>VYXH01001182.1:0-22277 GCA_013397275.1 Burhinus bistriatus
CCATTCTATGATTCCATGATTTACTGGCTACATTTTCGAGCAGAGCACAGGCTCAGCGTAGGGTTGGGAGTCAGTGGTGTGGATTTTGGAAGCCCCCTGCACCTCTCCAAGCTTCACGGGAAATCCAGCCATGTCCATGGGGAGCTGCGAGATGCCGCATAGCTGGAAAACTGCTGTCCTTCCCCAACTGCTTAACTGGAACAGAAAAATCCAAGCTCGGTGACTTGCCCAGGGCCTCCCCCAGCTTTGAGAGAGCAGAAAGGCTGCTAATGCTTGAGCCGAGAGAGCATCTTCCCTCCCTTCGGCCATGGACATTTTAAAAATGTTCTGTGATGGAGAAAGAAACATTTCTTAAGTACCATTTGATGTCTCGGAATGGCTCCAGGGCTAGAGAAAACATGTTTATTTACTACTGTGCTGATTTTAATGCAAAAGATTGGTTCAGCGACTAGAGGAAACAAAATAGGCAACATTTTCCATAATGTCTGCAAAGTGTTCTTGGGCTGACGAAAATATTTTCTTTCTTTCTCTCTCTTCCCTGCACTTTTTTTTTAATCTAGCATTTCAAATTGAAGAATGGCTTGAGGGCTGAAGAAATCACTTGATAAAATACCCAACATTTACATTCTTGCAGGAGAAAAGCTAACTTTTTTTTCCCCTCCGATCTGAAGAGTAGTTTAGTGAAGCAGAAGAAATAATCCTGCAGTATCCCACGTCTGTTTAACCCTTCCTGGCTGCAGCTCTTCAGTTAAACATCAGCTGTTCACTGCAAAGCTTTAGAGATTTTATTCCTTCTCCAAATTTTGGGCTCTGAGGACACTGAAGATGGGTAAGATACGCGTTGTGTCTTGCTTTCCCAGTTGTATTTCTGACCGCCTGGGTGGAGGAGCCAGCCCGGCTGGGGCCAGACTCGCAGCTCTCAGGGAGCCCACGGCAGAGCAACGCTGCACCAAGGCTCCGATGAAACCAGGGAGCAGAGGACAAATTTATTTTCTGCAGAGACGTGACTTCCCAGCAAACTCGGTACTGAACAAGACCTGCAAGACCTTTCTAATCATCCTGCCTCCAGCCGTGCTGCCATGGGGTGGCCATCGATGTGGCCAAGGTGTGCCACGGACCAGGCCGGGCGGCTCCCCAGCGCTTTGCGGCTGTGGGAATCACCACATACGCCCAGCGGAGCGGCTCCAGCTGGAGGAAATGCCAAAATTAAGAAGTCTGTCTGAGAGACTCCTTTTTCTGAAGCAACCCTTCAGAGGACTTTGCAAAGCAGATCAATTGTCATATTAGGATGAATTCTCGTAAGTGGACAGAAGTTTTCTTTGTAGGCAGAAACAGTATTATCTCCCCAGTCTAACACGCGCAGCCAATACTTGCATTGTGCTGTGAACTACAAGGCAATCGGGTAGGGAGAGAAAATTACCTGCTACCGGAAACCTTTACTTTGATGGTACATCTAGCTAACGCTTCAGCGTAATTGGTATTCATAGGAGAGAGGAGAGGACACAGCAGCTATGTTACAGCCATACAAAGTTCATTGGGATTAACATATCATCACGAATAGCAGCAAATGACAAAACAAAATGTATCAGAAACTCTCGTTTACATTACTTATTTATGGCAGAGGGATTTGCCTTTTCCTCTCCCTATCATACCAGCCACGTGAACTTTGCCAACTGATGAGTTTTGCTTGTTGTGCTCCAGCCTGGAAGAGTAGAAACAGTCTTTAATGTCCTCGTACAAAACGGCAACACCGTGAGGAAAGACCTGGTTCCTTGGGGGATTTCTTGCAACCGGTGGAGCAGAGCGGCATGGTGCGGGAGGATACAGGGGTTCTGGCCACGCAGAGCACTAACTCTCTAGGTACGCACCTCTCAGCCACGAAGCTCAAAATCGGTCTGCAAGCAGGTATTACGCCTGCTTTTCCCTTTGGAAAATGGAGATAAAGAGGTTAAATGACAACCTGTGACCATCCTGGGAATTTATCTGCTGGCTCTGCCTCGTTAGTCCCTTGCTCCTCTGCTCCTCAACCGCTCTGTGGTGTCTTCATTTCACTTCCCACTCCGGAATTACACTCTGCTCCCATTAGGGAGCCTTGCTGGCATGTATTTCACTGGGAAAGCTTTAACCCTGCTGCAGTAAATCTCTCCTGGGTCACGGGGGGTCTCATTCCAGCCCAGCAATGTTTTCATGTCAGCCCCGCGGAGATCTCCTGGGAGGCCCAGGGCTCAGAATTGGCATTTTGATGGTGTCTGAGCTCTCTGAACCAGACCATGACCTGGGAGATAACTGCCATTGCAGCCCGCTTGTAACATCAGTAATTGTGATTGCCGGGCACGATCCACCGTGATGGGATGATGAATGACGTGTTCGCCACACCTTGCTGTTACCCCTCACGCTTGAGGAGGGACAGGGCACTAACACTGCATTTTGGGACAAGCCCCTGAAATCTTTGCTCAGCCAAAGCTGCAGGACCCAGGGAGACAATCTCTTACCCAAGAAAGCCTTTTTGTTTGTTGTCTTTGGTGGCTGTTCAGCTCAGTTATTTTTTCTCCCCCGGGTATTCTCCTTTCCAGCTTTGAACGTGGTGTGACGGCCCCAGCTACCCCAGCACTCCGACTGCTCCGGCTCATGTAATGCCGACCGGCAAATGGGAAACACGGCTAGCAGGCTCTGCCACCTCCCTCCTCCGGGCAGGGCTTCCCACATCAGCATCCCCGGTAACATGATGAAGTCACTGATGGGATAAGACACTGCTCAGAGTGAGCCAGTGCGATGGAATGGGATGTCAGAGTCGTTATTTTTTTATAAATAAAGTAAATAAAGTTCTGAGTTCTTCACATTAGACATCTGCACAAGGCTCGGGCATCGCCCTATGCCACACAGTTGACACGGTGCCAACGGTGGTTGTTTTGACTACAGCCAGGCTTATTTGGTTTACATTCAAATGATTAGGAATAAGTTAAAACAAACAGAAACGAGAGTGTCTCCAAGGTGGCCGTCTTGTCCTAACTAAACTGGTACAAGGTCGTGTGTAAAAAGGCTTGACTTGTTTGTAAATAGAGAAATCCTTCAGATCCTGCCGTGAGAATTGCTCCAGAAGCGCAAGGCACTGCCTGTTCCCAGCTGGGCCTCCCAGGAGGCGCGAGTAGGACAATAACAAAAATAATGTATCGTTGGCCTCTTTTAATAGTTATTTATTACATGATGGTATGGCGACTGTGCAAGCAGAAGAAGAGAAAAGCCAGTCGCGGGAGGCCTTTTCACTCCGGCTGTTAACTCACGTGCAGGGACTAAATGCCCCGGCTTAGCTGAAGCTGCCAGGCTCTGCCACCGGGAGGAAGCCCCGTGGCTCCTGACCTCCCTAGACACAGACTGCAGGCTGTTTTCCCAGGAGCTGCATTAGAATAAAACTTTCAGAAAAATATCTACTTTCATCTTAAAGACTCAAAGACGTTGGTGGATCAAACCTCTTCTTGTAAATGATCTTGATATTTAATCGCCTTTACTGCTCAGAAATTGTATTGAACTTGAACCGGCACAATTCACAGGACCTTACAAGTCCCTCTCGGGCTGACTGCTTTCTCTTTACGGTCTGACCATGATTTCTGCTCCCAGAGGCATCACCTTTCCCTGGGCTGTGTGAGCACACGTCTCGGTAGCGCAGGACCTGCTGAACCCAGCAACCTTGGGTGACTGCGATGACTCGTTAGGATTAGCCCCTGCTGCAGCGTGTCGCACTTGAGGTCACCCCTTTGCTTTAAAGAGTTTGAAAGCAGGGCAAGGAGCCTCCCTTCCCGGCTTAGCAGAGAGGGTGAAGCTGGGCTCGGTGCGCCCCTGGTAGCAGGGAGGGGTGTCTGCAGCCAGCCTGGAGGTTTTGGGAACACCGAGCACCACCCTGTGACGGATCTCAAACCAGAACTCCCTGCAGACTCTCTCAGGCTTCTCACATAGCATGGCTCCTCTCTTTGATACAACCATCACTTTGCCAAAGTCTCCCTTGGATAACAGTTTTAATTAATTTACAGTTGACCTCCGAGCAAATAAACGGTGTTCAGCCTCTCCCTACAGATTCCCTTCCACCCCTCACCACTTTGTGATTTAGACGCACAGAAACACAAGCAAGATGCCTTAAATCAAGCAGCTCAGGTCACCTTTGGAGGGGCAAATAACTCTGGCCAGGTGGAAAGGGGATGTGGTGGCCACATATCTGTTCTGCACGAGACAGTGACGCCCTCAACAAGAGTGTGAAACAGCCTGAGGTGAAGTCAGGCACTTCATTTTTCTAAGCGAAGCATGTAAATGAGAGACTGGCATAATCGGCCTGTGTTTCCCCTTCCTTTCTGCAAAAGAACATTTTGGTTTGAAGTGTCTGTGATGTGACTGATACGGCGAGTCACTGCTGTCAGAGCCGTGATTCATGAGTTGATGCACGAGTTGATGCTGCAGTGCTGGAGGTGGGAGCAGGTAACCTTGGCTCCCCGCTCCTCCTCTGCCGAGAGCCCAGGATCCAGTGTCACCGGCAGGCGCTGCTGGGAAGTGGATCTTTTTTCACCACTGGAAATGGGCTAAGAGTAATACCAGCACCCACTGAAGACTTTATCCATTAATGTTAGCATGTGGACAGCTAAACCAGCAGACCTGGGCACCCGTCTTCTCCAGTGATGGCTCCGTGCAGCTCTGGGCTTGCCTCAGGTTTGTCCTGAATATTGCTGCTGGACATGAGATAGTCTGGATTTTTATTTCGAACAATCGAGGTGATCCTCTGAGTGATTACATGATAACTTAATTCATGGTAAGAATTTTAACGTCTTATGACCGTGAAATTTCCTAAATATTTAGCTCCAACTTACTGTGAGAATGTCCTGAGAAAACAGTGCCCGACTGTCAGCTCCTCTCCCACCACCTCTGCCCACTCAGCCCAGGCTCTCCCGGGAGGGGAACTGGGAATTGCTCAGCAAATTACAGGATCAAACATCTGCCTTTCAGCAGCGAGACACGGGGGGCAGGGAAATGATGAGTGGGAAAGATGCCCTGCATCATGGGGTGCCTTTCACACCTGCCTAATGATACAGGTAGAGGATGCTTTGCAGGGGCTGGTGGTGTGTAAATAACAATAAAATGTGGCACAACCCTCCCAAATACTCAGAAAAACGAAAGGAGACGGGTATTTTCCTGCTGGGCTCATCCAACAGCCACTACCGTGCTCCAGAGCTGCTGGTGGCACCGTGGCCGTGCTGGCACTCCTCCTGGGCAGTCGCGCCATAGCTGAGCTCTGCACCATCAGATCAGGAGCATCCAATGTAATGCCAAAGAGATTTTTGAGGAGAGAACTGTGTCCAGATTTTCCATTGTGTGGGAAAGTGGCATCCCAACACCCGGTGAGAATAGCTCCAGCACCCCTGAGTCCCACCAGGAGACATATTTTAATTCACCTCTCTACTCCGGAGGAGCCTCTTACTGCTCCAGTTACTGCCGGGGCTGAACTCCTGCGAGGAGATCAACTGACCACAGAGAGCAGCCCCCGAAGCACCGCGGATGCGGCCGGGAGCTCGTGCTGCTCTCGGCAGAACAGCACTGATGGCTGACTGTCAGTGCCAAGCAAGGTTTTGCTCTTTTTTTAAACTCTGGCTATTTTTGTATCTCTTTTGGCAGAAATCAGGAAGGGAAAAAAGTAAAAGAAAAAAAATTTATTACTTTTGATGCCTCCCTCTGCTACAAAGGAAAAATGTAAATGTCTTTGGGTGACAATCTCGCCAATTAAAGTTATCTTAGAAAATACGTGTAGTTACAATCAAACCAACTTCTCCCCAGGACAAATGCTCCATGTAATTTGTTCTGCAGAGCTGAAGGAGGATTTTAATATGGCAGCTACGGCAAAAAGCAGATCCTGAAGATGACCTCTTTTATAAGGTTGGTGCATTGCACACAAAAGATTTCCAAAGCAACTCCTGCTGCTGAATTCAAGCCAAAACTCTTCATATTTCCCACACAACCAGAGTGTGATCTTATCATGGGAGCCACAGTCAAAGCCCGGGCATTGGCACAGCTCCTCTGCTATTGTTGAGAAAGTCTCGATTTGAGAAAATTTAGAGCAATAATGATCCCTCCCAAAGCGCACTGTTACTTTTTACTCTGTATTTGCCCTGGTAGCTCCACTGTTAAAAATGGAGAGGACAACCCAAGAAAAGCCATCACTTCAACTCCCTCAGGACAATGCTCTAAGCGATGAGAAAGAGTTTCGCCAGCCCAAGATCTATTGGAAAGATGATTTCAGCCTATTAATTCTCCAGGTTTCCCACAACAGGTTTGAGAGCTTTTGTTTCCCATTGTTACAAGACAAATTTCTAATCCACTCTTCATTAGGAGCTCTGCAGCGACCTGACGTCCCACCCGGCCCCCAGACTCATCCATCGCTGTGGGACATCTCAGACCTGCTCCGAGGTGCTCCCGCTCCTGGCCGGGCTGGGCTGGGCTCACTGGCGCCAGGCAGAAGCAGGAACTGGAGCACCAGTTAATGCACACAAAAGCCTGGAAAAAAACCTGCTGTGATTTACCCACACGGAGTTCAATAAACATTAGATCTGATGGCATTCATCGTTTTTTCATAGCATGCTCGATTACTGCTTCAGTTATTGCTCAAATGACATCATTCCTGGCACAGGAATTGATTGATTTTTTAATGAATATTCATATGGCATTTCAGCCAGGAGTAGGCATTAATATTCTAAGAAAGAAGAATGAAACGTACATCCTAATTTAATGAATGATTGTAAATATGTATCTGATGGATAATGTGACGATGAGCATTTAAAAAAGCATCCATAGTCACCTCGGGTGCTTTTCTTAGGAACAAAGGGGCAACCAGGGTGCAGGCAGGGCAAACAGGGCAAGGGAAGAGGGGTGACTGGGCCACCCCCTCAGGGTGCGTCTGCCCAGCTTGTCACGACACACATCTCCTGTTGCTCAGGTCGGGATTCTTCACCCAGCCCAGCCCGTGCCTTACATGCCCCAAGATAATTCATTTAATTATTAGTATTAAATTGACAATGCTTACTGACCCCAGGTGATACTGGGGCTGCGACGTGGTAAGCACTGGAAAACACTGATGAGAGCGAGATGCGAAGCTCTCCACGAAGCGGCAGGAGGTGAACAAGGGAGACAGGAGAGAGCACCCATCCCCTCCATGCCCGCTGGGTGCTGGGCACCAGTCCCGTCCCCCACCGGTGGCTGCCGTCCCACCCCAGCGATCCTGGGGGCTTGTTTGAGCCGGTCCTGCTGAGGCAGGCAGGTGGAGCATCGGCTCTACCCTCCGTGGAGCTCTGTCATGTTCAATACCCTTCACCGTATTACGAATTCAAGGCTTGCGGTCCCCGAATGTACATATATTTGTCAGACACTCTTAAGATGTCTCCCTGTTCTGAGCGCTGATCCTTTGTGAAGGCAACAGTTGTAGCGCTTAAACAGCCACCACGGGCTCAGTCCTCCCCTCCTCGTGCCAGTCCCAGCTCTGGAAAGCGTTAAAACACGGGCTCAGTGCGTTGCTGCTTACCGCCTCTTAGGCAGGCATTTAATTTAAATGCGTGTTTAGTCCCATGGGGAGAGCACACACCTGAAGCATCTTCTGGAAGCAGAGCTTAAATCAGGGCATCGCCATTAAAGTCACCGAGGTGACAGGCATGAAAGGCTATTTATACCCAGCGGCTTTCTATTGTGCAAGGGAGAGAACAGGCCCTTCTGCTGACAAAGCAGAAGCGTGCCTCGTCCCCACATGAAATGCAAAAAAGTAATACCCAAAATTCACTGCAACCTTTGCAGAACCGCAGCCAGGACCGCACTGAAATCCACCCTGCATTGAGACCGAGGAGCAGGGACCCTGATGGGCACGGAACTTGTTTTCCTCCCCTCAAATCAACCACTTGCTATTCCTCTTAGCAGCTGGCAAGGGAAAAAAGGCACCTTTGCAGGCCGGCTCCTGCAACTCTGACTTGAGGAAACAGGGAAGGAAAAGGGCTCTGTTCTCTCCAGCGCCCTGGAAGCGCAGCCCTGCAGCCAGGGCTCTTGTTCGCGCATCAAGATGCGTGGGACCAAGTTTGCCGATAAAAATATATACAAAGTTATGCTTGGTATGGAACAAGCAGGCAGTAGCTGCTGAAGACTTCACAACATCCTGCTTTTGGCTTGCCTCCAAAATACCGAAACAAAACAAAATTCAGTTGGCATCTCTGCAGATTGAAGCAAGTTTTCTTTTTGCAGCAATTGCTGAACAAACGTTTCGATACTGTGCCACCGCCCCCGGCCCTGCTTTCTCCCCCGAATCATGTGCTGGAAGGATGTAAAAGATGTTCAAGGTCACGGATAGGCTGTGAACGCACCCGGTCATTGCCCATCTCCGTCCTCTGGGGTTTTGCTGGGCCATGTCAACCAACACTGCGGAGCACAAGCCGAGGGCGATGGGTGTGTTTGCCCAGCGGGACCCGCAGCAGGGGGGTGGCTTCTCCAGCTGGGCTGAGCCGCAGGGGTCGGCACCGCTCGCTTCTTATTATGCTGGGGACTTTTGGACACCCCCCTCCAGGGAGGTGCAGCTTGCACACCTGGGCTGAATGGAACCCCTCGTGCTCACCGTTCACATAGGAAAAGCAAAACCCTCTTCCTACCGATGGTCTCGCTGCTCTCGAAGGTAGCGGGGTGTTTTCTATGCAAACCGGGAAGCACGGCAGCAGCGTGGGAGCGACAGCAGCACAGTCAGCCGGGGAAAAACCCCACAGCAGCAGCCTGAAAGGAGGGACTCTAGGATTTGGCCTCGTATTTCTTGAGCTACACACCAACACACAGCAACGTACACCTTCTGTGCGTACGCACATTGCAACTTGACCTTACGAGCATTGCTTTCAAATGTTTTATTTATTTCTCCAAGAACAGGCAGTTTTATTTGAGAAGAACACAAGGTGAAATCCTGACCTCGCTGAAAGCACTGAGAGTTTGCCATTGACTCCAGCAGAACTAGACATTTCTCCAGAGCTATGACCAGGTTACAGGTCTTGGTTCTTTGTTGGTGCTCGATGCTTTAAAGGAAGAGCCCAACAGTCCTATAGCCCTTTCATGCATGCTCACCATTCCCAAAGAACGGAAAAAGCAGCATCAGTGCCCTCCTGCCCTCTCTGGTAAGCAGTTACAGTCCTTGAAGCATGACATTTGCTTGCTCTTATTGTAGCACGTTGCTGTCACGTCGTTACTGATCATAAAAATTATCCTGTGTTTTCTCAAAACCAGGCACCGCATTCACCCCTTTCTGAAGGGAACATGTGAGTATAGGCATAATTTAAACAAACAGCCTCTGTGGAAACCACCACCCCCCCCGCTATGGACAGCCAGATTTCAGAAATAAATGTATTGCTGGGATTTTTGACCTGGCTAGCACTGCAAAGCCCTAAGAGCAGCCCCCCGAAGCCCAGCAAGAGCTACTCTGCACCAAGCCTTCCCATGCACCCAGAGGAGCTCCCTTTGTACGGTGTCTTAATCAGTACAGAAAGTGCTTTCAGTGAAATGCTGCCTTCTTCTGTTTATTTGTCACAACTGATGCTCTGGTGAACAGTAAATAGGAAATTTGTTGGCAAATCAGCACTACCAGCTTGGTTCATTAGGAAAGGCTGGAGTACGAGTGAACTGTGTGCGAGTCCCTGTTGTGACTCGCGCTGGACCCTCAGTCCTGGAGGCTCAGCAAGTTGTACAAATCCTGAAGGCACATAAATCTCTCCTAAACTGAACCTGGCAAAAGCGAGACGGTGCGTGTTTACGTAATCCTTACCAATAAGGACTGGGTTATTAAAAGGACGTGGGCTGATTAAATCCATGTATGCAGAAGAAGAATTCGCCATCAGTTTTGTTAAGAAAACTTCCCATTTAAAATTCCGTCTGTTTTAGCCATGCATGCTGCTCGCCACTCGCCTGCCTCGCCCCCAGCCCCGCTGCATTGCACAACGCCGGGTTTCATGTTTGCCACCAGACAGTTTGCAGTCAGCCTCACATGGAAAAGAAGGAAGTAACAGTGCCTACATTGCACATAACTGCAAGCAACCACGTTTCCAAGAAACTATTAAGCAGTGTTCATTTGAAGTTTGAATTTTTTTTAAAAAAAGAAAACCTTGGAAGAGTTTTTCTTGGCTTGGAGCTTTTTATGAAATTCAGATTTTAAGTGAAATGCATCCAGGCAACACCAGTAATGCAGCAAAGCCAGGCTGCGTACAGCGATTGCAGTGTCTCGGGCTCTGATAGATGAAGCAGGCATCCCAGTCCTCCCCAGTGCCAGCCACCCACCGATCCCCTCCCTGGACATTGTCCCCTTCCATCAGGGCTGGCTGGAAGGAGCAGCGACCTGCAGCCCCCAGAGCTCAGCCTGGCACCTCGACGCGCTCCCACCCCGGGCACTGATGGCAAAGGGGCTGGTGGGCGCATGGGACACATTCCCATCTGCTGAGCCCACAACGAGGCAGCACCGTCCATCCCAGGGATGTGCAGCCAGCTCCTGCCTGGGACCGCTGCCCGGCTCTGCCAACGCCTGCCCCAGCCCAAGCGCCTTCCCCAGGCAAAGGCTGCTCCATCGTGTCCCCCGCCTCAGCCCCCTCCCCTGGTTGGGGTGGGCTTTGACCCCAAATCACAGACGGCGTTAGGGGCAGCCCTGCGCTTGCCCAGCTGGGCTGGCCGGGCACCGGGGTCCTGGGGCTGCGTGGGTCCCTGTGCACAGGGACGGTGGCAGGAGCGTCGCCAGGACACGGTGGCTCTGTATGAAATGGCTCCTTTGTGCTGGGCGGACACACAAAGCTGGGCGTAGCACACAGCAGCAATTGTTCCTTCTGAGGTTTGCATGGAAAAGGCCACTGTCCCCCCGGCGGCTTCAGACACCCTTGATGTCAGAATAAATGAACAGGCATCATTAAAGTAACCGCATTAGGCTTTTAAAATATACACCGCTGTAATTTATTTTTCTAAACCATTGCTCATTTTTAGAGGCAGGGAGATAAGACTCCTTGGAAAAAAAACCTCTTTGCCCATCTAAATTCTCTCCATTACTGAGCAAATGGTTTGCAACAACAAATTTATTCCGCAGCATCTCTTGTGCTCTTTTTTGTTTGAAAAAGCCACAAACAGATTGTGATTTTCTCTAACGGATTCACCATCTGGGAAATTTTTCATGCAACTCCTTTCCTCACTGGGAGCAAGTTACTTAGAGGGGAATTCCCAGCAGAGAGCAGACTCTGAAGGGATGGGTGGTTCATTTAATTAGCATGCATAATCTTGACATCCTTACTCAGGCAAGACTCTCACCAGGGCCAACGGGAGATGTTTTTTTTTTTTTTTTAAAGAATCAGCTAAGGACTTTGGTATTTGTCTCTTGGTGTTACATACAGTATTTTCCATGCAGGGGAAAGCTGGCTTTTGGATGTGTTAGAGACTGTGATTTACTACAGTCTTGTGCATCCAAGGTCAGGATGTGGCCCTTCCAGCCTCCGTCACGTGGCTGAGCGCTGGCAGGAGCAGAGCCAGCAGCAGAGGAACCGCTGCCTTTCGCACACTTACCCAGCTGGGGGAACATCAGGCATTTTTGGAGCACGCGCTCTGCAGCCAGCAGAGTGTGGGGTGGAGGTCAGCGGGGAAGAGGCTCTCCAAAACCCGACATGCATCAGCTCAGAAAAGTGTCGTGTTTATACAGCCCTTATGCAAGTTACATGGTCTTTTTTCCCCCCCAGGAGAGGAATTTTTTGCTCAAGAAAGATGCGGGAGAAGCAGGGATGCTCCTTTCATCTACGTTAACTTAAAGCTGTTCCGATGGTAAATGAGCACCCAGACAAGCCTTGAAGCGCAGCACACACACAGCCTTGACTTCAAGCCACCCGAGCGGATTGCTCAGAGCAGACCCGACAGCCCAGCTCTGCTCTCACCTAAGCACAGTTTTGATAGCTGCACAAGAAGATCTTACACTAAACAATTTTCACTGGCTCATTACTGGACAAAACTTCGCTTTGAACTGACATTTTCTGGGCACGCTGACTGCTTTGAAGCAGGAAGATAAAATTAGTGCAGAGAGTTGGCAGGTGAAGAAATGAGAGTTGGGTTTTTTTTTTTTCCCCCAGCAGCAGAGCTGTCCAGGAGCTATGGAAACCTTGTTTGGCTAAATAAAAACGCAAAAAGATAACAAGGCTTCCTATTTTCCAGCAATGTCTTCACCGGAACAGCACGCTACCTGTGTGTGCTAGAGGGTCCAGAATAACCAAGGCCGTTTCTGAAAGTAAATATGCTGTGTTATTTTCCACAACTGGTAGGAAAAGCTGTCTCCTACCTCCCCAGGAGGGAAAGAAACAAAATCAGCAATTTAGGAGAACCCTGGGAAGAATGACAATGAGCTTTCAGCCAGGTAAGGCCCTTTGGGGTAAGGGGCTGGTCTCTTCTCCAGCCTGTTCCCAGTGCCTTTTTGGGACTCACACCTGTAGCTTGGGTCAGAACCTGCCCCCGGCTTGCTCTTATGGAAAACGGCAATCCTGTCCCTAAAGCAGTGCAGACACAAGCAAAAGGCTCAGCTTTTGGAGCAGACCCTGGGAGTAAGCTGGGTTTGCTGGCACGGCACGGCGCCTGCCTTTGAGGCCATTCCCTGGGGAGCCCCTGAGCTGGGGCACTGGGTCACTGGGCTTCCCAGCCCGGGCCAGTTGCACTGACACCGCGAGGTGCCCAGGGTAGAAGCTCACTCAAGGAACTGGGCAAACAAGTTCTTCCTAGGAGATGGCAAAGGCTCAAGAGATGTATTTAAAAATAACTTTAATAACAGAAAATGCGCATTTATATAGCACATTCCTGAGCCTTTTACTGTCATTGAGCCCGATACTCCACAGCACTCAACCAATTTTGCCATCTGCTGTTGTGCTAATAGCACCAGCCATATTTTTAAGCATTGCTTATGGTTTCCCATGTACTACTGAAAGTGAAAATATATCTACCCTTGCCCAAATCATCCTCTCTTTTGGAAACTTCATTCCCCTTTCTTTCAAGTCCTCCACTGTGGCACTTCAGCTGTTAAGTTGGGATAACAGAAAGGAGCATCTCGTACACACACGGGGATGGGGGCTGCTCTGGGCACACAAATATTTATTTCTCCAGGAGTTCACCTCCAGCTCGGTCTGCAATGGTCCTCTCTGCTGGTTCTCCGAAGCCTGTGCCTCCACTGGCTCCAACCTTGCCAGGCACTGCAGAACAAATCCTGTCCAGCGCCTATTTTAGGATTTTGTGCTGCTGCACATTGCTGTGGCCCCTTCCACATAAGAACAACAGGAATTATGAAGTCCACCATAGTAGGAATATTCCTCTTTATTCCCATAGGAATCGTCACAACTGTGTCCTGAAATAATACGGCTCTGCAGTGCAAGCTCCGCGCCATGCAAGGAGAGGAGGAAAGGCAGGACCTTCTAGTAATGAATTGATGTGCACCTCAGTACAAAGTGACAGCTCCTTCAAATCACTCCAACGCCCAGGGTAGGCAACACAGCCTGCTTGCTAGAGCCAGGGCCCAGGAGCCAGCAGGCTGTGCCGTACTCCTGGCTCTCCTCCTAAGTCATTCTTGAATGATCCTTCAAGGACGTAAAAAGAGGCGTTTTACCCAACTCTCAGTGATGCTTCTGAGGCATAACCACAGAGGGACTGATCCTCCTCTCCCATGCACTTGCTCTGTTTTCACCAGTGCAAAGAGAGGAAGATGATCTAGGACATCGCCACATCAGAGCGATACCAGCACCAAACGACAAAATTCTTCCCTGTTCTTCATAAGCAATCAATCCATCAACATGTTAAAAAAATAAGTTTAATGTAGGTGGCATGTTTCATACAGAATTTAACAGGCACCCAAAACACCAGCTGGTGTCATGTTCTGAACAGTTAACAAGGTGAAACTCCCAACACTTCAGTCTCGTTCCTACATTCACAGGCTGAACAACAGGCCAAGGCAGCTTTGCCACCGCACATACCGGCATCCCTGGTCTTAAGTCTGTGCAACGCAGCCAGAGTCTCTCTGTCGCCCAAACACCTGGAAAGCTCTGGAGTGAGTAGGACTCGCGGGGGAAGTTCTCCAAAGGGGTTGGCATGGGTCTGGCATGGATGTGCTCTCCCAAATCAGTATTTCTAGTATTTTTCCTAATTACTCTTGAGGCCATTTTAAACCCAGTAAGTATAATAGCAATATTTAAAGCCCAAACATGGAAAAGAAAAAAAAAAAAAAAAAGACAGGGAACAAACAAGCTGCTCTCACTGTTCAGGATGGAATCAGCATGTAGGAATGCTGAAACGAAAATTTCAAAATATTTTAGAGTTATAGCTATCTATACAGTAAGAAGGGAAGACTTAACACATTTTGGAGCCTGATCCATCCCTTCCAGTACCAATGAATTTGGAAAGAGTAAAAAAATCTAAAAGAATATGAACTTCGCCAGTGGGGCACAGTTTGCAAATACCTGCTTAACATCAAAGATTTCTGCCAAATATTATAAACCACTTGTTTGACTCTTGAAAAGCAGAAAGTTCGGCTTCCCCTGTTTCCTTATTTGTTGTATTCTACGAAGTTTGGGGTTTCCCCCCCCTTTTATTAAAAAAGCCAGGTTGAAAAACCTAATTAAACTAAATGGGGGGAAAAAAACCCCAGCTTATTCTTTGCATGTACTTAATATAACGTTTATTCTGCCTCTTTCTCCCTCCCTCAGTTGTGGCTTGGCTCCCCTTGAACTTGTAAGAAACTTTTAGAATCTCAACTCCTTAAGAAAAAAATATTTTGGCAAAGTAATCCTAAAAGCTTTTAAAAAAAAAAAAATCTCAAATTTAAAAACACTGAATTTAAATTCTGAACCATTACCAAGTTCTTACTTATTCAGCAATCTCCTGGGGATGTTGTGAGGTTTAATTAGCTCCAGTTGGAAAATGCTTTGAAGAGGAAAAGTCCCATAAAGGTGCCAAATACTGCTCCACTCATGGAGATCTAAAAGGTTCAAATTACTACATCATAAAACAAATAATTTGAAAATTAATTTCTTTTCCTTGCCAGCATGACTTCAAAGGGACCTCACTTCTTCCCCTCCACTGGTAGGATCACACCACCCAAGCACTGCAAGGTGTCCAAGTGCTGGTAATGACCAAGAACGAGAGTATTTTGAACCTAATAGCGCCTTCGAGGCCTCCTTCTCCATTATTTAATCTTTGGGTTGTCTATCTTTGTGTGCAATTGCAGAATCAAGATTGAGATCATTCTGACGGTAGATATTTGGCTACCTTTCTAAAAGAAGAATGGGGAATCACCTTCCACTGTCTTCTAAGCAATCTATCCCCAAGGTCTCTCTCGAGGAACATTTGGGCATTTGGCAAACATTACTTTTTTGTGATTTGATAAGGTCGTGTACTTTTTCCTCAGTATGCACCACTGAATCTGGATGCAGAGGGCTGATGGGAAGTCTGTGCAGTAAAGCAATGAACCACAACGCAGAAGCCCGTCTTTGTTCAATGGATGCTGCAGGAGCGTCGCAGGTTTGGGCTGCTTAAAGAACCACCGCCAAAGGTAGCAGCAAAAGTGGTTTTATTTAAGTAAGATGTTGTAAAAGTGGGGCTTAACAAAGTCCTGTGGCAAGGTTCAATCTATTACTTACTGCACAGAGTATATAATAATGATTCAAAGTTACCAATACAAGATCTTAATGCCCTGCGATACAAGGCTATGCACAATATCACTTACCAAAGATCTGAAGTTGGTAAGGGGTCTCTCAACCTTGTGGAACAACCTTGAGAGGTGTACCCAACTCAAGCTGCTTACTGGGGAAGAGCTGTCATATTTATGGAATAAAGCAGTTGGCTCGTAGTCAGATTACATGCAATGGAAAAGGTAAGTGTGAGACTCCTTGTACCCACAACCTTTGTTCCTTGATCAAATTAGTCTTGGAAGAACCACCTGCTATTCATGTGTTAATCGCATGATTGGTGTTCCGGTTTCCAAGCTCATATACATCAAAGCTCACCATGTCACCCTGTTCCTGTGTGGGTTTTCAAAGAGCAGCTTGGAACTAGGGAAGTTCCTGACCCGGTCACAGCCTAGACCTTTACTTCCTTTGGATCCTGCAAGAAACTACCACAGGTTTGGTCACGCAGACGAGGGTATCCGTCACTAAGAGCACCCACCAGCTGAAGCAGGCACGGATGGGGAGCGCAGCAGCGCCCACATGTACCACAAATCACCCTTTTACTCATCATTAATAAGGAGTGCTGAAATACAGCCACTCCAAGGTGAAACAAGGTCCTACCATCCAACCTCCAAGCAGTCTCCGCGCTGCGAGGGAGAGCTGCTCTCAGCTGCACCTTGCTGGGGTCCCAGCTGGTCTCTCAGCTCGCACCAGGGCTGTTTGCTGGCCATCTGTAATGTGTTTCCTGCAGAAATTCTTGAGCACAGCCACCCCAGGAGTCACACAGTCTGCACACCAGAGCTGCAATGCCCCAGGCTGACAGCTGTACTGGGGAGGAAAGCACTGGGCTGGGAATTACTGGGAACTCCCTCTGCCTACAAAGCAAGCTGTAGCTTGGACCTGCAGGATGCTGAGTCCGGAGAGCGATCCCAGAACAAAGCTCTGGGGAGCTCTACAGTTAGGAGGAAACTTCCAGACACCAGTTTGTGACATATGCTGACACTACATCTTTCCTGCAGAAACAGCCTTTGGCTCTCGCGGGGCTAATCTAAAGTTCACAACACCATGGCCTGTTATTTATTCAGCTCTGCGTGTTTAGTCTGCATTATCTGTAACACTTGATAATGAGATAATTTCTGGGTTTGCTTTAGCTTTGGGCTTCAGGCAGAAGCTTCTCTATTTTGCATCCATAAGCCTACAAATCAAAGTATGTCAGCAAAAGACTGCAATACTCACAAGCTGAAATATGAAGCATCCTTCCCTGTGTGCAAACTGGCTTTGTTCTCAGACACATTCATATCTCAGACCAAAGCGATCATAAAAGAACAGTCACATATTTCCAGTCTTACTTATTCCACTACGATTGACTACGGTGATTTCAGGCAGGGGGGAGGAAAGGGTCTCCATAATTTTTACCAACTTGTTTTTAAACAGTTCTTTAAAGAACACAGGGGAAAAAAAGCAATATTCCATCACAAGGAAAAACAAACAAACAAAACCAGAATAAAAATAAACTTTAGGCCAGTTTCTGGACTCCATAAATAAAGTTGCTTGACTGACTGCAGAGGAACAGTCTAACATCTTAGATCAAGACCAGTAAAACTGAGCTTAATGCTTAACTCCCTTCTTGCGCTGTTAGTAAAGCTCTGCAGTGACCCCGCTCTCACTGCTGCAGAGGTAGGAGAGAGAATGTTTTCTGTAATCACAGCGAACATTTATTGCCATTTCAGATTGTACTCTGCTTCCAATCTCTCCTAGGTAAGACAGTCTCACCTCACCATACTCCGTAAGACAGAAGTACCTCTGTGAGAAAACTGGAACTTACCAGTTCAGGGAAGAGCAGAACCAAATGCCAAGACCTGAACATTAAGGACCATTGCAATGGGTTCTCCTTACATCACTGCAAAATGATAACATATTTGCCACGACTGGGAGTTTCAAGAGCACGTGATATCAAATTCTGCTCCCATCACTCCCGTGGACTTGTTCTGTTAGGGTAAGACTCAATTACTAAGCACTAACTGCCTGAAAAGGACAAAGCCATTCAAAGCTATATAGTTACGTTAAAGTGAACAGAACGGTATAGTGGGTCAAATGCACATCTTGCACAAATATAAAAACAAAACAGAAAAAAAAAACCAAAAAACAAACCCCTCTGTTGAATTTGGCCCCATATTCTTAGCAGGGAATACGCAAAATGCAAACTACATAGAGAAAGGATAACACTGGTCAAGTAAGATACATATTACATGCCTGAGACATTAAGGACCATTTTTAGAAAAAGGGTGAAGATGGATTAAGAGCGTGGGGTGCGAAGTTATCTGGCTTTTGTCCTCCAGATAAATCACTGCCTTTTTCATGCCCACAGGAATACAGGAACAGCATCAAGGTAGGCTCCTATGGACTAGAAGAAATTTGTGTTAACTTGCACTGTGCAAAGAAAAACACTCAATCAAGTGTTGCACTTTGATAATCAAAATGGCACCTCAAACCTCAAAAAAATACAAATTCCAGAGACAAGTACGTTAATTTATCAATAAAAAGTAGCACTGATAAATAAATTAATTTATATAAAAAAACCCAAGATATTGACACATTTTGGGGTAGAAGAAAAGTCACCTTCTCAGCCCACATGCGCTTGTTTTATTTACATATCCACAAATACCATGAAACACCATCCCAGCCCCCCCACTAGCAGCATGGTCACATGAATTCCATAGATGAGCAGTTCATTCATAAGGCTGAAGTCTACTCGCCTTCGCCCCAGTAAGAGGAGGATGATGGAGAGTTTGTACTGGAAACGCAGAAAGATCCGGATGCCAAGGTACTGAAGGCAAAACAAGATAGAGAGTGCCACCCAGAGGATGGAGGTAAACAGGCTGCAGCTGAAGTACAGCAGGAAACGGATGAATCCATACATCCATCGGGATTTGAGATAGATGTCGAAATTGTTGTACTTGGTACGCACCAAGTGAGTGGTCCTTACTGGGCCACAAGCCGAATGCAGGCAGGTCGTGTGGGGGCCGTGGAACGAACGGACCCGGCGGGGAATGGGGATTACAGGCATCAGGCACCCCACCGGTCACAGAGTCCCAGGGCAGGATTTACAGGGCACATATCAAATATTATCCATGAACATGGAAGAGATCCAACAGCCTGGGAACGCTAACTCTTTGCTGAATTTCCAGGAAGGAAGAGACCTGCAGGAAGGCAGAGAAGGAAAACACATTTAAGTGGCCCTGGCAGGAGGAGAGGCAGCACAGCAGATACTCTCCGGCTTGGTGGTTACCTAACAACTGCTTTGCAAAACTCAACTTCCTCGCTTAAAACAACTTTGCTTTGCCTCTTTGCTTATTGTTTAGCAGGCAGACATATAGAAATACAATTCTGTTTCCATCACCACCAAGTCAGATTCCAAACAGCTCCCTAGTAGCATGGAACATCAGCACTGGTCATCAGCTTTACAGTATTAATGCACGAAAGATGAGAACTTTGTTCTGGAATTATCCTGGCTAATTCACAGGTCCTTCTTAATCAAACAGCTGACCTGCAACAGCCCACCCATGCGAGCAGTAATACTAACATATGTGTTTGCATTGGATCATATCTCTTTTAAAGCAAACAAAAGTTCTCCAAATACTTTTGCAAGTGAATTCTACAGCCCAGACACAGCGGTGAGTCTAGATTTCTGCTCATTTCAAAACTTGGCAAAGCTTCACCAAATAAACAAACTGAAAATAATGGAAGGTCTTGCAAGAACAATGAGGCAATCATGTTTTTCACACTCTACAGGATGTACCTCCCCTTGCTCAGCCGAGCCTTGCGGTCTCACTGTCATTGCATCCAATGGCAGGGCAGCCTTTCAAAGACATCTACTAGTTTATTTCTCCCTTTGGGACCTGCAGAGATAAGTGAAATATCTTGATCTTCTGGCGTGTTTAGGATTTATAATCTTAACATCCTTCCACACACCCATTGTTGTTATCCGAGTGATGAGCAGTAGCCTGTTAGCTGCTCTCTGCTTCACCCCAGGCTTACAATGTGCCAAATTCCGGGAATTATGAAATGACAATGCACTCATCAGATAATGCTAGAAAACAACAGGGACTTCCCCAGCCTCCTTGCACACCCAGGCAGATCTTTCCTTTGTTGAATAAGAAATCCTATTACTCTTAAAATTAAAACTAAAGTAATTTAAAAGTTACTTCAAGAATTTTTTACTTTGTTACTAACAAAACTAATCACAGAGTAAATTATAAGGCTGCAGAAAATTGTACTTTCATATCAAAACCCTTCTGTGATACAATGTGCATCACTGGGTAAGTCTCTTCACTGCTTCCTGCCACAATGAAAATAGCAGGTCTGAGCTCTTCTGCTTGGCCACTGGTTCTAATTCCTTTCCACCATTACAGAAATTTGCAGGCAATCTGTTGGCTCTACATGAATCATGAATTAATAAAAAGAAGCATGGGTTAACTTATGGCTAAGAAATTTAGGAAATGGAGGTCCGTTCTCAATTATCAAAGACACCCTCATAATTTAAGTGCCTCTCTGCCATAATTTCCTGTCTGTAGAAAGGAAATACTAAGCAGTTCAGAAGCGTGTTACAAGAATGTATTTTGCAAGACATATACATTGGTCAGATAGTAAACCAAAACTACTTAAAAACAACATAGTTTTGTGCCTGGAGCACGCAACTGAACATGCTTCCTGCACAGCGCCTATATACTGCTCAGTGTTTGTTTTCAGAGATATACTCTGAGGATTAAATTAGCAAAACAGGTTAAAATTCACATACTCTGGATTCAGAGCATTCCATTTCTGATGACACAGCCTCTCCTTACAACCTCTTTCACCAGGACACAAAAGACAGCTTATTGTTTTCCAGCAAACTCTTACACAGCTTCTCAATCCGAGGCCTGGAGCAGCCACAGGGGAATCAGTGCCTACACTATTAGAGCACTCAGCAAGACCACACCTGAGTGATGGAGCACAGACCCCGCTTGCATAAGCTGTAGTCTGCGGGGGCAAACTCCACGCACTGGCTTCATGTTTGAGCCCTGGTTTAGAAGGGAGTTTTGATCCTGACAAAACTTTGCAAACAGCAGCAGCTCGCTCCCATTTATTGCGCCCACCACATAAACAAACAGCCTTTGGTAGGTTCACGCTCTTTAGATAAACCCAAATATCAACACTGGAACAGCCACGAGCAGAGGGACATTGTGAGAATAAAACAAACTTTCTGAAATATTACATTTTTAATGGTGCTGCCATCCACTTAGCAGAAGGTCGGTAATCCGCTGCCGTTTCTGGATGCCACTTAATTCTTGTAACAAAAAAATGAGGTTTTCCTGTGACATCTGGCCTTCTAGGAAGAGTGAAAGAAACTGCTAAGGTGCTTCATAGACTCACAACACTCTACACATGAGTTGATCTAAAAAATAAAATGAGAGAGTAAGTTTCAATTTGCTCATTTTGTGTATTAAAAAGTTCAGAATTACAAGGCCCCTCCACAAGCATGAATTTTTAAACCCACATAGATTCTAAAAATAATCATACGGTCAATAATACATGTATTACAGCTTAATGATGCATGCTGGAAAGAATCATCTAGCTTGTGTTCAATACCATACACAAAGACAGGGAAGAGAAAATCACAGATGAAGAACTCTTGTCAGTCACCTTCTCCTATCCCAGAGCCACCACCGTTCATCCAGGATGTATGAAACACGATGCAGAGAGCATGCACAGCCAATGTTTTCCAAACAGAATATGAAGGAGCAGGCCCCCAAACCCGTACATTGGCACAGATTTGGACACCCATTCCTCAAGATCATTTTTTTGGGCCTTTCTGTTTGAAAGCACATTGCTGTGCAGCTGGAAAGCCAAGTCGGTCTCTTCTGGGTATCATCCTACAGCTCAAAAGATTTCAACTCTAAGGCCCAGGCAACTCAACGTCAGCCATGCTGCCATTACCCCAAGCATCACATTAACGATGGTCCCATCATGAAGTTACAAATCTGGATGACTATTCACTTTGGTGAGTTTTCACTCCCTCTCCTTTAAAAATGGAGCCTATGACGAGAAAGCTACCGAAATACAGTGCTGTTTCTCTTCATCTACCACACATTCCAGGCAAGGTCTGCTCTTGCTCAGGGCACTCGTAATTCGCAGAGGAGGAGGGATGACAGAAAGACCACAACGTTCACAGATGACAGGACCATCAGTCAGGACCAGCGGAACCAAAGTGTTCCAGAAGGAGCCAAACAAGGTTAGGGACAATGACAAATAAAGGTTAGTGCTAATAAATGAAAGCAGGGAGTACCGGAAGGAGGGAAAATCCGAACTCCTCCTACATCCTACCAGATTCCAAATTAAACCGCATCGCCTTGGGAAAGGAACTGACGGCAGGACGCTCAGCCGGGACCTCCCCGTGGCCCGCGAGGTCCAAAGCCCAGCCCAGACACCGCGGAGCCCCGCCGACCGGGCGGCCAGCGACAGCCCCGCACGGCCACCGGGCCACGGCTGCCACTCGCCGCGGGGAAAGCCGAGCCCCGCCGGAGGCGGGCGGGCGGGCGGGAT
>VYXH01001183.1:0-34197 GCA_013397275.1 Burhinus bistriatus
GATTCTATGATTCTATGACTAACAGAATTGTCATGCAATCTACAAACCCTCAGGACCTTCAAGTGCTTCTCTGCAACAGGTCTGATAGTCAGACAAACTCTACTCATGCAAACACAGCAGCATAGTTGTGAACAGACATTTATCATCATGCAAATGCATACATATGCACACAGAAAAAAAAATAAATAAATTTAGGAGAGTGTCTTTCAAAGCAAGAGACTCAACCAAATGTTTTAGTGCTTCTTGTTCACTGTGGGAAGCAAGAAATAATAGGTACGGAATCATCTGCTCCATGATTTGATACACAAACATGAGGAAAAAAAAAACTAAGCTCAAAACTCTACTGTGTATGCAGACATGATTGCAAAAGCAAGGGGATTTCAGTCTCTATTATATGTCCATAAACATGACACTAGCCAATATTTCCCAACGTTTCCGGCTACGTGATCATTGTCAGCATCCCAGCACTGCCCCAGCAGCCCACAGTTCCATCTCCTTTTTCTCTGAGAAATAACCCAAGATATCTCAGCATGTTCTACCTATGTGCCTCACAAGAAGGAATTACATTCACACAGGTCAGAGGCAGCTAAGGCTGAGGCTGGAGAGCATATGCAGATGTTAAGAGGTGAGTTAATTATATAGCTTCTTTTTTTTGCAACCTGCTGCAAGGACATTGTACTTCATCTCTTGTCTTTAAGTTTCTGCTTCCAACTGGAAGATCTCCTGATTCTTTCAATTTTTAATGGGAAGAAAGCAATGTTTGCTGTAAAAGTTACCTCTCAGACAGGTACAGGAAGGGGTCAGTATTGTACGCTAATACAAAGTCTGAAATTAGAATAGAATAGAATAGAATAGAATAGAATAGAATAGAATAGAATAGAACAGAAGAAAATAGAATAGTTCAGTTGGAAGGGAACTACAATGATCGTCTAGTCCATCTGTCAAATTACTTCAGGCTGACTCCAGTTGAGTTCAGAATTACCTGGAGTTTCTACTGCATGAAAATTTTGCCTAATATCTGTTCTGAGCAGATGATACACTTTGATAAAATGTGGGTAATCTCTAACAGGTGCCTGAACACTCAGAAAATGTGAGAAATGTTAATGGTTCAGGAGCTTTCTCTTTAATTCAGTGTGCAATATTGTCACATCTTGTAAGACTTGGGCTCTTCTCTCTTAGATAAAGTCACAGTCCCTCTTTCATCCACCCATCCTTGAAGGTACCAAGGACTATGCCTCCGCTCCTCCCAGGCTGAAGTTCCAGTATCCACAGGCCCTCTCATGACTGAAGACTCTTTCTGTTCCGGGAACGGGCTGTCTGTCATCTGCAGAGCTCATTAGATGGTGGCCAAAAGGGTAGCAAAGCAATGTAGGAGTGTAAAAGACCATTACTGAATGCGGTTTGTCTTGATATTACCATCACACCACCATTTCCGAACGTCGGCATCCTGCTCCGGAAAGCACCATCCTTGCAGTCCACAGACGGACATCACCATGCACTTGTGCAAGGGCCAGAGCATGGGAAAACCAGAAGGAGGCTTCCTGAGGAGGCAACATGTATGGCACGAACTGCACATACACAATCACAATCTGCGCATGAGCATGAGATCCCCATAAAAAGGAAGCGCACGCTCCGGTGAAGGGGCTTTTTCCTTCTTCCTCTCCTCCTCGTGTAACTCCTGGAACCTGCTTTGACGAAGCTGGACTTGGAGTGGTGGTAGCCATATTCCTTCCCGACTTGAAACCTCTATCTCTCTGTCTCTCTGCGTCTCTCTCTCTCTTCTTCCCCTCTCTTCCCTTTTCTCTCCCCCCCCCCCCCCCTTGCGCTTTATTTTGTTTCTACTTCCTNTCCCCCAGTTGTCTCTTTATATAGTTCCTTCCTCTCTGTTCATTGAAAATAAAGCTGAAAAGGTTGTGTGACATTTGACTCAATCTAGTGTCTTAATCTCGTCCCTGGGATCGTAACAAAAGCTTCCCGAAATTGGATCGGGACAAGGGGGTAGGTGACAGAATGCAAAGGGAAATAAGTAGGGAATTTCTGGAAGCAGGTGTTACATTGCTTTTTCTGTACTGTAAAACCACAATTAACATCAGCCCTCTCATTGCTATTTATTAATATATTCAGAGCTGCTATGTCATCATTTTGAAATGACAACCATAGTAATTGTCTTCATGGCGTGGTGAGAGGACATGTGAGAAAGGGGAATTGACTGGGTGTGCAACATTATTGTGTTTTTAGTAGTCGTGCAACTAAGCATAGCCAATTAGATTTTACTTCGAGAATTAAATGTTCAAACATAGAGCTTGTTGTCTGTGAGTATGTTCTAATTAATAATCAAAGGAAATGGTGGTCACATTGACCAATTCTTCTGCATGCTGTTATTTTGAAATTTACAGTCAGATTTTTGTCTACAAAAAGACAATTATGTCTATGACTTGATATGTTACTTTGTTATAAGTGTATTTTTTTTCATTATTATTCTGACCTAAACCACAATTTCCTCAAAGTACTCGTGTGGTACATTCATCTGCACATGGAATTTTCAGCTCTGGGCCTAACTCTTTTTACCACTTTTGGTCATCTTTCTGTTGCTCACTTGTGCTATATTTCATTTTAAATAGTTCACCAACTGCCAAAGATTACCTGGCGGCTGAGAAAAACAGAGGGAGTTAAAATGTCTGGAATGAAACCTCATTATGTGTCTCCAACCTAGCGAGCTGAGGTGGCCTTAGGTGATGAATTATTACTGGGAAAAGGCTCAAGGTAGCATTGCTTCTTAATACCCTATTACATAGCTTTACTTCTGTGGCTAGTACAAGACAGCATTTTATATTTTGTTATCTCACTTCGTACTAACTGTTGAGGGCAAGAGCTGTCAGTGGTACAATGCATCCCATTACCACATTCGATGCAGTGAAGACTGATTAAATCTCTGCATGGTTTGGATATCTTAATTAAAATTCAGAAATAAATAATCCCTGAGGAGATCTTTTCCATGGGCAGGCCTTATTACTAAGAACAAAAAACATCTATCACCTTTAGGCTAAATGATCAGAAATAAGGTTATGGAGAGACTGTAAGCTAAGGAGAGGGACTAGCTCCTAGCTCTCTCACTGCTTGAACCACTTCCTAACAAAACTGAAAGTTTGTCAAGAAGGGAAATGCAAAATTTTACTGTATATGTTTGTATGTATGTGTCTAATACTTCTCTTCATTAGTTACTATTAATTTCTCATTATCCAACTGATATTGTAACAAGATTGAGATCTTTATCTAAATAAAGCAGAAGGGAAGAACATTAAAACAACTCTTCCAATCATCTTTCATCATATTTCTGAGCAAATTCACAAACAGCCATGTTCAAAATATATCAATTAATGTCTGTAAAATATGCACTATTTTATTCTATACGTCAGAATTAACTTACCGTGTCTATGAGTAACTCTGTTTCTGTTATTATTCAGAGTTAATATGCCTCTCTTCTAAAAAAAAAGAATTTACTGCATGACAAAAGCTCTTTGTTTCTACTAAACATGAAACAAAGTCAAAATATTATTTGGCATTATCATAGTCATCAATGAGTATAAACTGGGGGTGTGTGGGAATACAACTGAGTTGAATGTTCTTGTACAGTGTAGTTACAAATTGAAAATAGTTACAAATCAATTAAGAAAGATTGGGGGAACTGGTAATACACTGGTTAAAGAGCAAAAAGATACACTTCTCATTCCACTTCTATCACACATAGTACCTCAAGCAAGTTGTGTAGAATTAGATCTACAGATGTTACTTTTAGATACCTCAATACATTATTAATCCAAGCAAAATCTCCAAGTTCATGAGATTCCATTGTTTACATATGTTTATACGTAGACAGAAGCAGGCTTGATTGTGTTGTAGGACTTTATACATAAATTTGTAAAACTATCATGGAAACTGGTAAACCGAAACTTGTTATGGTTGTGTTGTTAGAATAATTTCATGTTTAAAAATCATTCAGCCTATTTCTTATTTTGTAATTAACCTAAGTGTCCTGTTAGCTCAAGCAAGATTTGGAATAGTGGGATGTTCTGAGATAAATAACTGAAGTTACACTGCTAGACTACAGAAGACTGTTTCTTTGCTTTTATGTGTGACCTTTTTTCATACAAGGCATACATATTTGCCAAGTTCCTGATACTATTCAAAATACTATTAATTTTTAATGAATGCTAAAATTTCACTTGAATTTCTGTAGTGGAAGACGTAACCTAAAACAAAAGTAATAAATCTTTCCAAAGATCAACATGGGTATTTTTTTCACCTCTGATTCATACATTATTTGAGAAAATGCTTTTATATGCAGTTAATTTACTTGGTTCAAGCAGTTAATTAGTGGTTAAGTTTAAATATTTTTCCGTTGCAACATGGTAGTGACATTTCAAAATCTATCACTTTAGGCTCATTTTCTTTTCAGAGAGTAACCTTAGTCTCCTGGGTAACTCAGTCAAGCAATATTTTTCTCAACTTTGCTTAACCCTTGACACCAAATGCATTAGCACCTTATTTTGGAAGTCTTGACAGAGATTGCTAGAGGTTAAGGCCATAAATTCCTCTCAGACTGTTATTTCTAATACAACACTTTATGTACCAAAACCTTTAAAACATGCTTCATAAAATTTAGTTTATATAAAAAATTACTGTTAAATTGTTAAGAAAGTGTCTTTGCAAAGATTGATTTTATTACATTTTGTACAAGTTTTATGTGCTGATGCATACAATTTTCTTTCAATATATTTTCAATATATATTTCAATATATTTTCTTTCAACAGGAAAATTATTCATTAGAAATGTGATATTTTGTTTTCATTAGTCTTACTATGAACTTTGTTAAATAGAAATTACTTTTTTTTTTTGTATTTTAAAAAATTATTTGGAATAGGAACTAGTAGCGAATTTTCTTGTAAATAATCTGTCCTTATATAACAAAAACCACATATTACTATCTACAGTGCTACATATAACACCCTAGAAGCAGTAACTTAGGTGTAACTAACTATCTTAGTAATAAATACTCTTTTAGTAATATGTATTTTCTATTTTATAGGGACAGATTATTTACAAGGAAGGTTAGAATCAGTAGCTTGTACAGGAATTATGCCCAGCAGAAAATTCCATTGTTGGGAGGGAAATAGAACATGATGAAAATGAATCTTTCGTATCTCAACCTGTGCTTTTGATCTCCAGCATAAATTAGCCTCTTTAAAATGTCTTATCTGTGTTTTAGACATAACTTGATCTCAATATTTGTGAAAGTTTTTATAAGACACAATTAAGACATTAAATCAATTCCCACAGACTAATACATTCAATAGAATAATTCACAGAATAAATATTTTAAATTATTTCCAAAAAAAGACAATAATATAAAACTTAGCTTTTTAAGTTATTTTTTAAATAAATTGTGAAGCATCATGTGCTCTGATTTTATATTAAAATCACTTTCAAATACATTGCAAATTGTACAACAAAGATATCCTTGATAATTTCTATATAAAGAGAATCAATTCACAAGTATTTATTTATAAACATTGATTATCAGAATATATACATGTCAGTTATGGAAGCTACAAATTAGTCTCAGATACTAAAAAAGTGTTTTTCTAGATATTCGTTATATTGTATGTAGTCCATCCTCAACTGCCTAAGAGAAATTCGGAAACCAATCCAAGAGGAGATATGAAAACAGAGTTGTCATACTACTCAAGCTATTAAAGACAGGGTTTTGAGTTAAATACTTTGATCTAAATTCTACCATGAGTTTTAAGTCATTTCCATGACTTGAACATTGATAACACGACAAACAAAAAAACTCCTTTTGAAATCTTGAATAGATAAAAAGAGGAATTTGTGTACTTCATGTACCTAAGAGTAACCACATAATCTACACTTAATATAAGCATAGGCTCAATATGAGTCAGCAGTGTGCACTGGCAGCCAGGAGGGCAGAACAGATCCTGTGGGGCATTAAACACAGCAGAACCAGCCAGTCAAAACCAGCCTCACCTTGAGTATTGTGTGCAGTTCTGGGCCTCACAATTTAAGAGGGATGTTAAAGTACTTGAGGACATGCAGAGAAGGGCAACAAAGCTGGTGAAAGGGCTGGAAGTCACATCCCATGAGGAGTGGCTGGGGACTCTGGGTTTGTCCGGTTTGGGGAAAAGGAAACTGAGGAGAGGAAGTGGAGGGGGAGGTGCTGGTCTCTCCTCTCTGGTATCCAGCAACAGGACATGCAGGAATGGTTCAAAGCTGCGTCAGGGGAGGTTCAGAATTGACATTGGGAAACCTTTCTTTGCCGAGAGGGTGGTCAAACAATGAAACAGGCTTCCTAGAGGGGTGGTCAATGTCCCAAGCCTCCCAGTGTCTTAAAAAGAGGCATTTGGACAATACCCTTAATAACATTCTTTATTGTTTGGTCAGTGCAGAAGTGGTCAGGCTGTTGGACTAGATGATCATTGTAGGTCCAGCAGAACTATTCTATTCTGTTTTAACATATTCATTTTTTTCAGATTGCCACCTTGTAAGCACTGAAACATTGAGAATGCCATCTGAGTATTACTGTGATTATATAAAACAAATACAAAAACAAACAGGAAACAGGTAGTTAGGCCAAGTCTGAAACCATGAAAGATGTTTAAAAATCGACAAGCCAACACATAATTATTGCCACATATGAAGCATACTGATTAACAATATAGCTTAACCATACCTATTCTAGCTGGTTGTGAATTTTATTTTGTATCTTAATTTCAAAGTTACTGACAATTTTTTTTCTTTCTTCTCTGTATAATCCCTTTTTATTTCTACTCACTTCATGTTCCCCTCCCAGTTAATATCTCACCAATTACTTTCTGTTGACAGTCTATGAACACTCTGATTTACAACTCTGCCTCCCTCATCTTCTCTTTGAAATTTTCCCTATCTCTATCTCAGAAGTTCAATTTTTTAAGAAAAGGTTTAATCTTCTAGTGTTCCTTGCTTTTTATTTCCCTTTTACTTCTCACCACCACCATCAATCCATTCTCTGTCGTGGGCGCTTCTCTGCATCTCTAAAGTGAGTAAACATTTCTTTCTTATCCTTGGTACTTTCTGTAGGTAGCATAGTTTTAAAACCAACTTTTCTTTTTCAAATGCCTCATGTAATAGTGTTTTATCATCCCAAAAGACTCTCAGTCTATTGGGAAGAATGTGGGGTGACGCTACTTGAAACAGACCAAGCTGGATTTGGGAAGACAGTATCAGATTCACCTGCCATAAGCACAAGCACATTTTTTTCAGTTGCTCTGTGTCTAGCCAGGGACTTATCTTATAAGGCCATGAGCATTAAAAAAATGCAAACCAAACAAAACCAAATCCAAACAACACGAAAAAACCCCAAAACAAAAAACAACAAAAAGCAGTCTCATACTGAACATACAGGAGCCTACAGCCAGCTGCGAACACCACTCAGAAACACTCTGAAAATAGTTTGGCCTTTCCCTCTGAATGAAGCACAAAGATAATGTTTGTCAGACAGGAAACAGTACTTTGATCTCCCTTCTGTGAGGTCTGCTAGTTGGTATGGTGTTTTTTTATTTTTTCATTCACTGTTTCTATACAATTCCTAAATGTTCATCTTCAAAGACAACCCCTCAAAATACATGAATGATCTGTCCAGATGATCAGGGAATTAAGCAGGCATGATGGGAGGCTAAGCTACTCCTGTCTGAATGCAAGAAGGGGAAGCTATGGGAAATGTATAGCAAGTGGAAGTGGGGATAGGCTGCCCAGGAGAAGTAGAGAACTGGGCAGTTGGGGATGGGATCCAGAAACCCACAGATCAGCTGAAGCAGAAACTAGTGAAGCATGTCAATGACAATAAGAAGGGTTTCCACAGATACACTGCCAGCAAACATTGAACCAGACGAATTCAAGGGTGCTCAGGGAGCTGGACAGTATCATTATAAGACCATTCTGTATTATCTTTGAATGGCTTTTTGGGAAAGTCCCTAATGACTAGGAAAAGGTAAATATGCATGTCTTCAAAAAAGAGAAGAGTAAAGATCCAGGAAATCACATGCTCGTCAGCCTCACCCTAGTCCTTGGAAGATTATGGAGCAAACCCTCTTGTAAGCTTCTAAGCACATGAAAGACAAGAACATGTGTGAGACTAGACAGCACAGATTTACAAAGAGAAAGTCAGTCATGCCCAATCTGATTGCCTTCTATGATGAAACAACTGGCTATGTGGACAAAAGGCATCAGTGAATATTATTTACCTTAACTTTAATACAGCTTTTAACATGGGCTCCCTTAGCACACCTGTAACCAAACTTAAGCAGTGAGATCCCAGTGTCTGGACTACAAGATGAATAAAAAAGGGGATGAACAGTAGACTGAAAAGGTCATGATGAACAGTTCAGAGTCTAAGGGACAGAGGGTTATGAATGGCATCCCTCTCAGACCAATACAGGGACCTATAGTTCAAAACCTTCATCATCAACGTGGCAGAAAATGCCCCATACAGTTTACAGATGAAACTAACTTGCAGGTACCGGTCAGTATAGTAGAAGGTAGGGCCACCTTCCAGAGTGACTGCAGCAAGCTGGCAGGAACCTCATGTATTTCAACAAAATAAGAAATCTGAGTGTCAGAATAATCCTGTGCCACAGCACAGGCTTGGGACCAGCTGTCTGGGTAGAACCTTTGCAGCAAAGAACTGGAGGACTTGGGGGGATGGCAAGCTGAACATGAATCAACATCTTGTCTTTGTAGCAATGTATGTCCTAGTGAGCTCAATGGTATGTGCTGTATCTTTTTTAAGGCTGAGATTGCGGAAAGTCATTAAAACATGCTGATACCACTTGAGAGAGTGTATTTGGAGAATTGAATCCAGTTTTGGTTTTTCAAAATATCAGATTCATTGACAAAATGATGGAAGACAACTAAGGCACCGAAGAACACAGCTTTGAAATAATGGCTCAGGACACTGGATTTGTTCAGCATGAGAACAGAAGGATAAGGGGAAAATCTAACTGTTGACTTCAATCACCTGACAGTAAGGGTTATAGAGAAAACAGAGTCAAACTCTTCTCAGAATTACATAGCAAAAGGATAAATAAGCAGTGACAAGAACTCACATCACAGATGAAAACAAAAAAAAACATCTCAAGTGTGATTAAGCACACTTAACTTAAAGGATTGCTCAGAGGAGATTTAAAACCTTCATCCTTGAAGATATTAAATACCCAACCAGACAAGCAACCTGATCCAACCTTAAAGGTAACTCTGGTTTAAAGATGAGATTGGACTAGATGGCCTCAAAAGGTTCATCCCAGCCTAAACTATTCTGTGATTTTATTCTGCGATTCTATGTGACAAGAAAACAAAATTGCCAAATCCCAATTGAAATGGTTCAAATCATCAAATTGTAAATTTGACAGATAAACATACGTATAGCTTAAAAGAAGAAGCTGAGAGAAATGAGCTTGTTAAATCTGGAGAAAAGAAGGCTTACGGGGAAGCTGATAGAAACCAAAGAGGAAGTTCTTGAGAAAACAGTGCCAGACACTTTACGGAGGCAGAGAAAAGAACACTGAGAGACCAATTGAAACAGAAGAGGTTCCAGAAGACATAACTCATTGGTTTTTCACCATAAGGAATGTCAAGCAGTAGAACAAGTTGCCCAGAGGCATTATGTAGTCTTCATCTTTGGAGCCTTGAGTGAGCAAAGACCTGAGCAAGTTCTAAAAACTGGCTGGATTACCGAGCCCAGAGAGTTGTGGTGAACGGCGCTAAATCCAGTTGGCAGCAGGTCTCGAGCGGTGTTCCTCAGGGCTCAGTTTGGGGCCACCTTTGTTTAATATCTTTATTGATGATCTGGACAAGGGGATTGAGTGCACCCTCAGCAAGTTTGCAGATGACACCAAGTTAAGCGGGAGTGTTGATGTGCTTGAGGGTAGGAAGGCTCTGCAGAGAGATCTGGACAGACTGGATCGATGGGCTGAAGCCAATTGCAAGAGGTTTAACAAGGCCAAGTGCCCAGACCTGCACTTGGGTCACAACAACCCCAGGCAATGCTACAGGCTTGGGGAGGAGTGGCTGGAAAGCTGCCTGGCANAAGACACGATTTAGTGGCATATCTGACAGAGTAGGGTCAATGGTTGGACTAGATGATCTTAAAGGTCTTTTCCAACCTAAATGATTCTATGATACTATGATTCTGTGAAACAGGTCTGACTTCCCAGTTGGTCTTGCAATGAGCAGAGATTGGACCAGAAACTTCCTGAGGTCCCTTCGCATCTGACTTATCCTATGAGCTGGGTACTCTTATGGTGACTCCGTGTGTACGTGACTGCTTCTGTTCTCATGGTTCAAAATAATTCGTCAGTACTACTGATACATCCACTACCCTTCAGCATTACAAATAATTTAGTTGTATTGGTGTCAGCAGCAAATTTAACAATTATACTACCATTACACCATGCAGAATCCCAAGATCCCATGACTTCATGTAATGAGTATGATATAGCCACAACATATCCCTATAGATGGTCAGGATCACATATATCAACTTGAAATACTTCATATGGATTATATCTTATGTAACTGGCACCCCATATGAGATTTAACTCATTGTAAGTTAGAGAGTACACTTGATAAATCAAAGTATTAAAATTTAGAGAAAAAGAGAGAGAAAAAAAGAGAACAAACAAGCAAGAGAGAAAGAGACACCAAACAAGAGAGAGAGAAAGAGACAGAAAAAGAGAGAGAGAGAAAGCCAGAAAGGAAGAGAGAAAGAGAGCAAAAGAGACCAAAAGAGTGTGAAAGCAAGAGACTATGACAGAACGAGAGAAAGAGAGGAGAGATCAAGAATGCGAGTGAGAGAAGGCACGAGGGAGAAATTGCAAGAAAGAAAGCATGATAGGAATGTGAGAGGAAGCTCATCAGGCTGCAGAATGCTGCAGAGCACCAAACATCAAAGCAAAGTAACTAAATACATAAAATTAGAGCCCTTAATGCAAATCATTAAACAGAAGGATATTCTCAGCCTGGCTTATGGTAGGCTGGCATACTGTTATAATCTAATCAGGAGAGGAGATAGAATTAGTACTCAGTCCTAATGTACATGATTTCAGACGTACATAAACGTGTTAAAAGTGTCATCATGGGACTAAAGGCAACTATATACTTCACTGTTTGTAGGATAATGATCGGAATTATGACACATAATTATGAAGTAATAAACAGAGATGGAAATTTTAGAGAAAAAAGTAGTAAGCCATTATTTCACATGAAGTGTTCGCATGACCTAATAAAAAGAATATTCCAACAAGCATACGATATAACATTCATTCCTTAACTGAAAGTTTGAATAAAGTAAAAGACTATGGAGTAAAGACTAATGAGCTTCTTTAGAAGCCAGAGGGAAAAAAAAAATCTCTTGACCTCAGGGACATTGCATGTTATGACTTCAGCTTTTTAGCTGCTTTAGCAATTAGTCATAATAGCACCATTGAGCTAAAGAGGAATTATTAAAATGAATCAGAAAGACATAAATCTTAGTTAACATTTGTATTAATTCCTTGTTGTGTATATAGGTGTAGGAGTCTCACACTTCACAATCACCCAAAAACATTTCAACAGATGCTGTGAACTCAAAAGAAAAATGTCTCTAGTGTGTGACACTGAGCACTCAGGGATATCAAATGCAATACAAGAAAACATTTTTAATGCTAATCTCAGCCCTTTGCTATTAAAAACTTCTTCCTTCTCATAACTGAATTAATCTGTTTCCACTAGCAAAACAGTCTGTCTCCCATGTCAAAGACAGCTGGTCTAAGGTGTACAACAGCTCAGCTGGAACTAGCCACACATCCAGAAGCAGTATAGCCATGGCAGTACTGTCCTGTACTCAACTTAATGTGCTGAACCGCTACACTAAAATTTGAGTGCAAGATCACAGCGACACTACTATATCACTTCCAGGATACCCTGAGTTATTTGTTCTATATGGATTCCTCCCCCGGATGAAACTAATTCTTGGGTTTCTGCTCCATTCACAGAAGTAGTTATGCCCTGCATAAGCACATGGTTGTGGCAGAAGTAATAACAACACTTAATTTTCTGAAGGAATCCAGCACATCTCCCTTACCCAAATTTACAGTTTTCCTCTCAGGATGCACAGAACCCCTGAACAGTAAGGAACAGTCCTTAATACTTTTCAGATTCAGTATGTAGCACTTTCCTTGCTGATTCTCTAACAACTCTAATCTAGTTTCTTTCCCCTGGTATCATAGCAGGGGAGGGATTTCTATAAACTTCCTAAAAAATGGCCCTGGCCAAGTGCACATACTGAGGCTGAGTATATTATGAGATGAGCCAACATCAGTACTTTACTGCTTTGCTCTTCTTTTTTTTTTATTAATTTCTATCCTAAGACATTTTTCCAAGGTGTCTCCTAGCCTGATTACCTTTCCCACAAGTCTAGTAAAGCCTTACAAGAAATATTCTCTTGTTAAAAGGCTCTATGTAGTCATTTTCATTCTTTATCATGATGAAAGATTATTCCTATTTCCACTCCTTTTTCTATCATCAGCTGGAGTCTAGGGTACAATTCCCAGTCATCTGGATAAAGAAACCTGGATTGTGGTATTTAATCCATCCCACAGCACAGTCAATTTAAGACAGGCAGCCTTCAACAGTGTTATGCTGTCAGTGTATGAACTTGCAAAGTGAAATTGCCTATGTCATTGCAAATTTTTCTCACATTAGCCTCCCTCTGCGTTTTCTTTCACATTCCTAATTTTGAGAATATTATTGGAAGCTCAACTGCACGTGTCTTGCTGCTTTCATATTTTATCCCTGTGCATTATTCTGTGTTTGAATGTGTGAAAACCTCTAAAATGTTTTCTACCAATATATTAGTTATTTCAGCTAAACTCTTGTTAGATTTCATTAATGCTTGGCTTTTTGTTTGTTAGCCAACTTTATTATTGTTTCTATGTATGTTAAATATTGTTAGTTGACGTAAACTTAAAATGGCTTTATTTTCCTGCTTTAGCTCTTCCAACAATGCCATTAAAACAAACTTTGACAACACCAAGGGTTTTTTTACCTTCTTTTAAAATCCTATTTTCCAAAACCTCTCAGTGTCTTTCTAATTAATATAACTCAAATATGTAATAAATATAAAATAAAATATTTTCCCTTAAGCAGTTTTCTATATCCTTTCTAGTTTAATTTATAAGCCATAAATGAGGAGCTTCAGGTAGCTATGAGGTAGGCAAAAGCAAGTTGGAAAGGAGATAAAGAAAACTACAAGATACTGTGGTGACAAACAATCACATAACACACTGGAAGGAAGAGTGTGTGACAACTAGAACACAGCTATGGCAGATATTTCCTGTACAAAAAGACCAGTGAAAACTTAATTATGAAATTTATGCTTATTTCTTTTTATTCATAGATATCATCTGTACTGGGAAGCACAAAGTTCCAATTATGGACTCTATCTAACTATTTAAATTATTTCTGTAAAGCTCTTCCCATACTATCGCTTTTTCAAAAACTGGAAAATTTACTGTTCAGTTTTTCAAAATGCAGCAAATGTTGATATTGCACTTCTCCCTCCCACTTTCTACATTACACCCTCTTTCAAAATTCTTGTAACCAAATCCTACCTGAAATCCTGGTATGTCTGCAAAGTCTTTCAATCTTTTGTTCTCCATTTCACACAGACAGCAGGTCTGGAAATTTACTCAAGCAAGCAAGAAGAAGTCAAAATGGTATTTGTTCCATTGGTTTTTGTATCTTGCCAATAATTACCTTCACTTAGAATATGTTAATTTTAGTCCTACACATATGTATGACTTGGATCCTTCCAACAGCCTGGTTCAGACCATCAGCCTGCCAGCAGCTGCGCCTGGATCCCAGTCTCCCCAGTTGCTGGCACTGGCACACACAATGCCCAAGGATACTGCCCCACTCCAGCTTCTGGTACAGACAACTGCACACATGCATATGCACACAGAGTTGACCCTGGGGCTGAGGGACTCCTGTGACAGACTTGGGAGGAGTCAGGAAAATTCATCCTTTCCCACCTTCAACTCTTCTCCCCTGCTCCTCTGGGCTTGTCCAGGTAGGTTTTTGATGGTTTGATGGCACCTATAACGAGCCTAGGGATAGCTGGGCCGTGGTATTTTTTGAACTCCTCCTTCTGCCATTGCCTCTATGCTTCTTGGCGGATGTACAGATGAGCTTTTATCATGTAACCTAACAGAACCCATGATGTTAAAAAAAATAAGGAACTTTAAAATTACTATCCATCACAGTTAAAACAATTTTTATGCAGTGGTTTATAGAAACTTTACAATTTTCTTAGCCAACATAGAATTTCATGTTGTTATCCTGAGCCCTGCATTTGCAATTTTGAAAGGATAAACAGTAGCATATAGAAATAAAAGTGAGAGTTGCAGCTATAGACAAAAGCATTATGCACCTCAGGTACAACTGACACCATTTTCACTAAGGCAGTAAGCTTGTTTATTAGTGACCCTGTTTTTCTTCCACTGAAATCAATAGCAAACACTCCATTAATTTCTATTGCCCCACATTGAGAATACACTAAATAATCTTCTCCTGTTTGGCAATTTTTTTTCAGATAGGTGTTAACACTGGACAGTTTGGTAAATCTGTGCAATAAAGTGTGACATTTTGCTTTTTTCAAATTAAGAAAGATGTAAAGTAAGTTATTTTCATATGTAAATTGGTATTACTCCCCTCTGATACAAATGTAAACTTAAAGGAATGCTAAAAGAATTTAGTGAATTTTTTCTAAAATAAAAATGAATATGGAATATTACCATAAATTTGCAATTTTTCAGAAGCGTTGGCTTAAAATTTAAATAGCAAGCATGGTAAAATGTGCATACACAGAGTGAGATGAGTAAGATACTGTGAGGAAATCTCCAGATAGCAATGTACCAGAGGAATAACAAGCAAAACATGAAAAATCTCCAATCCATTACTTATTTATACCAATTTTCCTTTCTACAGCCAGCCTATGTTTCCCTCTGCCATAAAAGACACACAGAGCGGATCAGTGGCTGGTCCTTATTTGAGGTTGTCCTTTTCAGGATATGTTCATGGACTAATTACAAGCTGCTGCAGAAATGAATCATCTTTAATTCTTTAAAAACATATGTGGGTTTAGTTGATACTTAACAGAGATGAGAGGGTATTATTTTCCTTTCTATCTGACTTTCAGAAAAAAATTACTTTAAAAGTTGTTCTCAGAAATACCTAAGTAAGTTGTAATTGAACTGAAATAGTTTATCAATTTAAGTAAACAACCTACAGGGTAATTATTCAGGAACATTGTTCATCAGCATTACTGAATAAGTCACCCAATATTTTATAGGTCAGAATACATGCGATTTCAAGTTCATTTCCTGAAACATGAAGTTCAATTTATCCTTTCACATAGTTCAAGGATCATTCACTTCATGCTACAGGCTCACTTAAAAACAGAACCTTCCCAGATAGCAGCAAAGATGTGTGCTTTGTCATAAGCTGGATGGAAAAGAACCATTTGGAGCAGTTTGTTGTTTGGGGTTTTTTTCCCCTCCCATGAACAGAGGTGACAAAGGCTGTGTGGGCAGATTTATCCCTCTAGACACCAAAGTGATACAAAACCCCATAATTTTTAACTTGGTAAATGCTGTGTTTCTGCGGCTTCTATTGAAGAGTATCAACAAATTGAGTAATAAGTCATGAACGTACCCAATTTAACTTGCTGAAAATAGAAGAGCTTAAACTGGTACTGGGTGCTATTCTAATCAACAAGGCTGAACTCTCAGATATTTACTCGTATCAGTGATGCTATCCATATGACTAACTTCAAAGAAGTCAGTGGGAGTAATTATGTAGTCATTACCAGCAAATACCACTTTCACAATCTGGAAAACTGAAATGATTAAGTGTTTCAAAAGCTCTGTTCTCTTCTTTTTTTTTCCTGTTAAACTAAAAGTCTTCTTTTACCACTAGTTTGACCGGGAAGAATAAGGATGTGCTATACAGTTTTTCTTTGAAAAAGGTACCTTTTTTTAAATTGTAGATATTAAACTCCCAAATCTTCAAGTAATATTTGCTGGTTGGTCAAAGACTTGATCTGCAAGCAAAATACTGTGGGAAAGGTCGTTGCCAATTTAAGTATTGCTTTTAATATTAATCTTCCAGCAGAGATCATTATCATAACATTTTAGCAATGTTGTCGGAACTGTTGAGACTGTAACTGAAAAAGATCAGTACTTAGGTCACAATAGCCTAATGTTATGCTTAACTGTAGCTCTTGCACGCAAAAAGTTCAATAACAAGTAAAAATGAACACACGTATGCACACACACACACACACTGAAACGTCCCTTTGTGTTCAAGAAAAAAACTAACACAAAATGTCATTTTGCTAGCAAACAGATTTTTGAAGACTCTTACTTTAAACCACCTTTCCGGATCATGTATATTTAGAAAACGGTGAGAATGCAACATCAGAACATCTTGGCGTGTGTGTTGAGCCTTGTGACAGAATGTGAAATAAGAGAGATGTGTCTTAATTTCTTTTCATATTTACTATACAGGAATAGTAATCTTTCCACTGCCTAGAGGTCTCCAGGTCTTGCCTCACCCTATTCCTGAAACAGTTGAGAACTGTGTCTTGAAAGACCATAGGTTATAGCTCTCTAATCTTTACAGTGGCTTTCAAAGAAGTTGCTATGTAAAGGAAAAAAAAGAAATCTTTTGAGGAAAAAAAAAGCCCTGGTTCTTATAGCATCAGCTATATAATATATTGGGAAGTAAAACAGTTTTAATCTATACCTGCATATACAGTGGGATGAAAAGAGAATATGTGAATTGTACACAAGTACATAAGCTTCCAAAGTACGTAATACCCAGGACACCCCTTAAAAATACGAGAGCAGAAACTATTAGAAAGAAGCAAGGAATCTCACTGGACCATGTAAAAACATATGTAGCAGTAGCTAAAGTTCTCATTGATACAGTTTTGTATAAATATTTTATGTTTGAAACGATTCCAGTTCTGGATTATGCTCCTATCAGTATTAGCTAAGCTCCATAAAGCAGTAAATAGTCATTTGTCCTAGCTGAGAAAATAGTCTAGTATTTTTTGATTGGATACGTATGGTCCTGAGCTAGTATCTATGCAACAACTTGGCAGTAAAGCCCTGCCTGAATGGAATTTTAGGACAAAATTCCACTGAAATCAAAGGGATCAGTTATTAATCCCAACCTCCCCAGTACTTTTTTTCTTGCTCAGTTCATCAATAACTTGCTCACTAGTAAACCAACCCCAAAAGAAATTTTCATATCAGGTGAGATGAGGAACAGTCAAATAAAGAATTAAATGCTCTCAAACTATTCTAGAGTTTAGAATTCAATTTCAAATCCAAAATCAACATTTTTATTCTAATTTCCACTTGTAACAGATTTTTTCTTTTACTTAGAATCATACATGTATGTGATTCTGGTGGGGCTGGGTAATTTTTAACCTATGTAATTTCTCAACTTTATTTTAAGTGAATCATAAAGTCTGTGAAATTATATTATTTTAAGGGAAGCAAAGTACATGGTCCACCTGCTTTTTCAGAACATAAACATAGACCAACCATTTTTTCCAAAGGCATAAATTATGAAATACAAGAAGGTGAATGTTGCCTCAGCGTTTGAAAATTACATAAGGGATTATGATGGTTAGCCTGAGTTGAAACCTCTCTAAAGGTTTTTTGAGAATTCATCCAAAACAGAGCTGGAGAAGTCTAAAGTTACAATATTTTATACTTACACCTATTTAATTAAGTGGCACATTCATTTAACATCAATTAATTTAAATGAACACTGTCTATTTAAAAGTCATATGGAGCCAATTCTCTTCCAGGTTACATTGCTTTAAATCTGAGTAACATCATTCAAGTTAATGGCCTTAATCATGCTAGTGATGCTTTTTTATATGTATAAGTCTTTCCAGAGTTGGTGTTGTCTTTAACTACATATTTTGTAAAGGAGATATACATTATTTACGTTTTAATAGTTCTGTGGTAATCTGACCTCAGTGCCAGGGAAGGTTATGAAGCAGATCATTTTGAGCACCATCACACAGCACATACAAGACAAGCAGGTGATCAAGCCCAGTCAGAATGGGTTTATGAAAGGCAGGTCCTGCTTAACTAACCTGATCTCCTTCTATGACAAGGTGACTCACTTAGCGGATGAGGGAAAGGCTATGGATGTTGTCTACCCGGACTTTAGTAAAGCCTTTGACACTGTTTCCCACAGCATTGTTCTGGAGAAACTGGTGGCCCGTGGCTTGGATGAGTGTACTCTTCACTGAGTAAAAAATTGGCAGGATGGCTGGGCCCAAAGAGTTGTGCTGAGTGGAGTTAAATCCAGCTGGTGGCTGGTCACAAGTGGTGTTCCCCAAGGCTCAGTATTGGGGCCCATTCTGTTTAATATCTTTATGAACAACCTGGACAAGTAAGTTTGCANCAGCTGAGGCAAGTGGGTTTGTTTAGCCTGGAGAAAAGGAGGCTGATGGGACACCTTATCTCTCTCTACAACTCCCTGAAAGGAGGTTGCAGCAAGGTGAGGGTCAATCTCTTCTCCCAAGTAACAAGCGATAGGCTGAGAGGAAACAGCCTCAAGTTGCACCAGGGGAGGTTTAGATTGGATATTAGGAAACATTTCTTCACCAACAGGGATGTCAGATGTTGGAACAGGCTGCCCGGGGAAGTGGTTGTGTCACCATCCCTGGAGGTATTTAAAAGATGTGTAGATATGCTTAGGGACATGGTTTAGTGGTGAACTTGGTAGTGTTAGGTTGACGGTTGGACTCGATGATCTTAAGGGTCTTTTCCAACCTAAATGATTCTATAATTCTATGATTCTAAACAGCAGTAGTAACAACAGTTGGCACACTTTTACAAAAGGAAAGCTTAAAATTAGCAAACTAGAAAACTTTAAATGTTCAGACTTAGTAGATGTTCAAGAAATGGAAAATAAATGCTCTCTCAACTTAAACTCAGATTAAGATTATACAGGCAGACAACATTAAAGACTCATGTGAAATTCAAAAGCACATAATAAAATAAATTAAAAAAACTTAAAAGCCCACAGTAGAAAACAATAGATTAAACACACATCTTTGCACACAAAGAACATATGTCCTTGAACTCCTCCTTGGGGGAAGTTATGCTTATTCAAAGGACTATCGAGAAATCTCCTGTTCTCTCTCCCCACACTTGTAAACTGGAGTATAAAGACAGCAGAACTTACTAAAATAAAGGAATAACAGAAAAGAGAATGCTGCCACTTGTGAAAAGCCAAAGAAAGATTATTTGATCTGACATAAAATTAAATTAGGACTAGATATTAGTTCTTTGTTTTTTCTTTTTAATTTAATCGCCGTAGACTTAGGAAGGGGTGTGGTGTCGGTATTATGGCCACTGATTTGTTAGGAGGACGTAATCTGTAGGTCTTCTTTCACATTCTAGTTGCTGTTTAATGTCTATCAGGTAAACCTCTGACAAATCACATCTTTATACCCTTGTTTCTGCTCCTGCAGCTTTCCATAACATTGTGTCTGGACTGCTGTTGAATACATGTGAAACAGCAGAACCTAATTTCTAATCTTGCAACTAGACTGTAATATAGTACATATAAATCATTACAGTGCAAAAAGTCCTGCATTTTTAATCAAAACTTCTATTATATCATTTTACTCGCCAGTTATTTTTTTACCACTAGTTACCAGGAGAAAATATTTCTGTGATTATTAAACAGCAGGGAAGGTAACAGGTAGGATAAAGTTGTGATCCCATGGATTTTGCAAGAATATACATGAAAAAAGTCACATAAATAATTGTGAAGATATTGAAGATTCAATCAATTGTTAGAAAGTACATGGGCAAAGTAAGAATGATCTAACTTTACACTTCCTTAACTTCAGATAATAAAGAGTAAAAAACCAGCATTAATATCCAAAAAACTTCTTATTGCTGAGACGCGTTGATAATTACCTTCAGCTATACATTGATGATAAAACATCCCATGACAATTTCACATCAGAAATGTTCAATTTGTAGGCCGTTTTGTGTACATCCTAAGGAACTGCAACATTAGGCTGTTCAAGAAACTTTTGGATGCTACACTTGCTCTTGTAAATTATCACATGTAATGTGTGAGACAAAAGAACCATTTTTCCTCATTCTCAGAGGGCAAATATTCAGCTGCTATACTGAAGTCAGTAAGATATATACAGACATGCAGACAGACACAAAGGAAGCTACAGAATGGCCATTTTTCTCAGAAGTTTTGTTGTCTCCAGACTTTGGTTAGAAGACTACAAAACTGATAGAGACATTACTCATAAGTTAAAGCTCTGCCATTTCTAACTATGTAAAATCAAGCCATACGTAGCAAAGCTATAAGTCTCACGAACACACTTTTACCCAGCTATTAGTTTCTGGCAGGTGAAATAATCTGACTACTGGTCTCTGGGGAAAGAGTTTCTTCATTTTCCACGAAGCTGAATTTCCTAGTGTCCAACATGCAGGGAAGACTGGTCCCTCTGTGTTCTTCTCAACAGTAATGCTGGGGAAAAGGGTGGAAGGAAAGGGATCAGATTCTGCTGCGACTGGAAAAGGCTGATTGCAGGAGGCACAGGAGGCCCTGGTAGGCATAGTAAGGGAGTGTATGGCAAAGAAAGAAATAGGATATGAGGTGTGAGGATAGAGACAGAAAAAGTGATGTCACCAGCATCTGATACCATGTGACTGCTACCTCCTTCCCCATTAGCTCATACATTAAAGATCTGGTCTTTTCATCTAAAAATCTTAACACTGATAATATCACATTTGGTGTCAAAATGATACATTCAAAATTGAAAATTATCAGAATAAGGGGTTGCTTCATGTATCTAGACATGTCAGTTTTCAAATGCAGTAGCAGACTGCTCTACTACTGCTCTTGTGAGGTAGAGTAATACACTGATGTTGTTAAACCAAAATTATGTAGTGAAGAATTATTGTATTTAAGATCCTTCATCTAATGCAAGAATTGGAAGGTTTCCAGACAACAACATAGAGAAGAAAGGACACCATATTCTCCAGAGAATGCCTGTGCCACGGTGTTCATGTGAAAAGCCGGGCAAGTCTCCAGAACTACGTTATAACATTTGGTCTGTGTTTTTTTCTTATTTACTGAATGGTTAACAAAGACACCATGATCCATGGTGGTGAAATGCTAAGAGTTAACAGCTACATATGAAGTGTATTTAAAGCTGGGCTTTCAACATAGCAAGTAACCTACAGCACTCAGGGTATCAAGTTATTCAGATGCTGCTGAACATTCAGTGAGAATTTTCAGAATTAGAAGGAAACTTTGGAAGTCTTGCAGGATCTTAATGTTTAAAATGTACTAATTTACTCCAGAAACATATGTTTTTAGATCAGAAATCTCCAAAACAACTGACTACTCATGCTATTAAATTTTAGCAACTGTGATAAGGAATTGTTTGCCGGATCAGGATTTAACTTAAAATATAAGGTATGTAATAAGGTATATCCCTGTCCAAACTGTGTCTCTAATTCTCTTGTTCATACCCCTTGACACTCATTAAGTGCTCGCCAAAGGCAAAAAAGCATGCTGAAAAATCTACCTTGGGCATATATTTTCCAATGTGCTTCTGTCTATGTCCATCTTCCTATGTCTTTCTATCTTACTGCAAATGTTTTTCATTAGATCCAGGAAATTATACTAGTTACAAAAAGAAGCAAGTCTGGAAAACCTATTTGTGTTTCTTTTGATTTTAACCATTATTATTGAGGAATAATGTTGATGTAATTCCATTTACAAGGCAGCCAGTTCAGCCAAAACCAGAATAGAATTCCAAGTGTGAGTATGAATAAGGAGTGGTGGCTGGTTGGAATCTTAAGTCAGGCTTTTACAGCTTCATTTGAAAGGGTTTAGTCTAATCAATAGAAGAAATCTAAGAGGCCTCTTTTATTTCTCTGATATGTGGCCATGACAACAGCTGACACTGACACATCAGGTGGCAACATCAGATAGATTATGTGAATGCTACTTGACATTAGCAAATAAATGCTTTCAGTATATACGACTCAAAAAACCTCATGCTTCCCCTGCTCTGTGTGTACTCTTTCACTTGCAGTAATGCAGCAGGGTGACCACAGGACACGTGGCAGTGATTTTACTGGGCCTGCACAAGCTTGGGAGTTACAAGGCAACCATCACAGATCCCTCTCAAGACTGTTGTGATTTCAGGTTCATGAAGTAACAACCTTATCTTTCATCTTTATGACATTAATGCCTAATTTAGCATTAACAGCCATGAAGTTAGAGATAGTCCTTTCTGGTTTTATTTATTTGGGATTTGTCTGTCTTTTAACATTCTCTTAAAAACAGAGAAGCCGGTAAAGATGGTCTCTTCAGATCCATCTTTTTCCTGATGAGAGAAGTACAGCAGTTCCCAGCCGACTGGCTGCCCAGGTGATTCAGGCTGAAAGCAACGGCCAACATGTCAACTCTTTTATGTTTATGGTCAATTTACAGGCTTAATGCTCATACTTTTAATGAATTAAACTATAGAAACAGATGCTACTTCTTCAGAACATGCAAGTAACATTCACAGTGAAGTAAAGTGACTCTCCGACAGTGATCTTTAAACAGTTGTAATCTGAGGATTTATGCCAGGATGTGAGTATGACTCTCTGTGTGTATAGATAGGCAGTGAAGCAACCTTGCATTTGCTTGGTTCAGTGATTACCAAAGTCACAGAACACGAATTTAAATGCAGTAATATAAAACACTGTTGACTTGTATGATATGAGTTAAACTGATATACCATACCTGCAAATATTTAAACAATTTATTTCTTTTTTTTTTGTAATTTATTTTAAACAAAACTCCTTTTTTTGGGTAACATCTGTATGGGGGCTTGCACATAAAATTGTTTAATTTTTATCCTTCATTGGTTGAGAAGACTCTCGTATTGTAGAAAATGTTTATATAAAAAAAGCACAAGGTGATATAACATTTGAAAATGTCAAGTCTTTTAAAAATTATTTTTTCTTCCAGTATAAGAAATACAAAAGCAGTCAGTACAGCCCTGATCTTACTGCCCCTTTGATATCTGAGAAAATAAAAATGATGAATTTACTTTAAGTATGCCAAAAGTGAAAATGTTCCAGTTCATTTGTAAATTAAAGGGCAACCATTTAGATAAATTACATTCCTCTCAATTTGAAGAACATTAAAGAAAGAAGACTTCAGCTAAATGTGTTGAAAAGTCTTTTTCTGATGAATTTGCAATGCCTCAAAGAAATTGGGATTTCTCAGTATGGCTACTAACAGCAACTTTTTTTTTTTTTTTTCATTATTTCCTCTTTCTTTGATAAGTGATTTGAGAAAATTAGGGAGCTGTATCATATTGCGTTACTGTGTGAGAATTTTTAAAAATACTGAGGTGAGTTCAGGAAAAAAAGTCTATCATCTGTGAAGTTATGAAAAATTCTATAAGATTACATTGTAGGCAACCAAGAAACATGTTTCTTGATACCAGCCTACTAAGTTGCTGAAAGTTTCAGAACCCTGATTTGAACCATGAATCACCCCCAGTCCCATACTCTTTCTCTCACTTCCTGAAAGTCAACAGAAAATAAAAACCCAGAAAATTGAAAAATAGAGTAAGTGATTTTAAATAATTTAAGGTGAGTAGATGTAACCTGGACTAAACAATTGTTTTAGTAATACTGATGAAACTCCCTAGGAACTCTGTTGGCTTTCTCTGGTCAGGTTAGAGAAGGTTTAAAAGTCTTTATAAGGTATAAATACTACTCTGCAACATGTATATAATTCTAGAGCAATGCTCATAAAGGCAATGGAAATAGTTCAGACTTTCACTGAAGGTACTACTGATATTGATAACTTCATATTAATTATTTCTGATTTAAATTTGAGGACTGCTAAAATGTACATACTTTTTCCCCCCTGCTTTAGTACAATTTTATCTATCCTAGATCAACTGGTATACTCTGCTCCTATATCCATCCTTTCCATCCACAGTACAATCGTTAAAGAGAGGTATTCCAGTTCAATTAATTCTAGAGTGACAGCTGAAGAAAGAAGTAAAAGTTCTGCATAGAATTTGCTTCTATGTTTGAAAAAATAATAATAATTAAAAAACCCAACCAACGAACAACAACAACAACAACAAAAAAAACCCAAACCACACCAGGATACCTAAGGTAGTAAATGGTCTTTTCTTTTTTCCTTCTGACCCAGGTAGGTCCTTTGCTCGCATGGTGAACAATTCTGAAAATCTCAAAATTTCTGATTTTTTAAAAGATGCTATGTCTTTCCTCAACAATATTACAGAAGTGCAGTAAAATTAACTTGATGTTACTACATGGACTAAATGGATATCACTGGATTATTTTAGTAATGATTTCTGTCCACTGAAATCAAGTGAGAGGAAATAGGTTATACTTTACCATGAAAGTATAATTCCTTGAAAATTCCTTCACAACTGATGCATATATGAAGTTAAGTTGACAAACTTGGGCAGTAAACCTCATAGACAGTACTCATGATGGTAAGGAGGAAAGACTGGTAAAGAGGACATACCAGGACATAAGCATGTGCTAACTAATGAACAATACATTATTTCAGTTGTAAAATACAGTAGATCAGTTACTAAAAATTTGTGGGGCAGTTGGAATTCCTCTATGTGTAGTGAGAAATACTTGACGCTCTCTAAAGTCCCTTTTTTGAAAATAAATGGATGATATTATTCATCTTCTCACAGAGAAAAAAAAACAAAGAAAAGGGGGGAGGGAGGGAATCCACAACCTTAAAGCCTTTGGCAGAGAGAAACAAGCTCATGCAGCATTCAGAGCAAGTACTCAGTTTCCAACTAATCCCGTTTCACGGTAACTCTCTTCAGAGATGCCTGCACAGAAATGAGCTTTGTACTCTCACAGATTGTGATTCCCTATTTTTCACTCAAACTACAGCAAAACTTCTATCCTTTGCATCCAAATATCAGAAGACAAGCTCCAGAGTTTTATTGTCTGAAACCAAAGAGTTATGTAGAGCGCCAAGTACTTTAACCAAGCAAATGGTTCTCATTGCACTTACGGGCGTCGCTGTCAAAAGTGCTATTTGGTGTACTATACATTTGGGAGAAAGTTTTGAGGATTTCTGTAGGAAAGAAACATTACACTCTATATTTTAGGGCATCTGTATTACAGTGTACATGGCAAAAGCCTAGATAAAAGGCATTTTTGTTCCTTGGATTGGTAACACATCAATTTAAAAGAAAAAAAAACAACAAATAAAAAATGTCTGCAGTCTTATGCTGGTATCCACAAAAGCTTCATTGTTGATGGACTAGTAATTTGACAATGAAAATCTACACTCTTACAAAACTAAACAGTCATAAGAGAGGTTTGATATTGATTTGAACTAATTGAGTTGGTTTTAGTTATGCTTTAAAGACTTTTTTGTTTGCATATTTTTAATATGTAATAATAATGTAACTAACATTTACAAAGAGTGGCAGCACTGAGGATGAGGGCCTTTCATGTTACGTGCTGTACCACTCTAACATAGCTGAGGGGTTGTTCACTGTCTATGCGCAGTGCTGATAATGTTGGTCACCTCTATATTTAAAAAAATTTTCGGTGTTTTAAATATTCGGTGTTTCAGATTTTCTGTCAAATCTTCCAACTCTTTCAAAGCAGTCGCACTATTGGCATCAGTAGAAAGGATAATGTGTAGTGATATTAAGACTGTGACCACCTCTTCCAGCTGCTGTGGCCAAGGACCCTCCTTCCCAGCTGCTGGAGCCCAGCCCAGTGCCCCAGGGACCTGGGGTCTCTGCCCAGGCTGAGGGATGCAGCTGCTGCTTTCCCTTTTGCGGGTTCAACAAGTAACGAAGCTGAGCATGTATCCCAGAGACACACAGACAGACACACACATACAGGTACATACACACACACAGAGGACACTCGGACACACAGACACACAGAGGATACTGATGTGGCTGGTCACACAGACTGCCACAGACAAGGCACTACCTTCAACATCAGCCACTTACAGGACTCACCTAAAACACAAACACAGACATCCAAGCCCCCGCCTCCCCTCAGGCTGGCGGAGACAGGAGGTTAACAATGCAGGCACACACACAATACGTTCACAAGCTCATGTACACTCACGGATCCTTCAAGTACCAGATCGGATCCTCTGCCCACCCTGCATCCCTGCCCAGATAACGAGCCCTCATACCCACCCCACAGGCCCCTGACTCACTGTCTGATCTAGCCTGGTGCTCACTACAAAACACGCAGCACTCACACACTCGTCCCACAGGCATGCCACATGCACAAGTCCCCCCGGGCGTACCAGTATGGACCCTCCACCCACCTGGTAACCTGGCCAAGGCCCCAGGCTCCCCCTACCTGTGGCTCAGCCAGCCTGAGGTTTGCTGAAGGGTTTGCACACACATCCCGTGCATGTCTGGTTTTGGGAAGATGCAGATCTGGCACCAGGCATGGGCTGTGACCCATGGTACTCCTCCAGCCCCCAGTGCTGAGCCACCTCACTCACACCAGTCCTCCCAGTAGCTGGTTTTTGGGACACGCACACTGTTCCCACCTTAGTGGCTGCTGGAGGTTAAAGACTCCTCACTCAATCCAGTTGCTGACACCACAGGCCACAAGTGCCTACACGCTCAGTCTGACTTCACCATACACATTTCACTCATACACATACAGATCTCACCAGTAGCAGGCACTTAGTCCTTGCAACACACATATACACAGGATAGATAGTGACAATACATGGAGAAATAGTTAAGGAAAGATTTAATAAGAAGAAAGTACATACTACAGTGATCAGGTGCAGGGATCAGCCAGACAAGTGTACTGACTGGCCCGGTTTTACACGCAACCTGTCCCTTTTATATATTTTCTGTCTATCCCCACTTTGTTCTCCCCACTTCCCCTTCCCCCTTTAGTCCCCTTAGGAGTTTGTACAACTCTGTTGATTCCCACACCCCTCCTGGGCTGGTCCAGCATCCCCTCCTGGATTATAATTTTATGAGTTGCAAAATTCAGGTTGATCTTTCTAGAAGTGGCATCTGTAGTTTCTTGATAGCCCATCAGTTAGAGTGAGTGGTGAGGTTTGTTTCTTGTCATTGTCTCCATGTTTATTTTTTCAGGTCTGTGTTTTTTGTTCATGGTTTCCCCCTTTTCCCTTGGTTTCCCAATTGTCATGGTCCCCATCTAGACAACAAACTTCCTCAGATTGTCACATGCTCTGTCAATAAATGAAACTGCCCAGGTCTGCTTCCCACCACCACCATTGCAGGTCAGGTTTGTGTCCTTGTAAGTTTGGTTTATGGCTTCCTCCTTTTCTGACTATCCTCTTTTTGCACTGCAAAAGGTCATTGACCAGATACCCTTAAAGGAGTAGTCACCCTCCTTTCCACATACACTTACAGGTATCAATTATCTTCTTAGGTTACTGAAGAGCAATTGTTTTTTAATATTTTCTATCAACAGAAAGTAAAACTTAAAGAAATATAAAAAAATTTGGAGAGCCTACACAAAGTAAGACAAAAGATTTCTCCACATTATATTAAGTTTCCCTCACTAACACCCTTTGCTTTGCCATCAATATTCATGGCAACATTTTGTAAAATTTTGTTTTCTGCTGTGACACTAACAGTTTTGTTAATATACCACAGATACCACTACTATACGATTGGGACAGATAGGAAGAGTAACGTTGCAGAAAACTGTAAAATGACATTACTAATATAGAATGGAAACAAAAGATGGACATGAATCAGAAAACTGACAGAATCATAAATCTCCAAGGGGCTGGAGTTTTCAGAAACTTTCAGAAACTTTCAAGCTTCTGTGTTTAGGTTTCAGGTTTTGGTTTTAGGGTTGTTTGATTGGGGTTTTTTTGCCCTTTAAAAAGAAAGAAGAAGAAAAAAAATTAAATTCTGAAAATCTGCAGAACTTACAGTAAAATTACTGAACCTTAGCCTACACAGAAATTAATGTTTTGCTTACAGTAAACACAGTTTAACAATAAACATTGTGTTTGTGTCACATTTTATGCAATCAGCCCTCACATAACCATCCCTTTGGTCACACGATTTCCTTATGGACAACTTGTTAGACTCTTCCTTACATTTACAAACCCTCTGGCATTTGAATCTAGCCAGAATATAGACATTCTGCCCTGCAACATGATTCAGCAGATCTCTTCTTACCTTCTTTGTATACATTGCAAACCTACAAATGCATAATTGTACTTACATATAAGATTAAAAGGTTAGGTGCTTGAAATGAATAATTGGATTTAGAAAGAAATCATCAGTTATGCCTTCACTGTCCTTCATCTTGACCATTGCACTTTCTTGTTCACAATCACATACATCCTATCTACTCAATTCATAACTCGTTTGCTAAAACAAAGTTCATACTATCAACCACTTCCAAATTTTTTCATTGAACTTCTAGCCATTTCTCAAATTCTGTGTCCAGACCTTCAGCTGGTGTAGCCTATCACTTTTTCAGTAAAGTCAATAGAGAAAAGTCAATATATACTTGCAAAGAACCTTGTCCTTAAATATGGTTTTGTTTTTGTCTACCTCCACCTCTTCGCTTCTGACCATATCTATGTTTTCTGCTGCCCACAATCTGATCACCTCATGCCAATCATTTGTTGCAATAACTGATCCCTCTTTTATTCCCAGAAGCTTACTACTGTTTGTATTCTGATTTTCGTCTAAATTACTCTTTTTAATAACCACATGAAAACATCTGAAATGTATTTTTACATGTTCTATCCTGAAATTAAAACTAAGTTGCACAATTCAACTCTTGATATCCAGAGGAAAAAAGACAACAGAAACAAATCTGAGGGGAAAAAAAAGGCAGAGGTGAATTGATTAGTTAGAAAACAAAAAGCTTCGTATAAAACCTGTTAAAATAAAAATAAAACCAATGAACACTGAGTTAGACTAACCACATTAAGCAGCTGACTTCTAGAAAGAGCTGGGAAGGGACTTACAGGCACAAGGACAACATGTACTATAGGAAAAGATGAAGAGAGAGTGAAGGAAAGTAGGATTCAGGAAGATTATGAAACACAAACTCCTGGAAATCCTGGAGACCTTATTACAGAGATGGGTTTAAAATGTTTTCCCAGAGACACTCAACTGCAAGTACTCATTAGATAGAAAATTGTCCGTAGTCAGGAAGTACATATGGAAAAAATAATTACTGATGCCCCCTTAAATGAGAAAAAAAAAAAAAGGTACAAAGTGAGAACAAAGGTGTAGAAAAAAAAAATCCTATTAAATAAGAAGTCATACCAGTATGAATTCAACCAACAAGCAGACTATGACGTTTTGTAAATTAGCAGTCTTAGAATAATGGTAGAATACGTATGGAATACATTCTTGTCATCTAGAACATTTACAAGCCCGTACACCTTTATGTCAGTGAAAACTTCAATTAGAATTACATCCACAATTAATATGGCTGGAATTTAATTTAAACAGGATTTCATCCCTACAATTAATGTAACATGCCTCTAACAACCTTTACCTCCCCCCCACTTCAATTTCTAATTAAATGGATGCTATATATGTATAGCCCCATTTTGGAGATTCAAACACATTTAATACATTTTTTGCTAAATGTAGTATGTTCTTTATAGTCTTATCTATGGAAGTGAGGGCTTTTACAGCTCTTCAGCTGGAAGAAAGTGCTTATCTGAATGGAGAACTTTTCCTGATATCAATCACAAAAAGTAAGTCTGTTTTTCTTATTTAATAGGATTTGGTACATACTGAGATCTTGGCACAGTTTTTTCTTCTGCTTTTCTCTTTCTTTGTTTCCGCCCCCCCCCTACAAATCGTGCTAGGCTCTGTCTTCTCTCCTAACAGACATAGGATAAACTTATTCATCACATATTTCCATGATTCTTTTGTAAATCTTTCCTGTCTAATCTGTCCTACAACTCAATAATATTACCATTCAACCTCACATTTGTACTTGTCTGGGGGGATTATTTTTTCTGCTGCTGCTGCTGGTTAAATATTCACCTTTACATTTTAGGAATGAGGAGTGAAGGAGCAATGTTTGATCACAGAGAAGAATTATTTTGGTTCATGTAGATTTTACAATTTGAAGTTGCTCAAATACTTGAAATAAACCACATAATTTGAATTTCAGCTTTTACTGTATCCAGTGTTTCCATATTTGACAGTCTCAGGGTCCCACAGCAATTCCATAAATTGAACTAAAGCAATTCTTTCTTCCAATCCATTCTCTCACCATTTATGTATCGTCCTACAGTTTACCCTAGCAGAGCAGAGCAAGAAGACTAGGAATCTGGCCCCAAATTTCTTATTTTTAATGTCTGTCATGCTACTTTCATTTCACATCAAGGAGTTCTCTCTAGAAGTGTAAGATTTTTCATTTAATGATTTGGATCACTGACTCTTGAGAAGTAATAGACTTTCTCCTACTGAATAATGAAAATGTTCTTCTGAATTATTGGGTTTTGGTTTTGTTTTTTTTTTTTTTTTAAGTTAGTTTGTGATTACACACAACAAAGCACAGCTTTTCAGTTTATCTTCCTGTTTTGCTACATTTCCTTTCTATATGTTGACACATAGCAGGGTTTCATATCAGTGATATTACACAAAATACTCCAGTGGATGCAAGACAAGGACTGAGCAATGAGGACTAGTGGAGCTACTTAGCTCTGTTGAATCCATAAAGAACTAAATTGGTTTGCACCAACTCTATCGCTATGGTACTGTTTTTCTTTGCAGAGAGTTGCAGGCACTTACACTTCTAACTACTTTCAACTTTCATTAACAAAATAAGCATTTTTTTCCTGTATTTTACAGCTTTATTTTAAGTAACATACGCAACTGTAACTATTATGAGAATCTGTAGGATGTTATGGTGATTACTATGCATTATTCTTTATACATAACTTCTCCTCAGATTACCAGCCTTCCTTGGCAGGAAACATTCCTGTTAAATGTTATTTAGTGACCAGACAAAAAGTATACAAAGTAATAAATGAAGTGTAAAAATAAATGTGTGAAATACATGTCTATTTATTTCTATAAATCATTCATATACATATATTTTATATAAATATATGTACATATAAAAATAGTTATATATAAAAATATGTCTGTTTAGCAGTGTTTTAACTGGCATTTCAGTGTATTGAAGATGCTTAACTGGAGCTTCATTTCATATTGTTTGCATTTTCCTCAGCAGGCTTAATATAGACTGGGTGAAAGACATATTTCATCCATGGATAACTATTATTCGGAAAATCTGCAGCTTCTTAAAAGTACCAGTCCAGAAAATAAATTATCAGGTAACTTTCTCCTTTATCAAACCCCTTAGGTACAGACAGATTCAAAGTTGAAGCAGTGTAGAACAGGAAGACAAGGAATTAAGAAGTGGAAGGTGAACTCATGGAAAAAAGGGATGCTTTAAGATATTGGGAATCACAGGTAGAGAGGCTTTTGTACAGTAATGGGTTAAGCTGCACTTTTTGTTTTATTATTTACACATCTGCATGTCTTATGCTAGTTAGCTGCAAGTATCTTCAGAAATAATTCATGTGCCTTCAGATACATGAATACAATATTACTTAGGATGTGTCTGAATTGCTTTCTCTGTACTTATGACAAAATTTCACCCCAAATGATAGAAGTATTTACAGTCTGGTTAAATTTGGTCAGTAGTTGTTTCTCAGGGGAAAATGTATGATTATGTACAGATTTTTTCCAAATAACAAGAACTATGGTTGTTTGCATACTGTATTGTAAATTTCCCATCAATGCTTTAATAACAACAACCAAAGTTATTGTAATTGAAAACCAGAAAAATAGCATCTTCCTCTTCGCTGTCATCCTACTTTTTCTATCTACAATTTGTCTAAAATTTAAAATGTACTCTGAGCATAAATTTTGTCATTCAGAGTGTAGACACCTTTAAAATTATATGGCAGCGTAACAGAAGAGAAAATTCTAAAGGAAAAACAGAACAACAAACAAATTTTCCATTATAAATGCAACTTCACATGGGAAAAGTTCTCAACAGAAACAAGATAAAAAAATATACCAATATTCCACAAAGAAAATACAATAACTCTTGAGGTGATTTACACATTTTATTTTTGCTCATTAAGATGACCTATTCCCTGACCTGTGACTCTGTTTCATTCTGAAACTTATGAGGAATGCAAAGGTCTTCTTAACTCATGAAAATAAAATGTACTTTAAGCCCCAAGGTGCTATGTATTTGTTTCCTATTTGGAACCTTTCAGGATTGTTTCTTTCAAAACTGCTTGAAGGAAACAAAAAGTACTCTTTTCTGTTGAAAAATAGTAAGAGAAACACAGTCATGCATAGTACATGTCATGTTATTGTGCTGAATAATCAGCTAACTCTAACTTTCAAAAAACTGTAAATGATATGAAAAGTCTGATACTCTTTTTTCATTCCTCCGCTCTGTTGCAATTTGCTCAAGATTTCTTTAAAAATAGTCCAAATATTACAAAAAAAAAGAATCAGTCTCTGTTTAAAATTTGTTTAAATCTCAGCATTACTTCTTTCACTGGTAGTGCTCTCCATTTGATGCATGAAGGTTCTGTTTATGAACAGTGGTCATGAATACAAACACAAAGCATGAAATATATTCCTGAGACTTTTAGGATGTGTGAGCAAAGAAAATAAGAAAAATGTTAATGCCCTTCATTTTGTGGGTTTTCATGTTTTGCCACTGAATCAACATCCACATTACACAATCAGAGTATACCTGTTTAGTCATGTGAATTAGTTGTCATGTACAAGCCAGACTACGTACATACTCTCTTTATTTTATGACTTCTTGCTGAACGTGCCATACAGTCTGATGTTAGTTGTTTCAAATGGCTTACAGAGTAGTGAGGCCAGTTAAAGATCAAGTGAAGCTTACTCATGCACCTTTTCTCTTGTTCATTCTTTATACTAGTGTTGTTAGAGAGATGCTTCACAGTAAGAATAGTTAAGACAACAATGCCTTCTCTATACACATAAGAAAGCTTTGCTTTTGTAATACAGATTCGGTTGGTTAGCATGTAAAACAGACATTTTCAGTAACAGAGCAGTTTATTAGGAATCAGTGTTCTGTATTTAACCCAGAATTTCTTATAGTCTGTTCCAAGACACTAAACCTGGCAACTGCATCAAGCATCTGACCTACTATGCAAGTGTTTTATATACATAGCTATGTATGTAATATTACTGCATGAATATGCAGTAATTCAATTTACTTATTTATGGCTATCACATAGTTGCTCATTAACAGCTGTACATGAGTGCAATGAGTTCAGGTCTTCCCAACATACGACTTACATGTGGTCAGGATTCCTGAATGTACAGTAGTTAGATAAGCTGTTTCACGCCTTGAATCATAGAACGGTTTATGTTGGAAGGGACCTTAAAAATCATTCAGTTCCAACCCTCTTTCCATGAGCAAGGACACCTTCCACTAGAGCAGATTGCTCAAAGCCTCATCCAACCTGGCCTTGAACATTTCCAGGGATAGGGTCTCCACAACTTCTCTGGGCAACCTGTTCTAGTGCCTCACCACCCTCAGAGGGAAAAATTTCTTCCTGTGATGTATTCTAAATGTACCTTCTTCCAGTCTGAAGCCATTACCCCTCGTCCTTTCACTAAAAGGGGGACTAAAACTTCCCTCTCCAGGTGTCCTGTAGGCCCCCTTCAGATACTGGAAAGCTGCTCGAGGGTCTCCACGGAGCCTTCTCTTCTCCAGGTTGAACAACTCCAACTCGCTCAGCTTATCCTTACAGGAGAGGTGCTGTAATCCTCTGATCTGGCTTTGTGGCCCTCCTCTAGACCTGCTGTAATGGGTCCATACCTTTCTTGTGTTGAGGACTCCAAAGCTGGACACAGTATTGCAGGTGGGATCTCACAAGAGCGGAATAGAGGGGGAGAATCACGAGCCTCAACCTGTTGGCCA
>VYXH01001189.1:0-18656 GCA_013397275.1 Burhinus bistriatus
TGATTTATTCTCACTGAAGAGGTAGGGAAGAAGAGTTGAAAGTAGCTAATTTAAAATAATAGCCAAAAATAGGTGGTTTTATTTAGATTCTGCTTAGGGTCAGCAGCTGCTTTCAGCATGTACCTTACTTTTTTTTTCTCCAGAAGTCTTTTAAAGAAATTAGGGAGGTGCATTCCTTAAAAGTAATCCTTACCTTACTGAAATGAAGATGTTGTTATCCCAGCTTTAGTTCAGGTAGTAAGAAGAGGTGATACAATGGGTGAGCAAATACAATTTGCTAATCACCAGCAAATCCTTGAGGAGCTTGCACTCTGCTAGCTGATGTGCAAGCCTATGTTGTTCTGTCTTCAGTCCATTTTTTACTTAATCAAACTCTGTCTCTCCTTCCTACACCTACAAACTTCTATTTGTATAATAGGGATCCTGGTATACCGGAAGGTTTAAAAGCTGGCTTCATGGTTGTAGGCAGATGTCAGTGGTTTAAATCGGATTATTTTTTTAGTAGTGCAATGTATCGTACTCCACTGTTACAGTGACAGGTGACAACATAACACCTTAAAGCAATTTTTGCATATGAGGAGTCCTTAGGAGCATCTTTTAAACTTATACAGGATTGAGAAATGAGATTATATTTATGAAAATATAATTGCATATCCTTCACTTTAATTCTAAATTTGGTTATAAGCTAAGGGAGAACAAAACTGAGGTGTTCTGAACCTGGGGCCACGTTGTCCTTGGTGGTTCCCTAGCATCTTTTTACTACGAGACCGAACCTGCTAATTAGATAACAGTAATGTACATGGAAGGAAAATAGACATAACTGCACGTACACAAAAATAGGTAGATACTTAGGGGGGGAAAAAAATCCAGGAATCATTGCAATTTAATGGAAACGTAAGAGAAATGTTTGGCATGAGTCAAAAAGGCAAACTGAGTATTAGAAGTTATTATGAACAAAACAGAAAAAGTAATTGCACCATTCTATAATGTGTGTCTGTCTCTTGCATGCTGTGTACTGTTCTTGTCATCCCATCTCAAAAAGGGTGTCTTAAGACTCGTAAAAACAAGCACGATGACAAGGGTAATCAGATACGAAACATCGTCGTGTGAACAAAGTCTACGCAGATGATTTGGGGGGTGATATGATGAAGGTCTGTGAAATCATGAGTGGCATAGGAAAGTGCAACAATGCAGAAATTAGGGAACAAACGCTGAAATTAGCAGGCAACATATTTAAACAATAGGAAGTATTTTTTTACAAAAACGTAACTAAACTATGGAAGGCGTTGCAACAGGAAGTTTGAGAAGTCAAGAGTATAAATGGTTCCAAATAGATGAGACAAATTCTTGGAGGAAGGATTAATCCCAGCCTGTTTATGTGCAGCTATAGCCTTTAGCTCTAAAAGTCCATAAAACAGAGATGAAAGGAAGCCTGAAGGGGGTACCATGGGAAGGCTTTTCCTATGCATGCGTTATTCCTATGCTTTTTCCTCCTAAACATCTGCACTGCCCACTTTTCTAGCTAGAATGTGATGCTACATCACCTTTGATCTTACCCAGGGTAGTTTTTCTTAAGTTCTTGTGTCTTGGGACCTCCCAGGTATTTGTTCATTGGGAGGTAAATAACAGAAAAAATTGAACTGATTTTTAAATGCTATATACTAAATCCAACAATATTTTCAGTAGTACTTTGAGTTTCCCAAATGTTCTTCCTCTGAGGCTTTTCGGGTTCTTTGTGAACATTATTGATGAAAGCTTTTTTCCTAGAGGAGAAAGGCTTTCTGAATGGAGCAGTGTATTTTCACCCTGTGAAGTGGTAGTTGTTGTCACAAAGAACGGTGCAGTGTACAAGTCAGAGTGGCAGGCGAGGCTGGGGCATGGAGAGGAAGTTCCTTTAATGCTGTTTCACAGATCAGAGCAGAGAAAGAGTTAATTTCCTCATGGGGCGAAATGAATAAATAGAAGTTTGGGGACCTGTTCAGGGGCTGCACTTGGGAAGGACTTTTTTAGTTGCCAGGAGTGTCGTTATGTTGAACCCTTTTTGAGTTCTGCTGACCTTTCCTGAGCCATCCATCTTACTTGAGTTCTTCTGGGGCTTGGCGCTTCTCAGTCAATGATTGATTTTCTCAGTAATAATCCTCTCTCTTAAATCTTAAAGATTTATTCTTTAAACATTGCAGCTATCGCTAATTTCTACACATTTTCCTAATCAAAGCTTATTTTTTTTACATATCCTGCCATCTATCATAATTTATCTTGATTCATTACATGTTAGTATTTTCACTCTGGGCATACAATTCAAGTTGTGTTTAGTTCTTGCTCTAAAGCTTTTGTGAAAAATGACCAAGGTAACCTTTCCTCCTTCTGCAGGTTCTGCCTTGGTTTTGCATTTTCAATTCAACATTAGGTAGCTCTGTCATGTTAATTTTAATGAAACCCTTTACTCCTCTATTTTTGGTGTGCTGGACTCGTGAGAAGTTCTTTACAGGTGTGTGTTTTGTGCCTGTTGCCAGGTGATTGTGTTTACCTGATGAGAGACAGCCGTAGAACTCCAGATGGACACCCTGTCCGGCAGTCGTATCGTCTGCTGTCCCACATCAACAGGGAGAAACTCGACATTTTCCGCATCGAAAAACTCTGGAAAAATGAGAAGTACGTTCAAGGCATCTTTTGAATTTGAGACGTTCCATATACCTACCTGTCAAAACACAGTAATTTTGTGGAAGTCTTGTCGTAGCTTAAAATTGCAGTACTGAACATGGTTGGGTTACCAAGGCTTGATGGTCTCTGCCTGTGTTCCACAACTGCAAAGTAAAACCATGTAAGGTTGGAAGTTTAAGTGAGGGATAAGAGATAAAAGTTGATGCACTTTCCTCTCTGTTGGAACAGGCTGAGAATACACACGGACAGCTAAATTGGCTCAGCTGACAATCACTGACTTGCTAAGCCACTGTAACATGATTAAGTACATCTGCCCCAAAGACAGCAGCACAGTTAGTCTGCTGCGTTCGTAAAAATCACACTCGGAGTATTTCCACTTACTGAAGGGGATAAAGTCAAACGTGTAATATTCACGTGACTTCGCTTTTCGTCACAGTCATTGCAAAACTGCGAGATAGGTAATTCGAAATTGAGTGGAGGGCATTAAGTAAAGTTGTATCACGGGCTTACAGAAATAGTCTTTATTTTTTTCTTCTGTTTCTCTCTTTCTCTTATCTTTACACCTTCAAACAGAGAGGAGCGGTTTGCATTTGGTCATCATTATTTCCGTCCACATGAAACACATCATTCCCCTTCTCGAAAGTTTTATCACAATGAGCTCTTCCGGGTGCCATTGTATGAAATTATCCCCTTAGAGGCTGTGGTGGGAACGTGCTGCGTTCTTGACCTATACACCTACTGCAAAGGTAAGGAAACGTAAAGGGAATAGAAATTAAATATAATACACCTTTCTAATAATTTGGGAAGTATGCCAAAATAGTTACTGCTGCAAAAAGGCCGTAGCCAATGTTTACAGGGTGTCAGAGCTGAGGAAGCGCTGACGTTTTATTACTGGGAGGGTGATTTCTGTTTGAAGAGGGCCAGTACTGAAGACACAGCAGCAGGGCAGGATTGTGGTGGGCAGGGAAGAGAAAGCGATGGCAGTTGATAATTGTTTTTGTAAAAGTTTGAGTACTATTTGGTTAGAGTATACAGGTTTTCCTCTTAAATTGAACTAGCAGCCTGTCCACTATTACGATTCTGAATCAAGGAGAGCGAATAAGAATGCCTGCCATCCCACGAAACCGCTCTGACAGCCCCCTGCTTCTCTGACACTGTGTGTGGCTTGTTCTTGTTCTGGTATACCATGAATCCTCATGAATCTGGTTAACGTTTTTTCCTGCGTGCTTTGTTTTGAAACTGCAGGGAGGCCAAAAGGCGTGAAGGAGCAGGATGTATATATTTGTGATTACCGCCTTGATAAATCAGCTCATCTCTTCTACAAGATCCACCGGAATCGCTATCCCGTCTGCACCAAGCCCTATGCCTTTGACCACTTCCCCAAGAAACTCACGCCCAAGAGAGACTTTTCAGTAAGTGTTTCTTCTCTTGGCTTCCTTATTCTTTAGTAGAAGACTGGACACGTTTTTGGAAAGCCATCGGCTCTCTCTTTATGAATGAAGCTTGGTAAACCTAAGGAAGTTGACACATAAGCATGCACAGTCTGAATGAAAAGTTGGCTAGAAAGAAAGCTTGGAAAGAAAAAGTGACTGTAGACAGAGAATATGCAATTCAAAGGCAAACGGATGTTGGATGAATAGTGATTTTAGTTTAGAGATTGTGGTTTCAGACTTAAATCTAGGTGCTAATTTCATTTAAGCCACTCCTGAGTGAAGCAAGTCTTAAAACTCACTTTTCTGCAATTCTGCAACTGTAAAATAGTTGTATATGTTTTAGAGGATCACAGAACATATAGTCCAATGTGAGTTTGTTAGCCTATCTGTGTCAGGCTTGCTTTCCTTTGGTGTAATTACTCTGTGTCCTAATAAACTTGCTTAAAAAATGGTTTTCAGCAGTACCTTTGGGTAGTGATTCCTGATACAGAAAAACGGTATTTTCCTATTTCCATTTCCCTGCTCTATCAAATGACATACTGCTTACTTTATATATAATTCTCACTGAAAATGGATGTTTATCAAAAAAACCAGCAGACAGATGGGCAGCAAAGTAATGAAGTACAGTTTCCCTTAACATCCTCCATCTGAATATCTGTTCATTTCACTGTCTCATCTTTCCCTGTTCCACGGAAGTAGCGACTCTTCACGGTGCATGTCCTCCTCCACAGCACTGCTTTGTCTCTGGGCACAGAGCTGTTGGATCTGGCTAATCTTTTGCAAGTAAGCACTTTTCTTCCTGGAAGCAGAGAGATTTTTGTAATGAGTCGAGAGATGGTTCCAAACTTCTGCTGTGCAGAAAGCAAAGATGATGGTCTATGGCTTGAAATTTGTTTAGAAGATACAAAGAATCAGATCATAAGTCTGGCTCTCATTTATCCTTATTACATGATTATGCTTTCTCCTTTGAATTCGTCTGATGTGCGAGATACACCAGCTGTGCGCTGGCATTTCCACTGTCAGATAGGCGAGTCCTGCATTGGTACTTCCAGAATATTTGATAGACCAGCACTTTCTTCCACTGTGAATATTATTTGGTATTAACCATAACCTTTATTGTTGTTACAGCCTCATTATGTACCAGACAACTACAAGAGAAATGGAGGCAGGTGAGTCTTACCTGCCAGATTGTTTGTTGAGAAGAGATGAGATAATCCTGTTTGTTTGTCAAGTGTCCGCTCTTTTTCCTACCCCTTTCCCATGGGTGCTATGTGAAGAATAAGTTTAAATTATTTAAAGCAATCCTCTAAACTTTCAAAGAGATAAAAGGGAACAAGTGAGGAGGGACAGAATACAGCCTTAGTGTTCCTTAGTGATAAAGGTAAGGAAGAGTAGAGAAGCCGTTTTGAAAGTTAGCAGAAGCGGCTGAACGTGGGAGATGGCAGAGCCCAGGACAAGAGCATCAGCCTTCGTCCACCAAGGGAGATGGGATCCCTGAACAGACGGCCCGTGTTTGCGCTGGAGTAAGAGCCAGGGCTAATGCACTCTCTTCATTCTGTCAGAGACTTTAAAAATACCCATCAAGAGCCATGCTATTGCCGAAAAACATCAGTAAGTGCTGAGCTCAACTGTTTTGGAAGATAAAAACCATCACAAATTGAAATTTAAAAAGCCGGTTTTTTTTAAAAGACTGCATTTGACGTTATGCAAACAAGGTTATGGGAAGGTTATCATTCCGCGTTTACAACTGAGAAACTTAACAGACGTGCAAAGAAAGACTGAAGAGAATTTAGAAAGTCTCTTTGGACCTTTAATGAGCTTTCCATTGGGTTTTAATTAACTTCTGTGGGTATTGTCTAAGCTGTAGAATAAGGGTGCAGTGGTTGCATGTGTTAAATGTGTCTCTCTTTAATTTAAAGCCTAGGATGAGATCTGTCCAGTCTCTTTCGTGTTCTGGGAGGTAGTGCAGAGCGGGGCCAGAGGAGGCCACAAAGGCCTCCCGTAGGTAGTAACTGGTGGGTTTGAATGCAGGTATTAAGTCGAAGGACTGAGATTCCAGAAAGCCCCTGCCTACTGAGAAGCCCTTGACTCCCTCGTAATTGGCCTTTCAGGTGAGCGTCTGAAAAACTGTGGTATTTAAACCCTTCTTTTCCTGCTAGATCGTCCTGGAAAACAGATCGCTCAAAACCACAGATTAAAGACTTAAACCAAGAAGAAGATTCTCTTCCACTTATTGAGGATGTATTAGGAAACCAAGATCAAACTTCAAGTGAGATGCCTAGCCTAGAGGAGCCAGAAAAAGAGGCGGTCTCTAGTGAGACCTGTGGAACTGATAAAAAGGCGGAAGAGAGCAATTCCGACACGAGGCAGCTGTGCACTCCAGAGGAAAGGCGGCATGTTCAGAGAGAGAGACTTAATCAAATCCTGCTAAACCTCTTAGAGAAAATCCCAGGGAAAAATGGTGAGATTTTACGCTATGATTACACAATAGCCTTTCTTCTACAGGTTTGTTTTCAGTTCGCTGCAGACAGTGTTGATAAAATAAATGNACCTTCCAGCCCCTGCCAGTCCCTCCAGGGGCTCCAGGAAAGCTGGGGAGGGACTCTGGATCAGGGAGTGGAGCCAGAGGACCAGGGGCAACGGTTTGATCCTGAGAGAGGGCAGATTTAGGGGAGAAATGAGGGGGAAATTGTTGGCTGTGAGGGTGGTGAGACCCTGGCTAGGGTTGCCCTGAGAAGCTGTGGCTGCCCCATCCCTGGAGGTGTTCAAGGCCAGGTTGGACGGGGCTTGGAGCAACCTGGTCTGGTGGGAGGTGTCCCTGCCCATGGCGGGGGGGTTGGAATGAGATGATCTTCAAAGTCCCTTCCAACCTAAACCATTCTATGATTCTGAGACTCATAGAATAATTTAGGTTGGAAGGATCTTTGGAGGTCATCTGGTCCAAACACGACTCAAAGCAGGGCCAACTTCAAACTGGACAAGGTGTCCAGTGGAGTTTTGAATATCAGTATGGATGGAAACATCCTTGAAAGAACCATGAACAGGGAATTAGGAAAACTGTTAATCATGTCGCCTTCTTTTACCGAAAGCCTGTGGTTTGTTGCAGCGATTGATGTCACTTACTTGCTGGAGGAAGGATCAGGAAGAAAACTGAGGCGGCGCACTCTCGCCATCCCGGAGAGCAGCTTCAGGAAGTGATGCCATGAGAGGAAGCTGTGGTCTGGAGTCTGCTACAAGGTCTGCTGAGGACTGAGGGCAGGAGCCCAACTTCCTCTGCACCAGCCAAGGAAAAGAGAGCAGCAGAAAACTGACAAATATACAAACAGTTAGCACTTAGATGTCTGGGTTGGCAGGTCGCCCTGCCCTGCTCTGCAGTGCTCTTATGGTGTGTGTGTTGTTGGGCGTGCCTTGTATTGATGTTAGGTACTGAGAAAAACCTCGTGGTTATTGTCCAGGATGGTCAAATTTAATTTATTTTTGCTTGATATTCCCACTCAGAGGAGGAAAAAGAAAAAAAAAAAAAAAATTAAAAAATGGGGAGGTAAGAAGGATAAGGACTGGCTTACTCTGATGAGAATATTCCCCATGTTCACCAATTAACCTGTGATTGTACAAGATACTGTTGGCACCACCGTGGCCCGTGGCAGTGAATGAAAATCAGATGGAGGGTGAAGGCCCGGTGGCTTAAAATTAAAGGCTGCCCTAAAGTTGTGGCCTCTGATTTGCACAAGTTCCAAGAAGAGAGAAGCGTACCCAAACGTGCGAAAGGTTCACCGTGGAACGGCCAGTGCACACGTGTACCTTTGGTCTGTGACAAGGAGAAACTTCCAAAGTCACCTTGGAGCAAAGCAGGAGTTGGCTCGTTGAGGCACTTGTTCTGCGTCGTAGAGGGGGGAGGGGGCGGGGTGTGATTTTTTTCACTTTTTGCTGCAGAGGAATTTTATAAAGCAAGTCAAATCCTGACAACACCATTGCTGTTGGTTTTTTTGATAAGCTGTGGTTCTTGTGTGTCTAGTGTGTTGTGCAAATTAAAATCTGTTAAAAGAAAAAGAAAAAGGAAAAAAAAAAAAAAAGGAAACCTTCACTACATGAACCGTCAAGCAGTATTCAGAGCGAGTATTTGTTGTGAACTGTAGAATATATCAACTGCTAACACTATTCTTGTGTTCTGGTTGTACAGCTTAAAACGTCCGTCTCTTAAATTAAGAGACAGTGTATCTGGCACCGCCCTCTCTCTCTGCCCCGACGAAAAGTATTATTCCCGAAAGCAACAGCCGAGGCACTGATTTCTCACTGCAGGAAATTGCAACTGCCGTAACGTACCCCGAAGCGGGGCTGCGGCAGGGCTCCCTGCCTGCCCCCCGTGACCTCCCCGGCGTGCGGAGCCACGGAGCTGTGGCAAAGGGAGGGGGTGGGCGGCGTACGCTGCCCCTTTAAAATGGCTTTGCTTTTTTGTCTTTCAGACGTACATATGCATATACAGTCCTGTTTTAGATGTTCTTATAAGAAAACCAGTTTTTAATGTGCCAAGTTGTATATATCTGCTGTGTGGATGTAAAGCAATACAGTAGTTACATGTTCCTTTTTAATGGACCAAGCTTGTCCTAATGTACATTCTTGTTATTATTATAATTATTTTACTCTTAGTGGAACATGACTCATTCCATTAACTTTTATGTGTTGATTTAAAAAGAAAAAAAAAAAAAAGAAAGGAAAAAAACCCTTTGAGAAAAAATATTTTATTAAAAAAAAAAAAAAAAAAAAAAAATAGTTTGGAATATTTTCTTACTGTAGAGAAGCACTGTACAGTACCAGGAACCCTGAGTATAAAATACTCGTGCGTGTAGTAGGAATATCGCATGTCCAAAATCTTGAGTTGTCTCATTTAGTTTAAAACAGAAATCATTGTCTCAAATGGTGTTAAACACTAAAAAGTTTTTAAAAAATAAAGTGCGTACAGAAGCGAGACACTAGCTCTGTCATTTTATCTTTCTTTTGTTGAAAGACTAAACAAAATGTTTTTTAGACAATCAAATGTTAGGTAAGTGCAAAGAATTGTTTTTCTTACTGGTGTAGAAATTAATGACTTTTTTTATTTTTCGGTTATTTTATAATAATGAGAAGACCAGTGTGTCACCAGGATCGCTGTTTTAAGACCAGGAAGCACTACATTATTGCAAATAGATATGAACTCTTAGTCTGCATGGGTGTAGGCTGTGTGATTGCTGAAAATAAATGCTGCTAATATATTTCCTTTTTACAAAGCATATCTAAATAGATCATTGTTTTGATGTTAATCTTTGTAAATTATGTATTACCAATTTTAACATTGGATGTAATTGCATAAAAAGCCTGCATCTCAATCCTGAGAGTCTAGTATTAAATGGAAAATCTTTTCCTATCGATGACTTGTGGGGTTTTCTTTGACCTGCCTTTGGTTTTCTTCTCTTGCCTCTTCGTCTCAGCTGCTCCCGTTGTGTTCCGACTCTGGCAGCCGCAGCTCTGGGCGCTCGTGCCCAGGCTGTTCCAGATATGCCTGATGGGGGATGGCGTTTGGCGAGGGTTTCATTTGATGCTGCTGGTTCTCCTGGTCGCAGCTTGGCAGGAGGGATGATGGTGGCGTGCGCAGAGAGACAGGAGCATCAGCGCGGACGTGCACCGGTTGGTGGCCAGATCGGTTCAGGAACCGTTACATCTGCGCATTTAGTGCCCGCTCCCAGCTTCCAAACCCCCTGGTTCCTCGAGACATCGCCTCCCATGCGTCGGCATCATTACTGCGCCATGGTGGCAGCGCACTTACCACCGCCAATGCTGGACCGGAGTCGTGGCACTCGAGGGACTTGCGCTGTAGGGCATATTCCCCTCTGGCACCGAAAGGTCAGGGAAGCTGGAAAGGCTCAGAGGTGTCGGGAGCTCTTGGGAGCCGTTGGCCCCGTCGCAGACCGTCCTCCTGCCCTCAGCCTCTTGGCACGCAGCAGCACCTGCAGAGCTTTGTGTCCCTTCAGACCAGCCTGAGGCTTCCTCAAGCCTCGCGGTTCCTCCCGTAGCCCCTGTCGAGGTGGGCGCTGATGAGAGAACCTGCTCACAAATCCTTCAGGGTTTAAACTTCCTCTGGTTCAAAAGTGGTTTCTGGGAATAAGGTTGGTAACTATTTGCGTTGGTCACTCAGGAATGAAATAGCTTCTCGATGATCCCCCTTTAATGTAATTTGATTTTTCTTTTTCCATTTGCCTAGCCTGAATCTCTATGGTCATTAAAATGCCAGGCTTGACCCGTACGCTTGTCTTCCTTTTAAACTGGAGACACCATGCCAAGGATTGTAGTGCCTTTTTTTATTAAAAAAAAAGTTGAAAAAGTACCTGGATTCGGCTCCTGCTGGCTTGACCCCATTTCAAAGTCCAGAGGCAGCTGTGGAATTCAATCAAACCTACTTAAGGCAAGCCAAATAACACTCCAATTAAGATATAATGTCCCTTGTCTGAGAGGAAAAATTCCAGTGAGAGAAAGGAAAATGGGAACAGAATAAAAAGAGAGCGGCTTTGTCCTCGAAGCAGAGCGCAGCCCGTCAGCTGCAACGTGGGCTCCTCTGCCTCTGACGGATGAACTGTGGCTCTGCGGCCCCACGAGAGCGCGCGCGCCCAAAAGCTGCCCGCAGGCCACACTGCTACTGCCTGCTGGCCCTTGGTGGATGCACGCCAGTACATCCACGCCCGTGTTCTACTGGGGAGCCCAGTATGAAATGTAAATGGTGTGGGATGGAATATGAAAAACTTGAAAAAAAAAATATCTAAGGCAGCCCGCCCCCACTGAAATCCTGGGACTCAGTACAAAGGTTAGTTTAATTTAAAGCAACCAACCAACACGTACCGTGGCCAGTGCTGTACGGCTGCCATCCCGCGGGGCCGGTTCCCAGCCGGACGGCGTGACCGACGTTTTGCCAGGGTTATTTCTGGCTCGGGCTCTCCGCTGCCACCTCTTGTGACACCGTGCAGGAGCAGGAACCCCTTCCCGCCAGCCCCTGCCGTGCTCCATCTCTGACCGCGGGGCCCTGGCACGTGCTGCCTTCCCCCCGCAAGGGTGTTGACTCACCGAAGACCCCAGGGCCACCCACGCCAGGACGGGCCACGTGGCTGCTCCCAGCACCCACTCTGCAATGGTCCATTCGCACACACACAGACACAAAACGTGGGGTATTTTTGATTTGACTTTAGCCTTTATTAACCAGTGGTGTATGGGACGCTGCAGTGCTCGACATCCCTATTCTCCGGACCGTGTTAGCCTTAATTAACTAATAATAATGAAGAGGGTGCTGTGTTTGAAGTCCTTATGCTCCAGACCATAACCAGAGAGAACACCTGGGACTGATTTTATAGAGGATGCACTATTTGACAACCTGGCAAGATAAATATCCAGCTGGGCAACTTGGCAACAAAACTTACTTTTAAGGTGTCCTGAAGTGAACTGTCTTCATTATAACACTAAAAAACCACACTCACGGGTCAAGAAGACCCTTGCCCAGGTGAGGACCCTTCCCCCGCGCAGGCGCAGTGATTGACAAGAATGACGGCGCAGATATTATCAGTAAATTACTAACCAGCCATTGTAACCGGGAGCCGAATACCTTGTAACATTTGTGTACAAATATAAGGAGGAAACCACCACAAGGCGCACTTGATTCCTGGCAATTCCACCCAGCGCCCCGGCCCGAATACAAACACCGTCTCTCCTGAGCGTGTGAGGTTGGGTAACTGCGCGTCGGGCCCGAATCTGCTTTTCGGACAACAGTGCGAGTCATGACCTTTATTTCCAGGTTTTTTTCCCCCCACCCCTGGAATAAGCGTATTCCCGTGGTTACAACTATTTACAGAGCGCGGGGGCAGCTGAGGCCGGCCTGGGCCACCAGCCCTGGGGCAGAGCACGTGGAGGTGGCGGCGGTGGCAGGAGGGGAGAGCACGGAGACGACACAGGGGACTGTGAGTTCCGCGCAGGGACAGGGCCCTTCCCGCCCCTGGCACAGGCGTGGGCAGCAGCTGAGGAAACACGAGGGAGAGCAGTTCCCAAAGGAAGTGCCGGCAGGTCTGCGGGGACACGCACAGCGCTTGGCTGACGGGATGCACCCACGGCAGAACGGGAACGTCATGCGAACAAGCAGCAGGCCTGCCAGCTCTGAAGGTGGTGAAGACCCAATGGTGGTGAAGCCCCAAAGGCGGTGAAGAAGACGTGGCAGGAGACAGGCCTTCCTGGAGGTGGCATCTGCTTCGGCAAGCTCAGTTGCTTCCTCAGGTCTCCTCCGCCTCCTCACACAATGAGAGACGTGTATCCCACAGGAACTAGGCCAGTGTTGTTTCCATGGCAGCAGCGGATCCAGTCTTCATCCACGGTGGAGAGCAGCTGCAGAATGTCTCCTTTTTGGAAGCTCAGGTGACCGTCGGCACTGCCCGTGTGGTCACACAGCGCCCGAACTGCCCTGCACAACAAATGCCATGGGGGATTTGCCTCCCCAGGGACCACTGAGAGAGGCTCCCACAGCCCTCGGGAGAGGTTTTGACGCTCACATGTGGCACCAGTGACCCCCCCTCCTAGGGCAGAGATGCCATCAGACAAGGGATTTGCTGGAGAAGCAAAACTGTCCTGCCAAGCAGACCCTCAGAGCAGCAGCAGAGCATGAGCAGCTCTTGCACAGACGTGGTGGGGAAGAGCCAGGTCAGGGCTGGCCAAACGTGGTGTGGGATGGCCACTTGCCCGCCCTGCTTCCTTGAACATACGCTGTGCAAGCACCGACGGATAACTATGGCTTTTCTGACCTGCCATAACTTAGAATCACCTAGGTTCAAAGAGACCATTAAGATCACGGAGTCCAACCATCAGCCTGACACTGCCAAACCCACCACCAACCCATGGCCCTCAGCACCACGTCTGCCCGGCTTTTAAATACCTCCAGGGATGGCGACTCCACCACTGCCCTGGGCAGCCTCTTCCAATGCTTGACAACCCTTTCGGTCAAGGAATTTCTCCCAGTATCCATCCTAAACCTCCCCTGGTGTAATGTGAGGCTGTTTCCTCTTGTCCTATCGCCTGTTCCTTGGGAGAAGGGACCGACCCCCCCTGGCTACACCCTCCTCTCAGGGCGTTGTAGAGAGCGAGAAGGTCTCCCCTCAGCCTCCTCTTCTCCAGGCTGAACAACCCCAGTTCCCTCAGCCGCTCCTCACAAGACTTGTGCTCCAGACCCCTCACCAGCCTCATTGCCCTTCTCTGGACACGCTCCAGCACCTCAATGTCTTTCTTGGCGTGAAACTGGTCAGAGCTGCCACACAGCTGCTCCAAACAAGCTGCTACGAATCCAGCAAGTGCACAAGAGAAAGGAAATCACAGAATCACAGAACGGTTTGGGTTGGAAGGGACCTTGAATCTCATCCAGTTCCACCCCCCTGCCCTGGGCAGGGACACCTCCCACCAGACCAGGTTGCTCCAAGCCCCGTCCAACCTGGCCTTGAACACCTCCAGGGATGGGGCAGCCACAGCTTCTCTGGGCAACCTGGGCCAGGGTCTCACCATTCTCAAAATGCTCAAANAATAAGCGTATTCCCGTGGTTACAACTATTTACAGAGCGCGGGGGCAGCTGAGGCCGGCCTGGGCCACCAGCCCTGGGGCAGAGCACGTGGAGGTGGCAGCGGTGGCAGGAGGGGAGAGCACGGAGACGACACAGGGGACTGTGAGTTCCGCGCAGGGACAGGGCCCTTCCCGCCCCTGGCACAGGCGTGGGCAGCAGCTGAGGAAACACGAGGGAGAGCAGTTCCCAAAGGAAGTGCCGGCAGGTCTGCGGGGACACGCACAGCGCTTGGCTGACGGGATGCACCCACGGCAGAACGGGAACGTCATGCGAACAAGCAGCAGGCCTGCCAGCTCTGAAGGTGGTGAAGACCCAATGGTGGTGAAGCCCCAAAGGCGGTGAAGAAGACGTGGCAGGAGACAGGCCTTCCTGGAGGTGGCATCTGCTTCGGCAAGCTCAGTTGCTTCCTCAGGTCTCCTCCGCCTCCTCACACAATGAGAGACGTGTATCCCACAGGAACTAGGCCAGTGTTGTTTCCATGGCAGCAGCGGATCCAGTCTTCATCCACGGTGGAGAGCAGCTGCAGAATGTCTCCTTTTTGGAAGCTCAGGTGACCGTCGGCACTGCCCGTGTGGTCACACAGCGCCCGAACTGCCCTGCACAACAAATGCCATGGGGGATTTGCCTCCCCAGGGACCACTGAGAGAGGCTCCCACAGCCCTCGGGAGAGGTTTTGACGCTCACATGTGGCACCAGTGACCCCCCCTCCTAGGGCAGAGATGCCATCAGACAAGGGATTTGCTGGAGAAGCAAAACTGTCCTGCCAAGCAGACCCTCAGAGCAGCAGCAGAGCATGAGCAGCTCTTGCACAGACGTGGTGGGGAAGAGCCAGGTCAGGGCTGGCCAAACGTGGTGTGGGATGGCCACTTGCCCGCCCTGCTTCCTTGAACATACGCTGTGCAAGCACCGACGGATAACTATGGCTTTTCTGACCTGCCATAACTTAGAATCACCTAGGTTCAAAGAGACCATTAAGATCACGGAGTCCAACCATCAGCCTGACACTGCCAAACCCACCACCAACCCATGGCCCTCAGCACCACGTCTGCCCGGCTTTTAAATACCTCCAGGGATGGCGACTCCACCACTGCCCTGGGCAGCCTCTTCCAATGCTTGACAACCCTTTCGGTCAAGGAATTTCTCCCAGTATCCATCCTAAACCTCCCCTGGTGTAATGTGAGGCTGTTTCCTCTTGTCCTATCGCCTGTTCCTTGGGAGAAGGGACCGACCCCCCCTGGCTACACCCTCCTCTCAGGGCGTTGTAGAGAGCGAGAAGGTCTCCCCTCAGCCTCCTCTTCTCCAGGCTGAACAACCCCAGTTCCCTCAGCCGCTCCTCACAAGACTTGTGCTCCAGACCCCTCACCAGCCTCATTGCCCTTCTCTGGACACGCTCCAGCACCTCAATGTCTTTCTTGGCGTGAAACTGGTCAGAGCTGCCACACAGCTGCTCCAAACAAGCTGCTACGAATCCAGCAAGTGCACAAGAGAAAGGAAATCACAGAATCACAGAACGGTTTGGGTTGGAAGGGACCTTGAATCTCATCCAGTTCCACCCCCCTGCCCTGGGCAGGGACACCTCCCACCAGACCAGGTTGCTCCAAGCCCCGTCCAACCTGGCCTTGAACACCTCCAGGGATGGGGCAGCCACAGCTTCTCTGGGCAACCTGGGCCAGGGTCTCACCATTCTCAAAATGCTCAAAATTCCCCCAAAAAATGTCTGGGAAAAAGAACTGACCACAGCCAGGCAGACACACAGGGTCACCCAAAGCACAGCAGGAGATAGGGGAATCCCCAGGGGAGACAGTCAAGACGCAAGTTAGAAGTGAAGAGCGGTGCAAGCCCTTCCACAGAGAGGCATGGAGGACACCACGGCTACATCTGGAAACAGCCCCTGCTTCCCCCCACCCAGAAAAATCCACCAGCAGCTTCCCAGCCACAAACACCGCAGCGCCCTCATCACCTGGGGGTCCGGGGGGCATCGGAGGTGTTCTTCTCTGGCTGGTCTTGAGCATGGGTCTTCTCAGACGCCAGTCCCTTCACCGCCACAGCCAGGAGGCGCGCGCTGGGGGACAGCCAGCTCGAAGGTCTCCTGCCGCAAAGCAAAGGAAGCCACAAGCTCGTCTGGGAAGCCTGTTCCCACCCATCCTGCTCAGACTATTCGGGTGATTGAGGAGCTGACAAGGGCCCTATCAAGCACCACCAAGCCTCCACCGCGAGCTCCTGCTGCTCTAAAGGACTGATACAATGTGATGGCAGCAGCACGTGGGACACACTCTAACCGCAGGATAGCCTGGATAACAGGCAGTACGAGACACCCCGCGAGGGCGGCGAGCCCGATGGTGGGGCGCTCTGTCCACTGCCTGGGAGAAAAACCCTTCCTCAACACGTGCCACTTGCCCCACCCTGCCCAAGCTGGGTCTTACCTGGACCTTGCTGAGATGGTGTCGGGACTGGGAGGCAAGCTGCTGGCAGAGGGGCTGGTGGCTCCAAAGAGCCGGCCCAGCCAGCTGCCCTTGTCAGGGCCGGGAGGACCACGCGTCTCTGGGTCAGAAGGTGCCGCCCGATTCTTATTCGCACAAGGCTCTGGGGAAACAGCCAGGAGTTTCTCTCTGGCAGCAGGATCATGTGGCTTGGGGGGTGCTCCGGCTCCAGCAGGCACGATGAGGTCTTCGGGGGAAGAGGTCCCAGAGGTGTCAGCACTGCTGCTGGGCCTTGGACCGGAGAGTTCCGGGATAGCTTTGGTCTGCAGGAGCTGCAGCTCCGTGCCTCTAGGCTCATTCACGGATGGTTGGGCTCGTCCAGCCTGGCCGGGGCTGGAATCCCCCGCAGCCGTCCGCAGCTTTGTCCACCAGACGAAGGGGGACTTTTCCTTGCTAGGAGCAGCGTAAATCCTGGAGGCCTGGCTCAGCTGGCCCCACCAGCCACTGAGGCCAGCCCCGGCATCCCGAGGGCCTGCCTCGGGTCTGCGGGTCTCTGGGGAGCTGTCAGCTCCCAGGAAAACGCGACTGAGCTGGTCGCCCCACCGCAGCACGTGCTGGAAGGTCTGCTGCAGGGCGGCCCCCACCTCGGGGCCAGGGACCAGCCCACGCCCAGCTGCTTGGGACTGGGACCTTGTGCTGCCCTCTGCACTGGCCGCCCTCCCCAGAGCATCAGGGGGGACCTCATCTTCCAGGCTCACCCCTGCAGCACCGCTTTGGCCCTCCAGAGGAGGCTGCACAGCCCCCCGAGCCTGAGCGGAGCGATGGGCAGGAGACAGGGGTGACTCCAGCCGACGGGACAAGGGTCTTACGTCCACAGAGAGGTGGTGGTGTTCAAAGAGCAGGTCCAGGTGGAAAGTCAGGACTGAGAGGGGCTGGATGAGCAGGAGCAGTTCATCGGCGAGGTGGGGAAGAGGGCCTTGGCTCAAGGCAAAGAAGGCCGTGGGTGAATACAGCACGGAGATGACACCTAGGAGATACGGACAGCGCTGGGCAGCTGCAGAACCCCGGCCCTTGCCCACAGCCCTCCCAGGGCCGGCTGGTCTGTCCCAGCAGGTCAGACGAGCTTCTGCTGAGAGTTGTATTGAAGACGCACCAGGGCAAATGATGCCCTTACCTACTATGGAAATCCCAGCCAAGCATTGCAGCTGGAACGGGTATGGGATTATCACGTGGGTGGGGAGCTTCTGAGCACTGTGTCCTTACCTGGGCTCTTCTGCAAGTGAGAGATCCACAGCTCCAGCTGCTTGATGCTGAACAAGACAAAGGGAACCCAAGTTAGAGCTCCTGGGGCTCTGTTCCAACCTGCTCTGGCAGCAAGGACAGCCTGGGTCAGCAGAACCGATACTCACTTCAAAAGGCCAAGGACAAAGGCGTGAAACTTCTGTCTGGTGCTGTTGAGAGGGGTCAGCCCGGCCACGTGCCAGCACAGGGCGTGGAGAGAGCGGGTGTTGGGACCTGCGGAATACACCACACAGAGAGTCGCTGCTCTGAGCGTGTATCCTCCCCCAGCCCCGGCTGGAAAAGGACTCCGGGCACCTTGAGACGCCAACATCTCCAGTAGCACGTTCCTCACACCCACCTGTCTTCACGGAGGCTTCCACCACGCTCCAGGGGGAATTTTTCCTCTGGCCTGTGATAACATCCTTCTGGAATGGCTTCAGCCCGTCCTCCACCAAGGCATAGAGCGCAGGGCAGAGGGTGTGCAGCAGCAGGTAACCCACATCTGGGCTGAGCCGGCTGTCTCCCAGCTGGGCCTGAAGTAGGGAGGCACAAGGGGAGGAAAGGGAGGGGAACGGCAGCACCTAACCCCGAGCCCACAGGGAGGGACGGTGGGATCCTCCCCCTGGAGCTCCCAAAGCCTCCTCCTGCCCAAACTCTGCACGGCCTGTCCCCGCTCCTGCCCACCCCAGTCTGGCCAGAGCCTCAGCCCAGGCCCTCACCTTCTGCACCAGGTTCCTGGCGGTGCTGAAGTGGGCGATGATCTTATCCACGGCGGTGCTGATGGCGATCAGCAGGGCTGTGGGACAACGGAAAGGTCAACAGGGCAGCCGACCCCACCGCCGCTGCAGCGCGGGGCTGACCGGCACCGCACCGGCCGCGGCCGCAGGAGAAGTGGCTCTGGGTGGGCAGCGGGGTCCGGAGGAGCCGGGGAGGAGCGGGCCGGCACCGGGAAGGCCCGGGCTAAGGGAGCATCCCAGGCTGTTGCCATGGCGACCCGGGCTAAGGGAGCATCCCAGGCTGTTGCCATGGCGACCCGTAGCTCTCGGGCGCCGGGCTGAAGGCCCCGCCGTTCCCGAGGGGAGGAGGCCAGGATGGAGAGGGGGGCAGGAGACCCTCCCGGGGCTGGCGAGGTGCCGGGACAGTCCCCACCCCCGTTCTCCGGCGCCACAGCACCATCTGCCGAGAGCCGGGGGGGCCGGGCCCCGCAGCAGGCAGCCCTGCCCCCCCCTGCCCTGCCCCCCCCTGCCCCT
>VYXH01001192.1:150-11447 GCA_013397275.1 Burhinus bistriatus
ACCCCTTTGATCCCTCAGCTTTTATACTGAGCATGAGGCAGATGGGATGGAATACCCTGTTGGTCAGTTTTGGGTCAGCTGTCCTGTCCACTCCTCCCCACAGGTGTGACCCCTCTACACTCTTCTGTTTCTGACCCTCCAACGGGGCACATAACAAAGTTGACTGACTTTGACTGTTATAGCAATAAGAGCCTCTCTGCATACCATTCCTTGGTATTAACTATAAACTTCAGATCTTATCTGCTCGAAGCAGATACTGTCTGAAAAACATACTGTTAATTTCAGATAGTTGGAAGAGACTTAACTGCAAAAGTAAAATTACTGAAAATAAAATTGGTTCTGTTTTACCTCAAACCAGGACAAGCCCGAAAGGGGAGTAGCCTTCCAAAGATCCAGTGAAGAAGCAGAGTTGAACAATGGCCCAGACTGTGAGAGGTTTAAGCCATATATTAGGTGTAACCATATTTTGGGACGATTTCTGTTAAAAAGTAGTTGTATCATAAAGCTGATATCATAAAGCTGAATGAGGTCCATAAGTAAAAATTAAGCTAAAAAGTAGGGTAAATGAGTTATACCAAAAATACCTGAGGTAAATTGTCAATTCTAATGATAGAGTTGCTAGTAGACTGGAGGTTCAGAAGGTCACAAGAGAAAGGCAAGAAGATTTCTTAGCAACATTCTTGACATCACAGTCTTCATATGTGTATGGTCCTCAGTAGTGTGGTACTCTTGCTAAAAAGTGAGAGATGGCTAGATTCCTAGGAGAGAGAAGCAATTAGGAACATGTCCAACAGAAAAAGAAGTTGGAAAGATACCTCACGGATAGGTGTATCTTACAGTCTCGCTAGAAGGAAGAAACAGCTATTTTGCGGTAACTGTAGCTTTAGTACTATTTGTAGCTGCTACAGAGCAGTCTTTACTGGGGTAGGTGATAGAAAATATAAAGGAGATGGATGAAAAATGGGTAACAGACTGCTGTTTTACCATTTCTTTCACTAGGAAATGTAAGCGGAGGACTTAAATATACTACTATTGTGCTTTGGAGAACACATAATTACTTTTTGCATGTTTATCTTATTTCCTTTCTGTTTCTCCTTCTTGTGCTTTAGTAAGGTACTTTTTGGTTAAGACTTTTCCTTCAGGCTCTTTGAATGATGAAATGTGGCTCACAAACTTGATATGATATTTATTGACAACCCATAGAAGTTGAACCTGGTCCTCACTGTTGTCAAGAAAAGCATGTCAGCAAAGCTGTACAAGTAAAAATAAAATTCCTGAAGTCAATAAATTTGACAGTTACTATGATTATGTAAAATGGTCTATACTAGGTAGGTATCCAGGGACATACCCCTCTAATTGACACTGCAATTTTCACATGCTTTAGCCTCAACTCTTAAAATGGAAGTACCACTCATCTATTTAATTTTTATGTTAATCACACAGTATCAAATGCACTATCAAATATTTTTAATGTAATTTAATAATTTGAGAAGGCAGCAATCTTGCTTAACTCCCCAAATATTAGGCATTGTAGGTTTCAGTAGCAGTATTCAGACAAATGGCTACTAAAGAGATAGCTAAGTCATTCCTAGACTAAATCTACATTAGGTCTATTTAAGATAGCCTGTTCATGTTATACATCTGATCACAGTCACAGGAAACACTACAGTACAACTCCAGAGGGTAAAGCTTGTTTCATTCCAAACAGATGACAATAAATTATATGCAGATAGTATTGTTTATTAAAATTAAATATGCAATTGAAACACAAAGCTGAGACATCTATCAGACAGGAAAGTTTGACATGTTTGAATATTAGTTAGTACTGTCCTGTACTCACTTAAGTTCTTGGTTTCTTGCTGAGTAAATTCCTCTAAATACACAAAGTCTTACTGTGGCATTGTGGCAGACTTTGAAAGAACTAATTCAGGAGTAATGTTCATAAAAAATTGGAAAAATATAAACCACAAATGCTATATAGTTATACATAGTTGCAAATTGTGTGGGTTTGATTAGCTTCAAGGAACTAGTACAGCATTAAACAAAAAAAAACAAAAACAAACAAACAAACAAAAAAAGATGGTTTACTTGTCTCAGATGATTAATGTTGTAAACTGGAGGTTGCTTGCTAATAGATGTTGCATCTGAGGTACCAGACTGCTTCAGCAGCCTATTGGGAGAATAAAAATCCTCTAGCCTTTTTTCAGACTTGCTGGTGTCTCACGGTGAGAGGTTAAGAGATACAGAAACTGTTCTTTCTCATCATATCAAGAGAGTTTATAACATGGCTAAATCCTACTCAAGATTTTTCTGGCTAGTCAGAATGAAGCCATTTGCCTTCTGAGGATATATTGGCATCAGCCAGCGGCATTTGAGTAGCTTCTTTTGGCAAAAATAAATAAATGAAAAACCTATTTTAATACGTTAGAGCTCAGAACTGTCTCAGGAAAAAAAAAAAAGAAATGTTTAGCTAAATATGTCACAGTGTCCAAGTACTTTTAGAAAGGCAAGAAAGCAAGATTGGTCTTGATCAGGAGAAAATGAAGAAATGGGAAAAAAAAAATCCCCAAATAACAGGTAGATACTATTCATATATTCATAGATAAAGACGGAATATTATTTTACACAGCAGTGTTGACTTCTTTATTTTTTTACCTGAAGTTTAATTTTCAATAGCACTGTAAAGACAAATTTTGGATGAAACTGCTTCACATGTAAAATTGTAACAACACAGTTTATCTCTTGTCTTGATCTGCCTCTTGATCTGCCTCATAACCTAGAATTTTAATTGGAGTTGTATTTAATGGACAAAGTAAAATGAATGAACAGCAGAGTTTTGAGCAAGATTTAATGTTCTCTTCATTTTTCCTGGACAGGTAGATGCTATAACAACATAATCTGTTATGATTTGCTGTAGCAAAACTAGAGGTTTAACTGATGGGATATTAAAGCAAAGATGACTATTATTTTTTAGGAACGAAAATAGAAACCCTCTAATGATTGAGCTGACAATCTTCACAGTCATTAAGGACACTGATATGAACATTTTCACCATGGTATACAGATACTAGCTGTCATAAATTAATATTACCTAATGTCAAATTCCCACTCACCATACTAAAAATATAGCCTTTGTAGAGACTGCATATACCCTTCACACCAATATAGAATCCTATTCTTATAAGATATTTCATGTAAAGGGATAAACCTCTGTTTATCCTTTCTGATGCCCTTCTTTTCAGAGGTAGGAAGTAGAAAAGATATTTATAAGACTCAGCACACTACAGCTACATAGACCTACAAGCCTTTGGGGACGTACTTTGGAAAGCTTTACATCTGCTCTGGGAAAGCAACCCTCCCAGGACATGAAACAGATCACTGGGGAGTACTGTGCAAGGAGAGAGGATGGTGAGGTCCTCTCTGGTTAAACCTTTATGTGGGGCGATGCTAGGTTATATGACAAAAGCTCATAAACTCATCTGCACACACACAAAGGAGTTGAGAGAGACAATGGCAGGAGAGGGAGCCCAGTTAATGACCTCACCTGACTCCTTACAGGCCTATTATCACAGGAGAGCCATTGGCCCATCAACAGCCCATCTCCACAAGCCCAGAGGAGCACAGGGATGTACAATGGCAGGTAGGATCTCATATTAAGGACTCATTAACAATGAACAAACATCTTGTCCAGACCCCTCCCAGACCCATCCCATGAGAACCCTCAGCCTCATTGTCCAGGTGTGAAACCCACAAAGACAAGTCATCAGGAGCAACTCTCTGGATCACCTTTCAGTCTAAGGGGTTTGGGCTGTCTAGGGGTGGGGGACACATTATAGTATGCAGGAGAAGAGCAGTCCATGATTGCGCAGAACTTACTAATGAATATTTAGGTAAAGAACCGAAAACAGGAAAAGGGAGGGATTTAGGTGATATGGGGAAGAAAAAGGGAGGGAAAATGAAAAGCTAAGGGGAAAGGAAGGCCAGTTGAATGTAAATATTTTTCTGGTTGGTACACTTGTCTGGCTTTTGGGACCTGGGAGACCAGTGACTGGAGAAACTGGGATCCATGGACAGCTACTGGGCAGACTGCGGGTCTGAACTCAGTAGCTGGAGGGTTCCACCTTGTACATACATATATATACATTGACTATTGGATCTCCATCCTCCTCAGCCAGAGAGGGGAGCAGGATGAGGTCGCCAGTGCTGCCAGTGATTGTGTGAGTGATGCACGTGTCCATCTGTGATCTGTGCCACCATCTGTGTATATCTGTAAATATGTGTCTGGTGTACATGTACCTGCTGGAAATACATCATCAGCCTCACTAGTGGTTGGATCTGGGGACACAGAATGGCAGCAGCATCACCTCTCTCAGGTTGTTAAATCTGGCATGACATATATTTTCCTCTAACATTATATACTTAAAAAAATATTTTAAAGGCTTATGGATCTGCATATCCTGAAAATATTCTAATGAAATGTTGTTATTGAACATAAAACATGCTTACTGAAACATTCGGTATTTATAAATCTATAGCAACTTCTCAGAATCATGAAAAGAGCTTATGATCTAAATGCTACAATATTTTTTTCTTTTTCTAAAGGGTTATAATTCTATCAATACATTCAGGTTCCCTCTGAGTTTTAGTTTCATTCCAAAAGAAAGTCCATGAACAGTTTTTTTTTCTGCTGTTCTCCTAGATATCTTCTTGTTTGGTTGGTTTTCAAGTAGTCCTGAAGACTTTTCTTGGGAACAGATGCATAAGATTAGCACTAAGTGAGAAGAGGTTTTGCAGTTCTATGAACAATCTCATTTCCTGTTCATAAATCTTTACAAGGTTTTAATATGCTCCTGACTTTATATCTGCATCTTAGTTTAGGAGAATTTTTAGCATCCTACAAATATTTTTCACAGTCTAGTTTTTTAATGTCTATGTATCTGAACACCTAATATCAATTTAAAATGTTCAGAACAGGTCTGAATATTTTTTTTTTCTCATAGGAAATAGGACAGAAAGGGACACCTAGTATCTTTGTTATACTAGGTAGAAGACATGCTTTATAGATAACGTTCATGTCAAAATTACTTAATAACAAGACAGTTTCGCTTACAGGTTGCTTTAAGAAAAAAGAAATTCCTAAACATGTAACAATGTCCTAAGCTCACAAAATGTTATGAGAAGAGACAAAGGAGGTGAAGTAAGAAAATAAATACGGACAAAATCGTAATAATGACTGAAATCATGGAATCACGGAATTTTTAGAGTTGGAAGGGACCTCTAGAGATCATCTAGCCCAACTCCCCTGCTGACGCAGGAATGCCTAGAGCACATTACTCAGGACTGCAGCCAGGCGGGTCTTGAAAATCTCCAGAGAAGGGGACTCCACAACCTCCCTGGGCAGCCTGTTCCACTGCTCTGTCACCCTCACCATAGAGAAGTTTTTTCTTATGTTTGAATGGAACTTCCCACGTTCCAACTTGTGCCTGTTGCCCCTCGTCCTGTCACTGGGAACCACTGACAAGAGTCTGCCTCCATCCTTCTTCAACCCACCCTTTAGATACTTAAAAGCAAGAATAAGGTCTCCCCTCAGCCTTCTCTTCTCCAGACTGAAGAGTCCCAGCTCTCTCAGCCTTTCCTCATAAGGGAGGTGCTCCAATGCCCCAATCATCTTTGTTCCCCTGCGCTGGACTCTCTCCAGTAGTTCCCTGTCCCACTTGAGCTGGGGAGCCCGGAACTGGACACAGTATTCCAGTTGTGGCCTCACCAGTGCCGAGTAGAGGGGGAGAATGACCTCCCTCGACCTACTGGCCACACTCTTCCCTATGCAGTCAGGATTCCATTGGCCTTCCTGGTGACAAGGGCACATTGCTGGCTCATGGATAATTTCCTCTCTACCAGGACCCCCAGATCCTCCTCCTCAAAGCTGCTTTCCAGCAGGTCCACCCCCAGCCTATAGTGGTGCCTTGCATTCTTCCTCCCCAGGTGCAGGACCCTACACTTGCTCTTGTTGAACCTCATTAGGTTCTTCTCTGCCCAGCACTCCAACCTGTCCAGGTCACACTGGATGGCAGCACGGCCCTTTGGAGTGTCAGCCACCCCTCCCAGTTTGGTATCATCAGCGAACTTGCTGAGGATACACTCTGTCCTTTCGTCCAGGTCATTGATGAACATGTTGAACAAGATCGGGCCGAGTATTGACCCCTGGGGGACACCACTGGTTACAGACCTCCAACTTGAAACGGCTCCATTAATCACAACCCTGGACTTGTATCTTTAATTCTTTTTCTGTAGTTGAAAGCTCAATTTTTTTATTTTTTTTTTTATTAATATTTGGGAACTCTTTTATCATATAACAGATGATAGAACAGAATAAGAAAACCATAACAGGAAACCTTCTGACTCTTACATCAATGGCTGACAATGCAGTGTCAGCAGTTTTCCTTAGGTTTGATCCAGATGTAGAACTCAGTATCCAAAGACATTTTTGTGAGAAGAATTAATGAAGCTCTTCTGCTATAGATTTCTGCCACACAACTCTTCTCATTTTCTAATTTGAATGACCATTGCTCCTTCTATCCTATTTTTTAAAACGTCAACAATCTCTAAAACACAGCAATAGGAGGCTATTCTAATCCACCCTGCAGACAGTATATGTCATCACCTAATTCTGGTATGGGTGTGGGCTGGCCAGACATAAGTTCATGTTGCTGGTTGGATTGTAACAGGGCAAACAGAATAGATTATTTCTAATTTCACATCATTGTCTTAGCAAAGTGCGAGTTTGGTCTTTCTTTTACGCACAGTGCAGTTTCACAAATTTTATAAAATACTTATTCTCATTCACACTACTTTATCAAATTAAGTTAAAATTGACAAACATGTTCAAAAGCCTTTGGAGATGGGAGACAGACAGATGAACAGAATGTAACTGAGAAAGTGTTGCTTCCTTAAGAACTAAGCTAGAATTGCTTATTCCTTACAGTAGCTAACATTATTCATTATGTGCTTTGAAGAGTCAAGGCTAAATTCACAAAGGACATAAGTTCAAGAAACCTCACCATTTCTGCAATTAGTTTTGGGTCATAGCTACGCAATTAGTTTGAGTCATAAGATTAAAGGACATCATCCGAAGCCTCCTATACAGTTCATGGGAGGATTTAGTTGCTAGAATAAGGTTTAAAACAATCAGCATACTGATCTCTTAACTCCCCAAACTCACTCCTATGAAATGACTGAGAACAAAGATGTGTTTTACATCATTGCCTGTATAAAATATCTCTTTTTGTTTGTTTGTTTGTTTTTTTTGTTTGTTTTTGGTTTTTTTTTTGTTTGTTTGTTTTCTCTTTTGACAAGTAGTTATTTTTTTTTAAATATAAGTCACACAACACTATAATATTTTTTCTGGAAATGTATTTTAACCCTGTTGCTTTCAAACACCAGGCAGAGGGTTGCATATTACTTCATTGGTTCCCTACTGAAAAAAAAAAATGTTTTGTTCTGTTTTGTTTTGTTTTGTTTGCTTGTTTTCTTTTCTCTCTGTGCCTAGTGGTTAAAGAACTCACTCCAGATGTAGAAGATATAGATTAATTTATTTTTTGACCTGAAAGTATTTGCAATGTCACTACGCGTTCCTGTGAAAGTTCTGAAAACCTCAGCCATGGAGAAAGGTATTTCCGATTTGTTCGTTTTCATAAAAAGATTGATCACCTAGTGTCACTTTCTGTTTTCTACAGTCATCTCAGCACTATTTTACTAACATATCCATAGGTATGCTGCAAGCTCTCCCTAAGGACAGTTATAGCTTCAGATTTTACTTGCAAGATTATACACCGAATCTTTATCCTTTTGCAAAGCATTTTTATACTGGATTCCAGAGGAAGCTTGTGAAAACACCATCTAATAACTTTGACAGTGTTTACAAATTTCAAGAAAACTTGGCAAAAGTTCAGACATTTCAAAAAGGACCGGCTTCTCACAAGCTTTATGGAAACAGAAGACGGAGTAGGGGACAAAATCTATGTTTGTGCCTTGAAAGAAAGCCTGCCCTCTGACTTCAGTTACATTTCTGCGTATTGGAGAATCCTCACAACAGAGACCTGTAAAAAGTGCTCTATTCCCTTGATCACATTTCTGTGAAGAGATATGAACACCTTCTTTAAGAAGGACTCCTACTTGAGGGTATAACTCACTCCCACTATTTCCCCTCTCTCCCCTCATGGTTCAGCAGTTGTTGGTTATAAGGACCAAATTCTTAAATAACCTGAAATGTGCTGGGGAGTATTTGGGTGATATGTTATCTTTTATCACGTGTCATGCAACTCTGCCTCATGAGAAATCTAGCTCTTATCTACATGGTATTCATTTATTTCTTTCTGCGCCTTTGAGACACTGTAATCCAGTGTAGGATTTAACCTCTTAGTATTCATGACTGTATTCCCTACATTGCAGTTAGACTGTGCAGTTATCCATTAAAAAAAAAGCACTGCATTATTCCTATCCTGATATGCTGTCTCACTTTTTACGGTTAATCTCTTGCAGATCTGCTTCTTCTCAAATTTGGCATAATTGAGCTAGCATTGAGGATGCAAAGGAGAAAAATATATCCATATATCTTCCTGTTGAAATTTTCTTTCTTTGCAACCTTTGTTTAACTTATTTCCCTTTTTATTTTTTTAAAAATACTATTTAGATCTTTGTGTATGTTACAAAAACACCCTTGTTTTATTCTTTTTTTTTTTTTTTTAAATTAATATGGCCAATGTCCACATTACTATATTAAGATGCATTATATTTATTCTCTCTATTAATTTCAAAACCAATATTCTTTGTCTCATTTCTGCCCCAAGACTTTTGACATACACAAAGCTAAAAAAAAAAAAAAAAAAAAAAATAAAAAAAGCTGAAAGAAAGCNAAAAAAAAAAAAAAAAAGTAGAGCTTTGTCATAAAATAATCGACTGCAGAAAATTCTATTATTTAGTTAAAATTCTTTATAATAAAAATCATACAACAAAAATCAGCTTAATCTGTCCTGCTGTCAGAAGTTTAAATCACATCTTGACAGTACATTCTCAGAATCCTTTGAAACACAAATAAGAAAAAAGGCTCTCTTGAAATGTAAACTGTTCTCATTGACAGGAAGGAGGAAAATTTTTGGGGTGTGGTTTTTTTTTCTCTCTCTTTCCTTTGTTGTTTCAGTAATCACAGATGCTAAGGTTGTGGAGGAAAACAAGAAGCAGTTTACATTGTCCATTTCTGTAGATAAATGCTTGACTTCTGTGAACTCACACCTCTGATGTCTACAGCTAAGATTAGAAAGCAAAACTGCATACTTTGAAATTTTTGGTTTAGAATAAAATTGCACAGCTGATTAATTTAACCAATGGTTAAATTTCACTCCACACTCGATATTAACTTGCAGGTTGAACAATGGTTCAAAGATTCATGAGTGCATCCTCTCAAAGCAATTGCACAGTATTACAATAACTGTAATCAATTTCAAGTGTTTTTTGTGAAGAAGTTGGACCTGGAGTATTTAACATCAAGAAGATAAGTAAAGAGTGACTATGAACATCACAAATTTAAAAATAAATATAACTTCTTTTTTTTTATCATTCCTTTCATAACTACTTCAAAGGTTGTAGGTGACACAGAGCACACACATACACACACACATACATACATACATACTTACATTTATACAATAAATCAACTGATTGTATACAAAGTCATACAAGTATTTCTCCACAGGTAGAGAAGAAAGTGAAAGAAATTAAGTAGACTTAGAAGTTCAACAAATAGAGAAGGCTCAAACGGATGGAAAGATGGGCAGTCATCTGATCAAAACTACTGTTACACAGTTATTATCTTAAGGAAACTCTTCAAACTCAAGCTTTGTCAGAAATACTTTATCTAGATCAAACAGGTGGTATAATTGATGCGTACAACAGAACTAGGTGCAATGTAGATGTCTAAGCGTGTTTTTGCTCCCAAACCCATGACAACTGATACTTATCTCATTAGATAAGTTCCTGTCATTTTTGGCAGGTATCTATATATATAAAGTCTTCAGGATCAATGATACACAGTACTTCAGTTAGTAGAAAGGCAATGGCATTTATCAGTAGTTTGCAACTCATTACCAACAACACCAAAGCCCTGGAACTTACCATGCCTCCAGCCACAAAGACTGGTACAGCTGAAACTCTGTGGCACTGCAGAGCTGAAGCCCGCAAGCAATATGGTCTGTGGGGTCAAAAGAACGGTTCAGCTGAGAATTTTAAGTCTCTACATTTGGACAACTTGGATAGTTTGCTTCTCTCCATCAAAAGTATTGACTAAATTTCCATTTACTACTGAGGGAGTCTGGATGCTGCTCACGCATAGACACTTGTTCTGTAGGTGCCTGGGCAGCATTGTCGGAATTCATAACATGATCCACTTAGAGAGAAGGATCTATATTTTCCCTCAAAATGGATTTCTGGTGTTGCTTAAGATGTCCTGCAGTGATCTGAGACAATCATTTTGGTCTGGGAGGTATGCTAGAGAGTCTATAGGAGACCTGTGCCCTGTGGAATACGCTCTGTCAAGACAGAGTACTTCAGGAAATCTCAACTAGCTCTCAAGTTTCATGTTTAGGCAACTGAATCCCATCCCAAGAGTTCCACTTCTGGATAAAGTCAACAGACTGCTAGATTGTTGCACATGTACTCATTTTAATTGAAGGTGGAATGGACAAGGTTGTAATAACAGGGGCAAGAGATGACAGAAGTAGTACAAATAAATATATAGAAGTAGAGAAGGCAGAAAAATAAAAGCTAAGGACAAAGTAAATAAAACCAGGCAGAAAAGAGAGGAAGGTCAAAAAAAAAAAAGAAAACCAAGAACGAGGAATGAATTTTTTTAAGGGAAAAAAAAACCCACAACCAAAAATAAATGAACAAACTAACTAATCTGAAAAGGGTTTAGACACCAAATATTATGAAGTTTATAGATGCTGCTGAAGTTATGAATAGTGTAATTATGGCAATTCTTTTTTTGTTTCCTTGTCATTTTGTATTTACAATCCTATTACAGACAACAAGCAAAAAGAGGATGCAAAGTACTTCTTCCTGGTTGTGATCTAGTGAAAGCTGACATCAAGAGAGTAGAGATGGTGTCGCGGGATGGAAGTATGAGATACAGTTATGATTTAGCAGCAGTTCAGTTTTATTAGTGATTTGAGGCAGATCAAGAGATTGAGTTTTAGCAGCACTTAATTATTAACTGATTTAAAGATCTACAAAGTGATTGAACTAAA
>VYXH01001201.1:0-39668 GCA_013397275.1 Burhinus bistriatus
CCAGGGAGGCAGCAGACTTCCATATACAGCGGCTCTGGTCTACATATTGGGCCTTCCATTCCCTTCAGAAGTGAGTCACCTGTGACAATGACACATCTTTTATTTTTTATTGAGGTGGTTTTGATGCAGGGGGTNATTTTTTATTGAGGTGGTTTTGATGCAGGGGGTAGTCCGACTAGGCCTCGACGACACGTCCAAGCTGGAAGGACTATCATCCTCACCTTTGTCCAGTTACCCTCGCAGAGCACCGTACCTGTTCTGCAATGGCACCTGGGAAGGTGCAGTAGTCACTAGGCAGACATGCCTGCGGCGCTTGTTGCACCAGGCAGGAACATCTTGCCATTGCCCCCTGTTCACCTCACCACGTTCAGTCGGTTGGAGAGAGGACAGGCAGTTCTCTGTAGCAGGGGCTCTGTCTGCCTGTTGGGTTTCTCTCACGGGAGGCAGGGTACGACTCCATGCGTCTATCTCCCTCTCACACTCCCTGATAGTTCTCAGCCTGCTTACCTCCTCCCTGACCTCCATCACTAAGCGGAGGAGCTCCTCTACCCGGGCACACCTCCCGCAGGCACACTCACCGCTGACAACCGACACCGGCGTAGGTGCAGGGCCCACCCTGCAGCCCGACACCTGGGTGGCAGCGCGTTCCCAGGAGAGCTCCGTCTGGCAAGCTGCATCAGAGCTGGTGCCTGCAGAGCACTGGGATGCCATGGTCCTGTTCCGAGTGGATACCATGGCTTCCTGTTCCTGGGTGACACCCAACTCATTGCTTCCTTGCTCAGTGTGCAGTGAGCAGGTCGCTGCGCTCCAAATGGCTTGTTTAAAACAACTGAGGTTAATTTGAGGTTAAAACTGAGGTTAAAAGAATCCAAATTTGCCAAAGTTGTTCAATGAACATTCATTCATTAAAAAGACAGACAAGACAGTAGAAATCTTTCTTATGGATGGTTCTCTTTCCAAAAGACACAGCATATTTCTTTAAAGCTCAAGTATTTTTTATTTCAAACAACGTAACTGAGTAGGAATCTGACTTTGTAAAAATTTGTGACTTGCAACTTGAACAACTGCAGACACCATAAAGAATCCAATGTATACCTCTAGCCTTGCTTTTGCAGGACAGTCAAGGATAAATAAGCAACAGAGTATGGCTAAATATTTTGTTGCAGCTCTTTTCCACAGTGCCTACTTGCCCTAGTGACTATTCTCCATAGTGGCAGAATAATAACTACTTTAGTTTTTCTCAGCAAAGAACATGTTAGAAATGCCAGTTATCCACTATAGAGTTCAAACCTACCACAGGAAAAAGCAACTAACTGCAGACTTGCTTTTCTAACTGGACAGGTAAAATGCAAAAAGCCTCTTACAATAGCTTTCCTTATGTTATGTTACCCAAAATAGCAGCAGGTCTTAGCAATGCCAGTTCTACATTAAAAAGCCCAAAGGCACTTATCAGCAGAAAAACTGCTATCAGGAAACAAAGAAAATAGCATACTAATGCCATCCCAACCAAAATTGTACCACCACACCTGCACAGTTAAACAACTCAAACTGACACTATTTCACAGTTTAAGACCCATGGAGATGTTACCCCTGAGAAGCTGGAGCAAAGCAAGGGAGGGCCAGAAACAGATCCAAGTATCCTTCTTACAGATTTGCCAAAACCTTTTTCCTGATCTACAGCATGATTTTCAATATAAGATACCATGATGAAACTATCCTCTGAGGGTTGGATTTATTTTTTTTTTTAATTAAAGTTTCCTAGGAGATGCAGAAGAGTGGAGTAGGAGTTCACTTGCAACTTTCCTCCACTTCACTTAATCACTGATGAAAGATCTTTCTTCCAAGCTATTTTCCCCAGGTTTTTATTTTTTATTTATTTAATAGAGGTTTACCCTGGGAATCACATTCCTACATGGGTATGGGATTGAGAGGGGTTTGGGAGAGGGTGGATGTGCTCCCACAAAAAAAAAAAAAAGTGTTTTCTTTTATACGGCTTAGTGGTAGACTCAAGCTTGAAATGAATTATTTTACTGTCCTTTTGATTTAAATAGGCACCTAGTGCCTGGGAAAGCATGGTTTGTCATCTAAAACTCTAAAACAAAACAGACGCAAGTACCAAGCCCAAGATTTGAGACAGTCCCAGAGTCTCTCGGGTCCCTTCTCCCCCATATCTGGGATAGATATCCATGCCAATTTCCCATGATATTTTTCAAGGGAAGCAGGGTAGAGAAGACACACATTTCTAAAGCAGAAGAGGGGCTGAACAAACTTCTCATGCTCTCTCCATACATACAAGATTGGCAAGAGTAGAGGAGCGGGGGAGACTGGAAGAGAAGCCGATCACATGCCTATTCCCACCTCTTTCCAGGTACTCTTCAAGAAAAACTTTGTCATTCCTAGGTTTTAGTTATTCTTCAGGTTCTTCTTGTCTTACTGATATTTAGCTAGGCAACATCTTGTTACTTTAGAAAGGGCTAAACATATTTTTGCAGAGATAAAGCAGAAAAAAACCTTAAATTAAGCCTTTCCTAATTTATTGTGTGTCTGTTTTCATTCCTTCCTGGACTCAAGAGCAGGCAGGGATGGGCATTATAGCTGTCAAACGCGTCCATTAAAACAAGAATTAGGAAGGGAGACCTTGATACAAAAAAAAAAAAAAAAAAATTAGAACTTCATCAAGCCAAGAAAAAATGGTAGGAGAAAGAAAACAGAATATTGTTACCATAGCAGCTGTCTTTGATACAATCACAAACATGGAGAACAAGGATATCCTAACCTCCTTACTTCTGCAAAGGCAAAAGTACTATGGAAGACAATTCATGGCTTAGATGAGGCTTATTGCCACAGTTGTATTTATATGTAGGCATGGGTAGTGTCCTCTGTGCATAAAAGTAGAATTGGTCAATGGGATTTTTAGTAGCCTGTAGCTTTTCTTGCAACCCAAAATGTGCAGCCAGAGGCGAAGATGCTGAGGACCCTGCCATGCAGTATCACCACATTAAACCTCAATGCATAAAATTTTGACACAAACACTCCCAGTTTGGGGTATTTTAAATGGGGGATTTGTGTGTAAGCCAGGAGTGCTCTGCACTGTCACAGAAGATGGGAAAGCAAGAAGACTTCCTAACCCCCTGTTTGCCAGCAGCCATCTTCATGCCCTTGCAACCACAGCTGCCAAGAAGTGGCTGCACTTTGCATGCAACTTGGGCCACATCAAACCTGGAGAAAGTATTCCCTTAGTGTTCTCCCTTTTGGGCTAGTTATGATCCTCACATTATAAACACATGCTCTTACAATACTCTTATTTTTGGGTTGTGAGGCTGACAGTTGACTAATGTTTCAGGCTCACGTTCCTATCACTCAAAAGCTCACTGTGTTACAGCTACTTCCCTGCAACTACCTAAGTAATTGGAGGCATGGCAGACATCGCACACCTGAGGATCTCCCCTCCTAAGGTTGCATCCTTATGAAAGGGAGGGCAATAAAAAGCCTAAGGAAAAAGCATGGGACTCTCCTCCCCTCCACCCTGTTGCCTCTTCTCCATTTGCTGCTATGCAAAACGGCAGGGGACTGCCAGCCCAGGTCCTGGGGCAGAAGGGAAGAGGATGAGAAGCAGGATATAAAGATATAGCTCAACAAGGCAGCTGAGCTGGTGCAGCTGCTGTAGAAAGGCAGCCATTCCATCCCAGCCACACACTGCTACTACTTCCCTTCCACAGCTCCAGTGTTCATCTAACCCCAGCAACACATTTAGTTTGACAATCTAGCATAAGACTAGTCCAGGAATAGAAAAAAAAAGAAAATCCCTGCTAGGTTAGCAAGCTGAATGCATGGTTACGGTAACCAGATTGCACCTTGTCGCTGAGCTAGTCAAAGACCTAGCTACTAGCTTTCCTTGCCTCATGGCCCCATATTCCAAAAGCAGTCTTCCACCAATGGAGAAGGGCGGGAAAAAGAAAAATGAGTGCCTTCTCTTACCTTTCAGTGGCATATTTATTTCCTTTCTTGACGAGTTAAATTTTAGGTAGAAAAATCTGAGCCACTCATTTTGTCTCTGCTTAATATGGAGCTGACTGACAAGGATGGACAAAGCAGAATCACTACTTCCAAATAAGCCTCTGCTTTCTTCACATTGTGAATATGGCACATGTGCCACAGAAAAGTACATCACACAATTAGATGGTTCAAAGGAGGACAATGGGAACCATCAAGGAAAGGAGCCAGGGGATGGAGGTTGAAGCGTGCCAGCATCAGCAAACAGCCAGTGCATGGTGGGGAAAAGCAGTAAGAGGGTAAAGGAAGGAATGGAAACATGGGGCTCACCATTTCAATGCAAGAGCAAAAGGACACTTCAGATTGAAAGATGACAACTAAAACTGATCTAAGAAAACCTTACACATAGGCACATGCACTCACTGGAACTGTCTGCTTCAAGGGTAAGGTACACATCCCTGATTCCTTTTTTCTAATTGTGTAAGTTAGACTAACATGAGATACAACATTTTGATACAGGATTGCCTTAGTACAAAAGGAACTTCTAGGTGCATAGGCCTGTCTTGTCTGAAGAAGAATCTGTGTGCCCAAGCATTTGTTTTCTTTAATATACATACCAGCACATATACTTAAAAAATCCCAGCACACTATAAAAAGAATAGGATACCCCTCCCACTGTGCAATCTTACATCCCGAAGAAAGGATGGGGGGAAAAAAAAAAAACAACAAACAAATCCTACAGCATGACATGCAAGCCACACTTTTTAGCATACTACTCAAAATAGGCCTCTTCTCCATCAGAGTTCCTCAGACTTGTGTTTAAAGACGTTGGGACAAGCCACCGGACGAAGAGAAGAGCCAGGTTACATGAACCAGGGTCAGAGTGAGTGGGCTAGCACAAATGCTATCTGCTAGGGCTGATGAAATGAGAAAGGAGACTAGGTTTTAACCATTTTGCTTTCACCTGTTCTAGCAAAGGAATTCTCCACTCTAATGCCTGGAGTGAACACCACCAAGCACTGAACTTCACGCTCTGGTGCCCACTAATTTGTTAAGCACAAAGTTCATATAAATGAAATAACGATTATTTCCTTATGATCTGCAGTGAAGGGAGAGGTGGCAAAGACTATTTTAAAGTTCTCCAGCTTTGTTTTCAGAGGTAAAAATGTAGGTGATGACTTGAATGTGAATCTTAGACAGCTGCACTTTTATGTATACAGAAAAGAGCATGCACGTAAAAGAAGCCTTTTTTTACCACCCCTAGGAGATTCAGCAGGACTTGCCAACAGCATTCGGGAGTGTGAAGTACATAAGTACATTATTTAAGTACACTGATTCCATTAAACAGAACCATTTGTTTTCGTCTTCTCTGCAAACACATCTGCCTAAGTGCTCCCACTTTGCAGGGCGCACATGGCGTTTGGAGCATTATCTGTGGGGACTGCACACAGTTGGAAGAAAGCAGAGAGATACAGCAGTTGTTAAGAGAGTAGTCAAGTCTTTACTAGTCTGACAGTTCCTAAAATAATGTTGCTTCACTTAAGAGCAAACATGCTTATCTCTGATCTACAGAACCTGACTAAAAGGTTACTTTTCCCTTGCCAGAAGAGCATCTTCAGAAGTTTATGAATGCCTGAACAGAATGGCTGAACCCTGCCAGATGACTTTATGGTAAGAGAAGGAGGCAGAAAGCCACCTTCTCACATGTGAAAAGAATGCTTACAGAAAAAATGTAGGGGATGTACATAAAAAAAAGCTAGTATTCAGAGCTGTGTATGACTACCTCATTATTTTGCAAAGGCACACATACTAAAATCTTGGACCCCGAAGAGCGTTTCCTCCTCCTTCTTGGTTGCTTCTGACTAATGAATATTTTGAACAATAAACAGCTTCTGCCTGGAATTTGCGAATCCCTGAAAACCAACATTATTAGGCAGCATGAACTGTGTGCATGCAACTCTCAAAAGCACAGCAGTTAGCTGCCTATTGGTATGATCAAGGATTTATGACTAGTTACAGGATTGCCAAGGGAAAAAAAAAAAGTCCCCTACGCAAGTCATTGTATTTATGTGGTAAACATCATTACACCAACTTTAAAAGCATGTATTTCCCACAAGGAAAAGTTAAAGTTCTGTAATTATACCATAATTAAGTCTTTACTTGCAAGTCATGTGAGCCTAAAATCTTTATCTGTCTTCAAATGCAAAAGTGGTAGCACAGCTGTAATCATCCCTGCAAGGTAAAGGTTTACAATTCCCTCTCATTAGGCCCAGCAACCTCGTAGCCAAGATTTGTATGTCTAGAAGTCATCTGCTTTTTCTGCCTGCAGTGGTTGGTCTCATGCTGTATTTACCTCTGAATATAAGCCTTGCCTTACAAAGAAATTCACACCTTAATTTGCTAAACAAAGTTGGAGGGAAAAACACAGATCTTCAAAGGTTCAACATGAAGAACTGAATTATTAGAACATAAAATGGCAAGTGGGGCTGGCTTTGTGCTTCCCTTTCCAGTAGCTTACAGGAAGCAGGAAAATTCAGCGTCTTTTTGCATTGTGCACTATTGCTATAGCGTACCCTCATCCCTGAAAGATTACAAGTGTCTAAGCATTCAGAAGAGAGAAAAGGAATAGCTAGTATTGCCCGAATTTAACAGAATACTTCATGAAATGTACAACTCCTCCTTATTCCAAAGGACATTATCACTTTCCACAGTACTTTCCTGAACCAGGGTCTAAGAGCATGCCTGCAGAAGGCAGATTATATTTTGGCAGTGGGTTTTTTTTCGCACTGACAGTGCTCAGCTTCTGCTGTCAACTAACTGGCATCAAGCAGAGCAATCCAAGGATGCAGCTTTCCTTCCCAGGTATTCATATTCCTACTCCTAAGCATCCTTTTGCTACATCTGCAAGACAAGTCACAATTTTTCCTGGAAGCCAGCTACTTGATGAGCCAGGGCACTCTGTTTCTTGCCAGCACAAAGAGGAATCTGCTGTTGTACAGTTAGAGGAAAAAAAGGCTTTCAGAAGTATCACCCCTGTTTCTTAGCATGCAGCACCAAGGTCACATCTAGCTGTGTGTCAGGCAGCCTCAATAATTCCCAGTTCCACCACAAAGTGACATTTCAGCTGAAAAATCCTATCATCTTCACGAAGAAAGGCACCATCAGTACAGATGGATGCTGCATGCTGGTGACAAGTCATGCAGCAGATCCTTCTGAAATATGTGCTGCACACACACAGATGTCTCTTGGAGTGAAGGACTCCAGAAAATCCTTAGTCTGAGCTTGAATTTTTGGACTTAATGTAAGCGATACCAAGAAGCAGAAAATCCTGACAGCAATTTCTCAGAGGGATCAGCAAGTTTTCAAACCCATTAAACAACCTCAAGGAGTACCGAGATGCTTTCTGCTGCTTTAACCTTTAGCTTTAGCCTCTTTTACAAGCTGGAAAGACTACATCTCAAATAAGGCAGAACAGCATGAACCCAGGAGCCTCTCCATTACATAGTTAGCTGAGGGGGAATAAATTATGTTGCATAGCCACAGGGACTTCTGAACTGACTATTCAAGAAGGAAACATTGGCAATTCAGAGTTTCCAAACAAGTCCAGAAACCTGTATCTTACATTTTAATTTCCATAAGACACTGTATGCTAACAGGACAAGAAAAATGATAGCGTTCTGACTATGAAAATCATGGTTTACAACAATTTATATAGACCTTCCTTCGTCTTCAGTGATTGCTTGGAAAAAAACCAAAAACACAAAAAAACCACACAGTGGCAGAGATTTCCATCCAACTTGAAAACATAACATCACCTGTAACTTCAGTTTGTCTAATCAGTATTAATTGCCATCAATTCCACAATTTCTGTAATCAGAATTTGTAATACCTGGGCCTTAGGAAAACACTGCATGGTATGAGAGGACCCCATGCCAGCTAAATAACAATAAGCGACAGGGCAAAGTGCTAAGTCAATTGGAAGCTGTTGTCTCCAGAACCAGAAAGGCAAGCAGCTAATTAAAACACTGTGTGGGAGCCTGCATGAGGTGTAAGAGAGCACTGGGCCACAACAGGCTTTGGATGTGTGCCTGCATACAGAAAGACACTAATTAAAGCAACAACAGTTTTGAGAAGCAATGTAACATTCATACCTCCTCAGCCTACTCCAGAAAAAACACCCCCTCCCTCAGAGTTTTATAAGCGGTCTTCTTTATAGAAGCCACCACGGGTTTCCAATTTTCTTGTTTGACTTAAAGGATTATTTTAGATTTCAGAGGTCAGAGACTAATCGGGGCAGGAGAAACAAAAACAAATGAAAACCACTTATCCTTTAGTCCACATCTAAAGATCAAAAAAGGAAATCAGCTTACAAAACAAACCATTTGCTTCATTATTCCTCTTGTGGGCAAACTAGACTTCAAAACAGGTGGGGATCCAGGCAAAATCCTTACTTACTCTTAGAAGTGTGTATCCCTGTGCATGAGATTGACACCCAGATTGTGCACAGGACACTTATAAACACGTTTATACTTTGGCAGGGACAGTTGCCTGGCTATCATACAACTGCTCCCCTTCCAGTTTTACTTACCGATCGATACTCATAATAGATTTTATCATATTCACTGCCCCCAATTGTGATTTCTGGAATGAAGCGAGGGATGGCTGCAGGATCCAGCACTCCATCTTTGTCCTGAACACTGAAGGGAAAAAGACGGAAAAGAAAGAAAAAGGAGTAGTTAGTCCACATCCTGCCCCAAAGACAGCAACATCAATTCAGAGTTTGACCAAATATTAAAGAAATACTTTTCTATTAAATCGTACTTCCACAGGTTTTGGCTATTTTCTGGTTATGATGAATTACGTATTCATCCTTTTCCTCACACAGGTACTATGTTTTTTCCCCCCTTGCCCTTGCCTCCAGCTTGTTCCTGCTCCAACTTCTCCGTGTTTCTCCAGTCCCTCCCCCAGGTTTTTCCTGCCTCGAGATGGTCTGTCATTCCCGGGAGCCTTCTCCATAAGGCATCTCTAGCTTTTTGCTTTCCTATATAAGCAAGGTAGAACCAGTGGTTTTATTGAATCCCACACACTATCTTGCTGTATCAACTTCATTTAAGTGCCTTCTGTTCAATTAGTTTTCACAAATGAACCCTCAGAAGGATTAAAGTTAAGGTGGTGTTCTTCCCCAAATTCCCATCCTAAATGGATCAACACTGAGGCAATCACAGGGTTTGGAAGCAGATAGTGCCTCTAGCATCCTGCCTGGGAGTAACTGGGGGACACTTGCTGCAGCAGCTGTAAGGACAGATATCAAGATCCGCCAAAAATCCATGCTGCATGGCGCCAGCACTTTCAAATACCTCAAAACATCTGAGAAACTGCTAGAAAGCCACCTTCAGCATACTGCTATTATACATAGACCAACAGTGCCACCTATATGAATTGAGGGGAAAAATACATCCATTTGCAGTGGACAGTGACCAAATTCTAAATTCAACACTTGAAACTCCACAAATTGTGTTGTTTTCAGTGATTTGCATTTCTTTACAAGTATTTACGTACACATAAAGCATATACCCCGAACAAAGCAAAGTCAATCATCCTTAAGCAATTAATTTTTTTCCCCCTAAATCACAGATTTTGGGACCTTACCTCACAGCACTAAGTAGTTTCAACAAGTAAACTAGTTTGCTAATGTATCCTAACACACACACTATAAATTATCCTACTACAGAAAAATTGGTAAGGAAATACAATAATCTAGTAAAAGTTGAGATGGAAGAAGGTAAGGGATAAATGCCCTTTTACAAGAGCAGGATGAACACCAAAGATGCTTCCTGTAAACTACTGCATTATCTATCTTCACATACATTAAATGTACATCTCACATGCTGGCAGCCAGGAAAATGAGCCCACCTTTGCCTCTTCACCAACACAGGAACAGCTCTTTTCATGACATGCTAGCACTGGTCCTCCGGTGGGTCATTCCCAGCCTTCCCACTCCAGGACAGCTTGGAATAACCGAGCTGGGATGGAAAAGCTTGCCCAAAACTGTGATCTGATAATTGAACTGTTTTTATTTCTGAATCCCAGTATACTCCAGGAAAAGCACCGTTGCACCAGTTAAGTCTCCTCTCTTGAGGTTCTGTCGAGAAGTAATTAGCTGTAATATCCACTGCTGATTAACCTGCAAAAAACATAAATGGACTCCAGCAGAAAGCAGCCCTTCAGGTACCAGCTGCTCATTCCTAAAGTACAGTCCATTCTGCAACCACACTTATAATCAGTACTGACACTATGAGCTTTAATCTGCATTTTCATTGTGCAGAGAGCAGAGACAGCAAGCTAAGAATTTTGATTTGAACAGGGCCACGTGGCGGGCAACGTTTAAAGACCTTGCTAAGCTCAGGCTTAACAGTATAGGCTCCACTCATCAGTGAGTAAACACCTCCATCCCTTCTTCCCACAGGAATGGGTGAGTCCTCTCTCTGCCAAGTAGCAGCAGATGTTCTGAACCTTACAAGTCTGTAGGAGAAAACAGACAAAATTTGTCCAGGCATACATGAAGTATAACTTGACACACATAAACTGAATCCAGTAGTCAAGTAGTCTGCAGTTAATCCATTCCTCCATGAATCTACAGTTGCCATTTGGCTGAGAAGACAATTCCCAGGCACAATTCATTTTAGTTAGTGGCCAAGATGGAAAACCTGCTGCTCTTAAAACTTCTTTGCTCTCACAACCACTGCCTCCCAAAGAAACCACTGCGCAACAAAAAAATGCAAACCTAATGCAACCAAATATGGCTTCTCCAGCTTGAGCTCTGCACCTTAAGAAATAACTTTGACTACTAAAAGCACCACCCAAAGACACCTGCCACAACAAGGTCTTTAACCACAAAACAACATTAACTTGTCAGAACTAATTTACTGCTCAGCAGGAAGCATTTAAAGGCATCCTTGATGCTTCCTTAGTTTTCCCTCTCCCCCAGCAAAAAAATTATCACTATTTATTATTTACTGGCACTTAACCATATTTTCTTGAAGGCAGTTCTCATCATGCAGTAGCATAACTTCCCAGACCATGCTTTACCTACCCATAAGATTATGTGACATTTCAAACTTAACTGAGAGCATGTAAGTGACTGCATGGTCCCAATACTGTAGGAACATTAGATTTTAGCTCACCATTGCTGCAACCATCCATAATCCTATTAGCTAGAGGTCTTTCCATTGCTACACAGGAATCACACTAGTAAGTATGTTACAGCAATGGGTAGCTCATCTCTTCTCCAATAGCACCTATTACACACCTACTTCATGTATTATGTCCAGCACAACACGCACAAGCTGGTACTGAGGAATTAAGACTGACACATTCCCGCCTCTCTTCAGAGGAGGAAGTCCCGTTTCCCTTACAGGCAGCTTACAATGATACACAATTTTTACAGGGGACCTGCAGAAACCTGATGACACACGAGTATTACAAGCTGTTCTGAAGTTAGTGCAGCTCTTCTATCAGCTGGACAGACTTTCTAGAACTTCTGTTTGTTCCCAGGACCTTAGCTTTTTTCCCCACCTCTGTACAGAATAAAGTCCCAAGACTGCCTTACACAATGAACATTAGAAAATCTTATGAACATATTTGCTAAAGGTACAAGGTAGGGTAAAGGAAGTAGACTGTTTGGGAAAAAAAAAACCAAAACCAAAAAACAGTCAACCAAACAAAAAACCCAGTTTACATAGCCTGAGCCATGACTTCTCAACAACTGATGGTGGCATAGTCAAAAAAATTAAAGTGACAATGCACAGTATTAGAAAACCACACTTCCTACCTAAAAGCAGTCACTGGTCTAATAGGCTTCGAGCCAGCAACATAAAAGCATATCAAGTTAAATTCTGCACTTTTACATTAAAGTAAATTGAGAAATAGCAGGTGGATCCCACTGGAAAACTGAAGATTTTCTTGCACACCTTGAAACCAGCTTCTCACCAATCGGTTACTGTGTTTCATTCAGGTTTGAATCTGAGCAAGTGGGTGGTGTTCATTTCCCTGCTATTTACAACCCTTATTACCTCAGACAGGGCTCCTTAACCCCTGCTGCGGTCAGCTTCCCTGCCTCCCTTGAGTAGGGTACAACACACGCAAGTGAGCCAGTAAGCGTGTGATATGCCCGCAATTTTGCCCATGCTTGTGAGAGCAGAGGAAAGGAGAAATGCTGCTGACTCATGCCACAGGCACATCCAACTGGGTGGGAGAGATGGTTCCTGCATCCATCTCTTACCATACCAACCTCCTCTGCTCTTGCGCTCATTCAGCGGGCACACAGGACAGCCATAGGCTGTGTGTCCCCCATATGTCTTTCCTTGCCTCTAATTTCTTCCTTGCTCATTTTCTCCAGAACTTAGCAAAGGCAGGGCAATGACATACAGGCCTCCTATTGCCAAAGGGCCTCAGACTCCACCATTTGGTTAAGCAGAACAAGTATTCCAGGCCTAAGGTGAACAACGGCCACTCCCTTGGTGAAAAACAAAATGCTCACAATAAATGCCAAGAAAGAAAAAAAGAGCTTTCCAAGAAAAGCAGGTCCGCAAGGTGAGAAGGTGCAACAACAGTTCTTCAAATCTATAAAAAGCCACTGCAAAGATGAAATTACAAAGAACTGTTTCAATTGAAGCAAGATAGAAGTAAGGTGCTAAAGGAAGCAGTTTTTAATAGTGCTCTTAATAGTTTTACAATAAATGGTTTATGAGATTTTGGAGTCTCTGTGACAAAAAGTTTCAAGACCAAGTCTAATACACCTCTTGCAAGCACTTCTAGTCCTGCTATTGAAATCCGACAAGACAGACATTCAAACACGGACACTCCTACCCTTTGCTAAGCATGCTTGATTACACTGTAAAAGAGATGAAGGGTCACTCTCATTCACTCCCATGCTTCCTTGTTGCAATGTTTCATTTAACCAGAGCAAAATGATCAGAAAGGAAAAAGGAGCCAAGCTCTAGGGTTAGCAATAGCTCCAAGAAGCTAAACAAATGTTAAGAAAACTTCAAAAATTACTAGTTACTGCACATACAAGGTCCTTCAGTAACCACCTCAAAATACAGGTCTGATGTCCTGCCAAAAACAATACTGGAGGATTTACTACACCGTGTTTGTGGAACACTAAGTTATTAATAAGCAAAACTGAACAGATGAGCATGACAAACTATTTCATGGCTAGGTTGTTTCCGAATAGAAAGAGATCCCCTTTTCATCAAGATAAAACAAATGCCGATACCTATCTTTTTTAAAATTAAATTAGCAGTGGCTGAAAAAAGCCAAAGATTTGTCCACACAAAATATGTTCTGCTATAGCAACTTCTGAAGGCGCTGCAGGGATTATAACAGATTTAACTATGGACTTCTCTGATGAAACAAGTCAAATGCAGTAAGCTCCCCCCACCAGCTGGTAAAGCAGGCAATGTTAAACAAAATACAGCTCCTCTTTCCAAAATATTACTTATTTTGCAATGCATGTAGACAGTCACACAATTTCACTGGGAAGGGCACAGATAAAAACATGCTTGAGACAGTGTAGTGGCAATCTACAAACTCCTTGAGACATTTCTAAAAGCCAGCAGAATGGTTTCTGTTGGACACAGCACTTGGAAAGGAAGGAAGGATGTGGAGAGCACCCTCTGGGAGATCCCTCCAGCTTACATACACACAAATATATATGTTTTTAACTTTCCACCAAGTCCCACAACCACACTACTTTCTATTAGGGCAAGGGAGAGAATACTTGAAGGCAAGGCAGGGAGATAAAAGTATCATTATGGAACTGATTTTATATGAGTGCAGCTCACTGGTTTGATTAGCTTACTTATTTGCATTACCAAAGTAGTCAGAGGCCCTGCTAGCATTTCTGTGCATTCGACCCTATATACACGCAATGGAAAAGCTATCCTCAACCCTGCCCATCAATCACCTTCCCGCAGGCATGCTTGTACAAGCTGAAGGGAAGAGGTAAAACTGCCAACAGCCAAGCCAGCACTGCAGTGGGATTATGGCTGCCACACCCTGCTTCCCACTGCGGTGGTCGGTCAGAACATGCTGCCCCTCTGACAGCATCAGATCTGAAATAGCCCAAGTCTGAGTGGGCTGCGCAAAATGTTGGGAGGTGAAAAGAAGCAATCAGAGATGGAAAAACAAATACCTGCTGCAGCCTTCCAGAAACACCCACGAGAGGGCAGTGTGTGCCAGCATAGGGAACAATCAGCCAATCAGGAACGTGCTAAAAAAACCTCTTTCCAAAAGGAAAAATTAATGTAGGCATGGGACACCTGGAAATCTGCAGAAGGCTTGGTACCACAAGCTCTTTTCTACTTGGGCGCTGGAAAAAGTGAGGAAAGCATCAGCTTTAACATTAATGAATTAGCACCTTAGTTTGGCATTTGATACTCTGGGATGCAATTCCAACACTGAAGACATGCAGCAGACTCCCTGCAGTGTTTGTTTGGTCCTTAGACATTTGACCTCTCCTCTGTCTGGCACCAGGCCTGACATGAGTGAAGTTTGTGCAAGCTGTTAAGGGAGACTCATGTCCGTCCTGCGCTTCTGGAGTTAACATGAGAAAAGATCACGTCCAAATCTACACATTTGTATTAGAAGTTATAAAATTGCTCTTCCCAGGCTGCCCAACACATTGCCCACGATTTCCTCGTTCAGCTGAGCAAGGCATGAGTGCAAAATTGGCACAGGATCTGTCATTCCACATTTATCAATGCCCTAATACCCCAGCACCAGTTCAAGATTCAAAGCAAATACCGAGCACATTCATCATCTCCCTGAATTCAAATGCTATCTTGACAATGCCATTCTGAAGGCAAGGGGAAAACAGCAAAACTCAAACCGTAAGAACATTTACATTAGCAGTTTGTTGCACTGTAAGATCTTGAAACACACTGCCAATAGAAGAAATAACTTCACATTATCTACAGTGACCAGAACCTTGTACAGGAGACCCTTTCACCCTCCCCCAGGCTTCAATCAAAAATTGAATCCTTAACAATGCAATTTATTCCCTTCTTCAGCTGTGAGGTACAATTTTCACACAATATCTTAATACACTGCTCTTTAAGTGTATGCTTTCCTTTAACTCCATTCTACGCTCTGCAATTAATAATCCTTTCTTAATACCTGTACTAGTGTGAAGCTATGGGAAAACAAGCAACTTAACCGTATTTTCTCTTTCAAGGAAATCTGATTGATAAGTTTTGCAGGATCTAAGTCACCAGATGCTACCCTTTAATTACTACATGAAGAAACTTCTGCTTAGATACTTAAAGGGCACACAAATCATGAGCTGTGTCTTAGACACCATACAACACTGCTCTTCACCCCTTGATAGAAGGGCCATAGAAAAGAAACACTGCCTCTAATTTTCAGAGGCATTTGAAGTTACAGTACAAAAGACTAAGAGGTAAAGAATACTTGAAGCCTGTGAAAAAAAAAAGAAACAGTTTAACTTACTACTCCAATGCCGGTCATAATAAAGACAAAAATTGAAATGCAGATATTCAATTTTTAAAAAATCCCTATTTCTATTAACCTGTGAGATAAATTCTTGTCATTAATTTCAGGTTAATTCTTAAATTTTGTTTTACAAATGTAGTAACTAAACTGCACTTACTACCTGCACATTCAGTCTGACGATGGGGAAGCTTGTCTCACTTCAGTGCAAGGTCATCCCTATTAGTATTTTTACAATTGTAGACATATTCTTTCTATGGCATTATCCAGAGAACGCTTTGTTCATCAATGTGACTTCAGAGTAGCACTCCTGATGCTTCATCTGTAACATGTATAAAAGTGTAGGTCTGATCTCACTTTACATACACGTCAACGGCTTGGGTTCACATCGTTTGGAGGGCTACCTCTTTTCAGCATTGCTCTGGGAACACATGCAGTCGCACCAGTAGCACTCTACAGATGAACTGGAGGATAGATAACCATTGAATACTTGCAAAGAATTATTATAATCAAATCTGATTCTATTCCAGCAAGGCACTTTCTACTATCTGAGTTTGATCTCTTCATATGCAATTAGATAGACAAGGATCTTTGACAAGAAAAACAACATATACTTTATACTTTACAATCCCCCTTGTTATTATAGAGAATGAAGGACAAAACTGCAATACTTCATTGTGTGAATTAGGGTTAAAGCCTCTACTTAGGATTATTTACTGGGAGTCTGGTGAAAGGAGGAAAAAAGAACTTCTTGTGCAGTCAACCAAGTTTGCTTGTTTTACTTTTCCCCTCTACATTCTGTTCTGCCAGCTTCTTGACTGCTGGAGAGATACTTGAAAGCAAACAGCATAAGAAACTAGTCCAGTTTTAGAAAAAATACTCTAAATACAGCCAATCTAAACAGCACCGCATATAAAACTTGCTACAAGGTCACTCTGTTAACAAGCTTTGCTGAAGGATATCACGGTGCCAGGGCAGCAGAGAAACTACCAGGTCAACTGCATAAATACTCTGTTTTAAAATGAAATGTTTTTTGCAAACACCCAGGAACAGAAGTGCTCACAAAAACACATTCCCAAAAGTAAAATCCACAGGTCACAGTACTCAGGAAGTGGCTGGAGAGTTCTTGCGCTTCATTAATGGAATGGAATCAAATCTATTTGTCTTGAGTCTCTTGTCTAATCAATTATTAGCAGCAGGAAAACACCACCCTGTATTAGTGCCAAGCATCAATATTACAAAAGTCTGCTATCACTGCTGACTTCTGACAAAAAAAAACAAGTCAGAGTGCAAATATAAACATACCTTAAAAAAGTCAAGGCTTTAACCATTTTCCCTGAGATCTGATGCTACGTTCAGTTAGTGGAAGACACCATACTTACTAAAGTCTCAAATGATGGAAAGAAACATCATCCTGCTCCAGCCATGGCCCCTTGTCAAACTTCAGGTACTCGATGTCTTCGATTACCTGGAATCAGAAGTTAAAAATCACATTAAGAGGTGGTCTGATCCAGACATAGAAAAATCAATGAACATGCCCCCCAAATCAATGAAATAATTAAGATATGTTATTAAACAAGTCACCCAGCAACAAAGCTTCACTGCTAAAGCTGTATTAACAATGCAAATGTCTAAGCATATCATCTCCCGGTCACGTTTCTGGAGGTTGTGGCCCTGATGTAAGCACTGGGCAGACATGTGTGAGCCAGCTCTAAAGTTCCTTGTGCTTTCAGCCTTGGTGAGCAGAGGATGGCAGGGAATAAATCCAGTAAGAGGTGCCTTATTTCCAAATTCTTACCTGATCCAAGACGCTCTTCTTCAACCTGCTGTTGGGGCTGAAAGGAAGCAAAGAAGGTACAACCCCACCTCTAATGTAGAACGAGGAGGAAATGGAAACAAGTCTAAATTTTNGTGGCATGCTAACTGAGGCAGATAGAGGAGCAATTGTGGCAATTTTAATTGTTCTCTGTTACTGTGTGTGGTTCACATCATGGAAAGCACGGCATGTTTGAGGCTGGAAAACTCAAACACCCTTGAAGAAGCCATACTGACAGAAGTCCCTGTTTGATCGGTCATCAAGATCTACCCATGCATGCATGCACCCCAGGCAGGAAGGAAAGGTAAACCTCACAGCTCCACCCAGAATCATTCAAACAAGTAACACCAGCTCAGCAAGTCACTCCTCCAGCATCTCCGAACTTATCAATCCCATGTTTGAGCTTCATTTACAGACTATCTCCATCAGAAAACAGATCTTTGCTGGTCCACTGGGTAATTGCTTAACACAAGCCTGAGGTTATCACACACGACTGCCTAGGTCTGAAGGAAACCTGAACCAGTGTTGGGAAGATGCACTTAAGGTGCGTGATGAGGTGGCAATAGTACCGTGAAGAAACTTGGGAAGGAGTGGATTGTTACAGCTCTGAACACCACTTTTCAGAGGCCTTTTCCAGAAGGAAAGGATAAAGCTCTGAGGTCAGAACCAAAATCCTGATGACACACTGTTGATCCATTGACAACAAGTAAGCAGTGACAACAAGTAATAAAGTGAGTGATAGAAAAATAAATGAAAAATGCTTCTATTCTTTACTGTACATTAAATCCATTGTAATTATTCCCTGCAATCACAGCAAACACTAAATCTTATCTATTGCTACTTAAAAGGCAATAAAAAAGTGATATTACAAAGTAGTTTCAACCATAAAGGTCCACTCTACTACCATTATTATGTTTTTATGGTAAGAAATAATGGCTTAGAGATGTGACTGCCTAATCATTTTCCTTGAGGCTTTTATATTTCTTAAAGACTCATTTTGCTGATAAAGACTTAAAAAATATAGTTGACAAAGCATACTTAAAACTTCAAGCAAGTTTAGATGCTCTTTAAACATTTTTGATCTCTTACAAAGAGGCAAAGTTGGCAAACCAGATACTGTAGCTGAGCTACAGCTACCTACTTTTCACATAAAGAAAAAAGTCGACAAAACCACCTGTTGATGGAAAGATGTTTCAGTCTTCAAAAAACACTACAGAAAACTGCACCACAGACATTTAGAAGAGTTTTCAAAATTGTATTCAGAAACTGCTTCTTCGTACAAAACTGCTATAACAGCTACCCAAGATGCAAAGAGGAATAAAGGTGTATGGAAACTTAGTTCAAATATCAAAATATTGATTTTAATTATTTAATTTAAAAGCTGAATCTCCACCATACTTCCCATTAGCTATGCAAAAGCCTCCTCTACTCCACAGCAAATCTTTGGAAACGCCCCTCTATGGCAGATAACAGGACTAATAATAGAGTTCAACAGGGCTCAGAATATGTTATGGGAAAAAAGAAATCTGTACCCAAATTAGTTTTGCACAATTTTATTATCATATCAGAAGATCTCTCTCCCAGTAGCTCGTTAACAATGGTATCAGCCTCCTGACCAGCCTAGAAGAGCAGCTTCTTAATTTATAAGGATGCCCTGGAACCCTCTGGGAATTAGCAGCAAATGAATGATTTAAACCTGATTGCAGCACAACTTGTAATAATGTCCAGGAGAGATCAGGTCTTAATATACTGCAGGGCATGGTAGGATTTAGAAAAAAGTTTTCAATCATGAGGCCCCTTTCTGTAATCTTTGCAACTAAGCCAATATGAAGAGCTTACAATTTCTAGGCTTGTTTCACAGTGATCTGGTGAGTGCTGTTGCTGGAAGAGCTGGGCGGGTGGCAGGCAGCAGAAGGTGATGCTGTTCTTATTCATATCATTTCTGGGGAGAGACACACCAAACCCCAATAGGTAGCTCTGTCAGCTGACTTCTCCCCAGATTCCTTCCTCACAGGTTGTTTCTTTAAGTAAGAGATGGAAACAAGGAGCAACGCAGGCTACAACCCTACAGAGTTCAGACCACAGCTTGCAAGAAGGAGCTCAGCCCACATACACCACCTACAACTGAGAAATTCATGCAGGCCGGCTCTGGAGCCTTTCACTTCTGCACTGACAAAGGACATGGCACAAAGCTGGTTTGTCAGCAGCCTCCCATCTTCACCATCTTCTCCAGTTTACACAAGCTGGTGACACTGAATAAAACTGATATGTAATACCAAACACTATTCACAAGCACAGAGGAACTGAAACAAATTTGGTTAAGTTTTTAAGTTATTTCCTTTCTACCCTTTTTTAATATCCAGGGCTTTAAAAAAAATTTTTTTTAACAGACATAATGAAGTTCATTTCAGCACTTATTACTCCTTTAGCCACTACAACTAATGTTAATTACAATATGAAACCCCAACTCATCTTTTTAAAACACACTTCAGAAACAAAAGTGTTTTCTAAGTTGTGTATGTCTGCTATGAGCAAATCAAAATCCATTATACTATACTACTATGTACTACACGAGACTAAAAAATTAAGCTCCCAAATCACCTAGCAAATGATCTGTAGATTGAAGCTAGCTAACAGTTAAAACATTGCTATCTATCAACATGATACACCTCTGTGAACACCCTACAAGCCAAAACCAAATCCCTCCTGCCAACCCTTATTTCCAAATTTCAACTATTTCATTCCAAACGGAAACTGAATCTGAACCAAAGGGGAAAAAAACAACTTTATTCCTTGAAGTGGAAAAAGAGTACCAATCTCTATAACAACATCTAACAGTGAAAATTATACCATCTTGTACTTCGACTGCAAAATAATAAATCTTCCTCTAGTCCAGATTTGTCCAACCAAGTTACGAAGATCAGTGCATACTGATGACCATATGTACAGTGATGACAAGATTGCTGAGCCTGGTAGACTCTACTTGAGAAGTAAGAGCTTTAGACTGACTTTAAACCTTGATTTACAGGATTAAATTAAGATCTCCAGCAATGGGTTTTACTACAAAAAAATCTGGGGAGGAAACGACCACTTCAAGACACTCTCAGAGAGGGAAAGGGAGAAAACAGGCAAATAACCCCTCCATCCCCAACTTTCTCGTATTTCTTCTACCAAACATCTGTGGCTACCTTCTTGAAACACCATGGTTCTCAGATCTTGTTATCCTTCCTTTTATGATACCCTGAAAAACTAACTATAATTGCTCAATATACTCATCCACACCCCAACCTTGATTTTTTTTGTTCATTTCAGCTTTTTCCCATTACATTATTTTTGTCCCTCAAAAAAACCCAATAATCTAAGAACATGATAGGGAACATAGTATTCCTGGGATGCTATCCTTCTTGCCACAGAGGATGCTTCTCACTGCAAAACTGAATCTTCACTGTGGCTGCAAGTCTCTGAACTTTGACAAGGAGTGCCTTCCAGCTGCTATATGCTTCACCTACCACAGAAGCAAGGGCCCCTCTACCTTGCTAGCACTAAAGCAGTGCTTTAAATACTTTATTTTTTATGCAAATGAGAACAATGAGGCTGCACTCTTGATTTTTCACAAGGGTACTCACAAGACTGAAACCTCAGAGATTCAAGAGCTATTTGGAAACAATAATTTCAGGACTAAGACAAAATGTAAAGGTTTACCCTCTTCAGTCATTTTTTCACCCTTCCTGAAAATGATATATGTCAGAATTGTCAGCTGATAAAGGTTGAAGGTAGCTATCTGCATAAAAACAGTTGATCTCAGAACAAAGGGAAAGGCCTTTGGTTTTTTTGAAGCTTCCAAAAACACCTCATTTTCAGATATTTTAGAAATTTTGCAGTACTCCAAATGCAAGCAGTTGCCTCCTTGAAGTCTGATTTCACAGTGAACTTTATTTATCTGCTATCACACTGAAGCCACCAGCCCCCTTTTTGTGGGCAAAAACTCAAACTGCCCAAGTCTAGTAGTTAATAATGACAACCTCTTATCAAGTGCATGAGTGACCAGAAATCCAGCCACGACAGGGCAGGACCCAAAATATGGCGCACCACCATATTCTCATAAAGGGAACTAAAAGGCCTAGAAATGCACAGCAATGTAGTGAACAGGGGTTAAGTTTTCAGGACCAGGAAAGCCCTTAACATTTTCTGCTTCACGAAGCTTTTGCACAGAAACACGAGGATAGTAGGTGCAGGCTATTGTAATGTACAGGGCCAACTAAAATCTACTTTGTTCCTCCAAACAAAGTCAGGCTTAAGAGAAGAGAGTTTACTGCAGACTTCAGCTGAAACAGATTCATCACCAACTCCAACAGCGGGAACAAAGTTCAAGGATCCAGATTTTCTAGCCCCTTACTCCTAGGATTGCTCTCAGCAACTGCTAGTTTGGAAAAAAAACTTCCCTCAGTTTTATTGCTACCTGTGACATTATGTGGTGTGGAATATCCCTCTGGTCAGTCTAGGTCAGGTGTCCTGGATGTGTCCCCTCCCAAACTCTTGCACACCTGCAGTCTAATCACAGGGGACAGAGTGAGAAACAGAGACAGCCTTGATGCTGTGCAAGCACTGTTCAGCAATAGCTAAAATACTGGTGCATTATCAATACTGTTTTGGTCAGATCTAAAACACAGCACCATACGGGCTCTTGCAAAGAAAATTAACTTGATCCCGGTCAAGTCCAGTCCATCAGTGAGTGAGCACACCACTAACAGGCTGCTGCCAGCAACACATAGAAACACCAGCAACACATAGAAACATTCAAATATGCCTTTTTTTTTTTTTTTAAAAAAAAACCTCCACAAAGGCAGTAAGCAGTCAGAAACCTTCCTTGCTATCAATACCAAGGTTGAGCCTAAGGATGTTTAGTCAAGCATTGACTTGGATGCTTAGCTAGGAAAGGCTCTAAGACGCGTCCCATGGCAAGACAGAAGTGCTCCCACAAAACTACAAGCAAGCTTCTGCAGTAAGATGGTCTGCTACCTGGTGAATGTCATACATAGTGCAGGTGGGTGGACAGGTGCTGGTATACTGAAACAAATGTTTTCCTTTTGCATCTGGTTTTGGGAAAGCCTGTTACACTTTCCCAAACTTCTCCCCTTCACCAAACTAGTAACTTTTCCATCTCAAAGTAATCATCCTGCCACTTCTGTCTTCCCAGCTGATTTAGGAATTAATCACATACTGCTGTGTAAAGATTTCTTAAAGCAAAACGTAATACAATCAGCCTTATATTTCTTTTCCCCTCTAACAGAGAGAAGAAAAGCATTAAGTAGACTCTAGAAGAATTATCAGAGCCTTCAAACAAGAAACGGATGATGAAAATATTAAAATGAGCAAGACATACCTGGAAATGTGTTTTCAGTGCAGCTGAGATCCTTACTGCTACTACAGAATTCAAGCAAGCTTTGAGTGATTCACCATGTAACTTTCATCACTAGAACTGAAATGGGCCCACTACAAACCTGTCCAGAATTACAAAAGCCTTGTTGCTCTTTCTGACAGGAGGCAGCAGCTACAGAGAAAAGTTAACAATGGGCAAGAAAAAGGTTTCTGTTATCCCACTAGTAATGCCCCACGAGCAAGAATGTTTGCTGAATTAAGGCAAATATATTACACCTACTCCAAAAAAATATCACAGTTGACTACGAGGAAGCAGTGATCTCGTGTTAATCCTGTTATGTAAGAGATGGCTTATCTCTAGCCATGAGAAGGCAATTTATCTGGATTGGTCAAGGGCTAACATGTCTGGCAAAACCATTCAGAGAAAAAAATTGCAGTTTAGATACCACATGCTAACTCATACAGATGAACAACCCAGGGTTACAAAGCTTACAACAGCTCTGCTTATCTAGCTCTTTGCTATAAACAAATAATGACTAACTTTTAGAAAACAGCTATTTTATCACATAGGAACCTGTGCACCAACCTGGATAATGGGAAGCTGCGCAATGGCAAAAGACAGAGACAGACCTTATACTGGTAGACAAAGTCTCAGCTGAATGCTGGGGGTGACTTACCTCTTGGTTAATGTCATTAACTCCCAAACTGAGCTATGCAGAGCCTTGCCCATCCCACCAGACACTTCAGACAGGGAGGCTGACTGAACAGCCAAACACTGCACAGCTCAGCAAAGCCTCAGGATATGTTGCTTCCACCTCCCTCACAGGATTTGCTTGGGAAAACAAACCAAATTTGGAAATACCTGGCACAAGTTACATCAGACAAAAGACACTAAAAAAAGTATTAGTAATAATTATGTGGCCTACAGGGGCTTTGCTTGCTCAGCCAGCCAGGTATCATGGCAAAATGTATGGGGGGAGTGAGATTTCCACTCTCCGGACAAAATGACACTCACTCATCAAAATATTCTAGTACAGATCCAGTCCAGATCTTTGCCATAGCAATAAACATTAAGTGCATTCAGTAGTTAACTAAGGACAACGAGTGCTCGTTACATTTCAGTCTTGGAAGTTTTAAAAAAAAAAAAAAAAATCAATATATGCAGCAAACTCTTACCTTCTCCACATCCTCTGCCTCAGTTGCTGTGTACTGCAAAACTTCACTGGTCTCACTGCAAAGAAGAAAAAAAATTGAATTCCCCCGATTCAATCGCTCTACTCATCCTCTCCCCCCTGCTCCAAAATAAAGCAGAAATGAAGTTAAAAGGCACAAACACAGAATGAGAATCATTACAATTTTTTGGAATGCTTACAGAGTTCTTGAAATAGAATTCTTATTAGACCCACAAGTTGCTTCTTTCCTAGTGGAAAATTGTTTTTAAAGGGTAAATGGCCTGTGGTGCCTACATAGCTTCAGTTAAGAAAAAAAAAACCCAAACATCCCACCTATGAATTTGTTTCCATTTCACTAATGTGGACACTTGCCTCAATTACAATTTCCAACAAATCTGCTCCAGTTGCCCTGGAAGACCTTTCCTTTAGCTAACAAAACCCAGTGTCCACGGTTTATCAGACAACACACAGTAAAGCTGAAGAGCATTAAGAAGAATTTGCAGACTTTTTGATTAGCACAACCACTTCCAAGTTTAATCAGGATTAAGGCTGGCAGTCTAAGCTGCTCTAATTAGTCACATTATCAAAATAACTTTTAACTGCAGCAGTCCAAACTTTTTCCTGGTCTGCACTAACATCAACCAGTCAAAACAGCTCTGGTAAAGTTCCTTTATAAAATGCCTTTTATTCCTATGAACACCCAAGCTCTTACAGTCAGCCCTTCAACTGGTGCTCCTAGTAGGGGAACTACTTAAAGAGTTTGTTCTCAACTTGAGAACAAAGCAGAAAGCCTAACACAACTCTTCAGTCACAGAAAGAAAATAAATGGCCTCCTTTCAAAGGGAGCTACTGTGCCAGCATAGCACACATACTCACATCTCCAATATCAACCGTCGGTAATCAAAGGGAAAGGTCAGACTTCACCAGAGTCTTATACTGGCAATTGCATTAACCATGCAGATCAAATCACTGGATACTCTACAGATTACTAGGGCTCTCATTAAGAGAAAACAGCTGTTCCGTGGAAGCAGTATTGGATATGAAAGAGAACATTAGCAATCTTAGGGCTTTGGCGCAGGAATAGAAAAGTCAAGCAAAAACCAAAAGCTGTCTGTTCAAAATCACAAGGTAGCACCTGCCACAGCACCAGGCTCACAAATCACTATCAAAAGAAACATTGCCAAGACACTCACAAACATGTCAGACTAGAAAGGAAGCACAAATTTTAAGATAGCCAAATATCCACTATAAAACACACCATTTCAAGCAGCATCAAGTTGCCCCAATTAAATGGAACAAGGTAACAGGAATTTTGCTAAGTAACAAACTAGACTATTTTCCTGCTGCATTTCAAGAAAAGCAGGAGAACAAGCAAACATAAGCTTGAACATGGAAGGTATGCAGGAGCTTGTTCAAAAGTCTATAACAACTCTTTTTAGCCTGTTTGAACCAGATTTTGGTCATCCTCAAGGTTTAGTGAATGAAACACTTAGTCTGCCTGGAGACTAACAGCTAGGCTTGAATATAGTTCACTGCATCACTCTGCAAGCCAGCAAACAATCAAAGACAGCTGAAGCTTCTGTACATTTATCCAATATACAAGCCACCAGTGAGGTTCAGAGATGCACAAAGCTGAAGTTTCACACATTCACAACCTCCCCCACATCAAGGGTCCTTCTTCAGATCCAAGCACAAAGATTGATCTGACAAGCTATTGCAAGCCCATCCGCTGAGGAGGATGCCAACCAGAAGGTGCTTGCTTAACAAGTGTACTGACCATGTACAGACAAAGGGGAAGAAGTTGAAATCACAGCAGGACCAGGTCTAGGATTTAGCCTCACTAAACAACACAGTATATTTCTAGGGCTCGATTTGATTCAAAGGACAAGCAGCATTTTTGTCCTCGCCAGTAAATACAAAACAGTTCTGCCCTCAGGGGGATGACAGTCCCAAGGCTTCTCACTCTCCCTTTCCATCCTTAGCCCCTGTTTCCTTCAGAGAGCCATGCGCTGGCTGTTAACCTGTGGGGGGCGCACTGGGAGGCAGCTGACCACACATCGCACCAACAACTTCTACCGTATATGAATGACAAGCCTAATATAAAGTGACTCAGTTCAATTGCTGACAGCGCGATTACACTGATTTACCTTGGGAGATGGAGCAAGAAAGCAAGGAAACAAGCAGGCTACAATATACCTGAATATCTACTCTGACTTAAACGTAACTCAATCTGCTTCATGCACACACCAAACCCTTCACAATTACCAATTGTTTTGATGTAAAGTAGGCCTGGCTCTGTGACCTTTAAGAGTTTCTCTTCCAGAAAGCTATTTGTTTATGATGGACCAAGCCTGCTTACATTCAGGTGCTTTTAGATTTTTAGGACAATTTGATTTTTGATAGAGCTCTTTTATAAGAATTGGGATAGCCATCTCATCTCTAGTTCATGGTGCACGCATTCTTGCTTCCCAGCTAGAGAAACCCAGGGGATTCCAGAGAAGAACACCTTCAGTTTCAGAGCAGGTAGCAGTGCAGTCTTTATCCATCAAATCCTTTTCAAATGTGGAAGGCTATCAGGTGTATGCCTCATGAGGTGGAGAAATAGAACTAGAAAAGGGAACAGTCCCTTACCTGAAACCCTTTCTCCTCTCCCTCCATGCCCACTACCAAGAAACTAGCCAAAGCTATGACAAATGAAAGGAGTTTCTACGAGAGAAAAATTCCAAACTCTCCAAAAAGCCTGACAAAAGCTTATATTGCACCACACTCTTCTCAGGTCACACAAACACACAGCTATAGCTATGGCATTTTGGACATCACTGCAAGAAAGCACTCCAAGCAGTGCTGCAAGCTAACAGAAAGAGAAGCAAAGGTATCAACACCAACCACATACAGAACACCATCAGAACAGGAGACAAAACTTGTTTTTGCAGAGCAAACAGACTAGATTTCTGGTTTTGCTCCTGAAGCACTCTTTTAAGTATGAAAAAGTTTATGCTTCCCTGTATCTGACTCCATAACAGCAAAGTTGCAATGCCCCAGGACAGCAAGATGAAAAAACATAGTGCAGATCAGGGCTTATTAGATTCACAACTTATTAGGTAGGTCAATTAATGAAATCCAATTAATTTACTATTGTACAACACTCCACCCACTCTGAATCTGTTAAGAGTCAAAAAACATTGCTTTATAAAGTTCACACCTAGAAAGACTTCATTTTTAATCTTCCAGCATTCTAACACTGGCATCAGGCTTCTCAGATGCCAGCAGTAACTACACACAAGTACACAGTTGTTATGCCATGAATGCAATACCCCATCATTAGGTCATAATACCGTACTGCATAGCACAAGGAGGATTTCTCACACAACATGATTTTATTTGCTTATATTGGCAGAGATTTTAGGATTTGCACACATTTTTACTCAAAGATTTAACAGACAAAACATTTTGGTTTGCTAACCTGATCTCTGGTAAGAAGGTTTTCTTGTAAGCATCCTCAATGTTTTGGAGATACAAAGGAGACACCTTTTTCTCATATGGCTAAAATCAAACAGAAAACAATGTTGTGAAATGAGTTTTCTTTCTTTTCCCCACCAGCACAGATTCCAGCCTAAGCAGAAAGCGCTGCTACACCATCTGCCAAGAGCTCACTCTTGTATTAGCAGTTAAACATCCAAGTGAACTACATACATATTAACGAAAGTTTCAAGAATTAAGACATTTGGAGTGTTTAGAATTTCTTAGGTGGCATTAATTATCTAGAGTACTTTAAGGAAAAAGTCAGTCTGCATTTATCACTGCTTTGCCCTGTACTATTATGTCCATGGTTTTAATGATTAGCCACATGAGTAAGATTTTTCTGATATACTAGGGAATCTAGAAAGAAAGGGAAAGGCAGGTTAAACAGAAGAATGTAAAAATGAAAGAAACTTTCTTCCAATTTATTTCAGTTTGTTTTCCCCGAGTTCACATAAACTAAGAGAACCACACATCAACAGACTCAAAAAGACTAGAATTCCAAGAACTGATCAATCCTAGTTACCTGCACATTCAAGGAAGTTATATATAATCATCCAGAAAATAAAAGATTATCCGAGTCTGCCTTTTCAACAAGAGGGCCAACATGCATCCATTTCCACAGTTTCAGACAAGTGCATGGGCAACCATCCACTCCAATCCTCCATTCCAAAATCTTTCTTTGAAATTTCATGGTTATCATACCTGCTGTTAAACAGTTCATCTTCTGCACAGTGTACTTTAATGCCACATTTGCAAAATGCCAGGAGTTTCTCTAATCTACCATGTGTTCCTTCAGTTCAATCCTAAAATTAAATTACATTTACTGCTTGAGATGTTCATCCAAGATGCCCGTTATGCTGCAATGATCTGTCTCTCTGTTTGCTGGGCCAACTGGAGGCCTTTCTTTTTCCAGTCTCCTACAACAACAGTGCGCTGAATACCAATGAAACACTCCATCTGCCAAGAAGGCAGAATTCCCAAAAATACCATCTCCAAACAAGCACTAGCATTCAGCAGTGCCACTTGCCCCAGGAAGTTACACCAACAATTTCTGCCAGTGGTCTCAAAAATGCCAGCAACCTTTATGCTCACAAGGGCAAAGAACTCATAGGTTCCCAAGTTACATTAAGAAGCTTCTGTCACTGAAGTTGCTAAAACAAAAAAAGCTATGGTTTTCCTATACAAAAGTATCTTGTTCATTAAAGCACAGAGGCCTGTTCAGTCATGGCCTAAACTGCTGGAGGGCAGAAGAGGAGAATCACTCGACCAGCAGACTAAGCAACTCAGGCCACGCAGATCACGAAGCAGCAAGGGCAGCCTTCCATTTACAACTCTGAAGTCACCTCCCTTCAGTAATCATCAGCGTCCCTCTTAAATTAGCAGGAAACTGCAAAATGAAATGCTGCTAGTTCACCCTAGCACACTAACATACACACGCATGCTTCAAGAGAAGCAGGCATCGCCAAGCATTTAAGAGACCTGAGAATTTTTTAGTAATAAATCAAAGTTTTCTTTGAATCTGTCAGGCTTTCCACAGTTAAATACTTCACTTGACAACAATTTCCCTTAGCCTTTGAACAAGGTACAAGGTAAACATCATTTAATCCTCATAACACGTCTGAGAACAGTTACAAGCACATGTCCAAATATCACAGAAGGGGGAAGAAAAAAACCCAAACCAAAAACCTTATTTAGATTAGTCATTATACAAAAGTACCCTACAGCTTTTCTGGTACAAGAATATTTCAATAACCCAGTAATCCAATATGCTAATATAATGAGAGAGGTAATTTGAAGACAATATTACAGAATTAAGCTCATTTTCTTTTCAACAGTAGTCTCCATCCAATACCATGACTTAAAAAAAAAAAAAAAAAAAAAAAAAAAAAAAAAAAAAAAAAAAAAAAAGACATCTTGGAGAGAAACTATACCACTCTCAAACGGTTTTGAGAGCAAAAGTTAGAATGTCCCACAACTGTCAAAGATCAACAATAGGTAAGAGTCACCTACCATGATCTCAGCCTAGACTGAAGTTGCACCAGTGATAAGAAGCAACTGTATTTCTTATCAACTTTGTATTAATTAGCCAGAAAGTACCCTGGATTTTATATATCACGGAATACCTACACAAAATTCGTTTTAAGTTTAAAATTGGTGGGTTTGCTGTGTTAACACAACAGCACCAAGCAGTAATTTTCTTAATTTCAGAAAGTTACTGAACTTACTAATCACAAGTGACCCACACGTTAACATCAACACAGATCTGACACAGCACTCAACTGGGTAAGCTGGAGAAGGGGACAGCCAGCTGGGGCTTCTGGCACTCAGGAAGCACAGATAATCTTGGCACATGCCACAAGAAGCACATTGCCTAGACACAACTCCTGAAACAGCAGCTACAAAGGCTAGTTTTTAGGGGCAGATGATTTTGACAGAGGTTCTCATTACAGAAATGACAGCATTTTGATGATGCAGTCAAAAAAGTTGATTTTTGCTTTTTTTAGAGCAAGCACACCAGAATAGCCATAGAGTCATCACCAACACACAGTTCTTACACCTAAAAGGATGAGAAGCTTTTCAGAAGTAGAATTGTGCAGCAAACCCCACAGGACTCACCCATAAGTGCGCGACCATAGTAGATATTAACAGCCAGTAACACTGGCAAGAGATAAAATTACCTTGCCTTTCTCTTGAATCCTCTTCTGCACCTCTGGGACAGGTACATCTATATAAATGACCAAGTGAGGTGGCAGAAATTCACAAATGCTGATCTCTTTGATCTCCTTGTAGTGATCAAGACCTGTATAAAAAAACAAAACCAAGCACATGAGAGAGCTAAAGGCAGCCCAGCTGAAGACATACACATGTTGCAAATGAGGACAAGTGCAATAGGAACAGCATTAAAATTATAACTTATTGGGTAATGAATCTGCAATCATTTCTTGAGTGTTTTTTCCTGCAGTTGCTAAACACATTCTATTTGCAAATAAATCACATCCCCCACCTTTGTATTTGTAGTCTCCTCTTCTTGAGGAGGGTAGGTTTTTCCTCAAATAGGACTCGGGAAGTTTTTAGAATTAACAATCTTCCAGAAACAGAAAGTAGAACACAATTGAACTAAGAAGCTACATGCACTGAGAAATAAGAATCTAACATCAGTTATACCAAATAGAGGATTTATTTCTGACTTAAGTTTAGAGAAACCTAGGTTTTTCCTCCATCGTTTAGAGACAGCCTCTCAAAATATCACGGAGAGAGTGCAGCACTCAGGTCACCTGAGGTGACCACTGGCTGGGGTTGCCTTCTGCCACAGCCTCATACATGAGTTAAACGGCCCCGTCCTACCACAAAGATGACAGTGTGGCAAATGTGGTAACAGAAAAAAGTTCTGTGCTTCAAGAAGACTTTGAAAGAAGTACTTTATTTCCCACCATGCGAGGAAACCCAAGGATCACACAGGCATTTGCCTTGTCTTCCGATGCATACACAAAATCACGCTGAGGTAAAGCAAATACTTTAAGAGGTGACCAAGGCAGCAGTGCCCCTCTTCACCTGTATTGGAGGCATACTCTGCATTACTGCTGCTCAATAGCTCTGGCTCTACACGAGCAACAGCAGATCTTCTCCCCAAAAACAAGACAACCAGACTCCACTTTGGAGGACAGGACTCCTGTCCTCCCATGCAGAAAAATCTATCTGAGAGGAGTTGGTCAGGTCTGTGCAACTGGGTTCTTCTACCACATCAACAACCTTAAGCATTTTTGGGGTAATAGTTGGTGATTAGGAAGCCACACAGATTCAGGGGAAGCATCTATTCAAATTTAAGTGGCATGAATAGCACAGGCTCCATTAAAGATAGCTCAGGTGCAAGCTTTCCTCAATAAGACTCACCAGCTTAGCCAGAAACATAGTGCCAGGCTTTCAAATTCAAACAGTTCATGAAAAACTTAAAGCCCACTGTGCTTAGCACCACAGTAAGCAGCAGTCAGCAGTACCTTTAAATCAAGATGCTTGCTTTTTAAGGATTTCAGTACAATCCATTACTTGGTTTTGGAATTTTGTATTAAATATAAATTGTGGGTTGCTGGGCTTTGTTTGCCTCGCCAACTCAAAGCAGTAAGACATAGCTCTCAAACTCATTCAGCAAGAAGTTGCAACTTACAGCAGGTGTTCAAAAACAAACATACACCTCCTAAATCTAAGCCAAACCAAAAAGACAGCAGAAACACAGGGCAGTCAGGGAAGCAATTATTTTTACCTAAGGAGCAGCCAAAATGCCAGATTTGCTAAGAACAGGCACAAACAAGAATTTCAATAGCAATTTACTAAGGGGTCAGCTGATGACTGGGCTTTACAGTTGTTTTCTACAGACTTCCAAACTTTCGTTCAGCTGTAAGTTTGCATGTTTAGGCTGTGGCTGGTCTCCTATGTATGTCACATAACTGCTCCATTCCTAACCAAAAGATGGAGACTCCACGTCTATGTCCACAAGGCACCAGCACAGTAACACTGTGCTGCTCAGCTCAGCACTCACAACCCCAAACCACAGAATCACAAAAGGCCCTTTGCCTCTTGTCCTCTTGCTAGGTCCCACTGAGAAAAGACTAGTTCCATCCAATATTACTCTCCATCAAGTATTCGTACGCATAAATACCATCAGGTATTTATACACTCCCCCCCAAGCCTTCTCTTTTCCAGGCCAAAAAAATCCCAGCTCTCTCGGCCTCTCTTCATACACTGGATGCTCTAGTTTCTTAGTGACAACTTCCCTGGGCAACCCGTTCCAGTGCCTCACCACCCTCATAGCGAAAAATTTCTTCCTGATATCTAATCTAAATCAGTTTTAAACTGTTACCTCTCATCCTATCACTACACTCCCTGATAAAGAGTCCCTTTCCACCTTTTCTGTAGGCCCCCTTTAAGTACTGAAAGACTGCTATAAGGTCTCCCCAGAGGCAAGAGAAGCCTCCAAAGAGAACTCCTCCAAAAAAGGGAGCAAGTGGAGGCTTAGTGCTGCTTTGTGCTGCCTTGCAGAGCATATCCACTGCCACTCTGGGCCAGCTTGGAGAGCTGGGTGGGCAGGAAACCATTGCTATCACCTACAGGGTTAGTCCCTGCAATGCTCTGCTGACATGCAGGGCTTGGCAGTGCTCCCTAACCCACGTCCAGTGTCTGAACATCCTCAACTCTCTCAGCCTGTCCTCATAGCAGAGGTGCTCCAGCCCTCTGATCATCTTTGTGGCCCTCCTCTGGACCCTCTCCAATGGGTCCATGTCCTTCTTGTGCTGAGAACTCCAAAGCTGCATGCAGTACTACAGGAGGGGTCTCACGAGAGTGGAGTAGAGGGGGAGAATCACCTCCCTTGACCTGCTGGCCACGCTTCTTTTGATGCAGCCCAGGAGACGGTTGGCTTTCTGGGCTGCAAGCACACATTGGCAGCACACACCGCCAGTTCATGTTGAGCTTCCCATCCACCAGCACCCCCAAGTCCTTCTCCTCAGCGCTGCTCTGAATCCATTCTCCACCCAGGCTGTATTTGTGCTTGGGATTGTCCCAACCCAGATGCAGGATCTTGCACTTGGCCTTGTTGAATTTCACGAGGCTTGCATGGGCCCACCTTTCAAGCTTGTCCAGGTCCCTCTGGATGGCACCCCTTCCCTGCAGCGTGTCAGCTGCTCCACACAGCTTGGTGTCGTCATCAAACTTGCTGAGGGTGCACTCAATCCCACTGTCCATGTCACCAAAAATGTTAAATAGTACCAGTCCCAGTTTAAACCTGGTTCAGCCCCAGTATCCTCCCCTGGGACAGACCACTAGTTATTGGCCTCCAGTTGGACTTTGCACTGCTAATCACAACCCTTTGAGCCCAGTTCAGCTACTTTTCAATCTACTACTCACATATCTAATCCATACTTCATCAGTTTGTCAACGAGGAGGTTATGAGAGACAGCACTGAAAGCCTTGCTTAAGATAAAAGAAAAATCCATTCCCCTCTGCTCACTCAATCAGATAGCCTTCTATGAGGAGTTGACTATCAAGTGTTCAAGCGTGACTCCCTTCTCATAAAACTATGATGACTATTCTCCATCACCTTCAGACCCTCCATATATTTGGAAATGGCTTCCAGAAGGATTTGCTCCATCACCTTCCTGCAAATCAAGCTGAGGCTAAGGCTGACTGGCCTATAGCTCCCTGGATCCTCCTCTGTGCCCTTCTTGAAGACAACAGCAACATTTGTGTTCTTTGAGATTCACGAGGGAGCTGGCCATTTAGGGGAAGCAGGCCAAATCCTGCTGACCCATTATTTACCTGCCACCTAATGCTGCAAGATCACAATCTGCCTGAAGGATCTCTAGTCTTCATCAGCATTCTCACCCACATTTCCAGGGAAATACCAGAGTCTCTAGCTGACAGGACACAAGCAATACACAGAATATACGTTCTTTAACCTATAAGCAGAACCAAAGCCTTGAAGAAAAACTGGAAGTCTCATGGCTTGAGTTGGTCCTTGATGCATACAACAGCAAGGTGCTAAGCACCTTATGAACAACTTGAATATTTAAAGGAGTCCATCTTCCAAGCAGGCATTTTTGTTTCTTTTAAAAAACTATACTACCACACTTCTGACAGATTATGGCAAAATAACTTCCTTTTGCATGCAAGTAACTTACATCGCTTGTGGATATAGCCTTGTTTAAACATTGCATCCAGAAACACAAAGTCACTGTAAGGAGAGCGCTCCATCACCACACCTTGTCCTGCAATTCAAAGTAGGTTCCAGTCAGCAAGGCTTAAAAAGACTGTTGGTAGCAACATTTAAAATTAAAGACAGTACTGCTCTTATGGTTAATTTTCTGAATGCTTTTCTAGAAGTTTTAAATAAAACAGAAGAGGAAGGTTTTGGCTCGCACAAACGTACTGGATATACATGCTGAACATGCCTGTCTCACCAATATATTCTCCTACTGTACCTATCACTACAGTAGCTAAGTACTACTATATTTAAGGAGCACATTTACAATGTGTGCTCGCAGGTCAGACACAAAATTTATTTACTGTGAAATCTAACCTGTGGTCAGCAGATGCTCCAACGCGTCAGCATACTGTAAAACACGGTTACCAAACAGCCAAGCTTGCAGTCGATAAGAGTGTCCATCAGGGCATTTCGGATCATTGTAAAATCTCTCTAGGTTACAGAAACCATTAAACTTCTCATGCAGGAGCGTTCCGTCTCCCGTGATTCTGTCTAGGTAATGGATGTCTGCTTCCGGGAAATATTTCATTCCTGACAAAAAAGAAACCCGTAACAGAGTACCAATCAAAATAATAGCTTTTGTTCGTTTACAGTAAACATCTATCCATCTATAAATCTATAGCTGTACTATAAACAACTCTTGAAAACAGCACAAAATCCTCTGGTCAATCACATCACAGAGGACAGACAAATCCTATTCTGATATATTGCCACCTTTCACCTCCTCAGTGACAGCTGAGCTATCATTCTAAGCAGAATCTTTTTGCCACCAGTCCTCTAATCTCCTTGATGTTCCGCATACATCCATGCAGAATATCCTACCTCTAAAGGTGCTCAGTGACTCTACCAGAGCTAGGAGCTCAGTAAGCAAACTGACTTCATTAGAACTGGAATTTCATTCACAACAAATCATACCTACACAAGTATCCGGCAGATCTGACAAGCATCCCATCCTCATCTCAAACCTCACCAACATTTTATTCTCCCCTTATCTATCTTCCACATTAACTACTGCATTGCCTAACTAGTAATTTGCTAGTCAAGAATTGCTGGTTTGGTGAACTAACTTTCTTTACATAAGAATCACAATTACACCGTTAAATTCTATTAACTATTAGAGAAAAAGATAAAATAAGATGTACCTAGTTTTTCTGCTATTTGTTTTGCAAGCTTCCCCTTTCCAGAAGATAAATTTCCCTCCACTGTAAAGATTTTGCTGTATTCAGTGAACTTTTTTGTAGCTCTGTCTCCCAACATATAAGCCAGCCAACCATACTGCAAATTCTGCTCAGGGCTGACATGAATTCTTGCCTGAAAGAAAACACAACAAAATTAGCATATTTTAGTTTTCTTAGTTGAACTAGGCATGCTCAAAGTGCAGCTTTTTCAGACCTTCTGAACGTGCAGCTTTTTCAGACCTTCTGAACATGCAGGAGGATATACACTAGCACATCTAATACAAGGAATTTTCATACAGTAAAGTTAGCACTGCCACTTCAGCTTAGCAACTGAAGCAGTATTTAGGCTGAGCAGCTGTCTATGAAATGAAAGAAGCCACAAAATAATTTTCAGCGTGTTTAAAGCAGGACCGCTCTGCCAGAACTCTGCTCTAAATCTACACAGTGACTGACACTTCCCCAATTTACTGAAGGCCTTGTGTTCCCAAGGGAGATCCAACAGTAGGCTTTTACTTGCATTTTTGTTAGTTTGTTGTTGGGTAGATATTAACATAAATCCCTCTCCCAGTCTCTCAGGAGTTACAGCTTCCTTTCTGCACAACTGGGCAAAGGCAGAAAGAAATACTCACCTGGTCTGTAAAGCTGAAGGCAGTACCTTACTAAACTCTGTTCTGCGAAGCCACGCAGAGACTTTGGTAAAAACTAAATAATCTAATTATTTTGAGCAATGTATTGAGGTAATTTTTTTTGAGCAAAATGTGAGATTTTATTTAATATTCATCTTGCACTGCCAAAGATCACATTCACAAGCTGAAGGTCACTAGGTCATCACACTCTGGTCTCGGGTATTTACTTGTGCCTCTACCTTAAGCTTCGCCTCCTCTCCAAAGGCCCTGCATCCACCCATTGGGAATGCACCATTCTACGGAGCGGCCCAGCCCAGCTGCTCCCCGCCGTAGGGCCACCCCCAAGGCTCCCCGGAGACACGGCCCCTCCGAGCACGGCAACGCCGCTGGAAGCGAGCTGAGGCCGGGTCGGGGGCCCAGCCCCGCTCCTACCGGGCGGAGAGAGGGCACTACCAGCACAGTCCTCCGCCACGCAAGTGTGCGGCCCCCACCCACGCCGCCACCAGCCCCGCGGGGAGGCCGGAGCGGCCCGGGCACTCCAAGGTGAGCTCGCCCGGCCGCGCTGAGGGGCGGCCCGCCGCAGCCAGAGGAACCGCGACTGGGCGGAGGGACCTCCCCCTTCCCCCGGCCCCGCTCACCGCCGGCACGACGGCGCTCCCCAGGCGGCCCCGAGCGGCGGCGGGCGCGGGCGGGCCGCGCCNNNNGGGGCCGCCCCGGGCCAGCCACAAGGACAGGGCGGAGCCGAGGAGAGGCGGCCGGCCCCGCCGCGACGGAAGGGGCCGAGCGCCGAAACATGACGTCACGGCCGAGGAGCAGCAGCCCGCGCGGGGCGGTTGTGAGGGCGAGGGTGGCCACGCTCTCGGCCACGCCCCCACACGCCGGCCACGCCCCCGCCGCGCGGCGCCACAGGGGCTCTGGCTGCCCCGGGCGGCCGGGCGGGCGGGTTCCCTGCGGCGGCGCTGCCCGCAGCTCCGCGCAGCAGTTGGTAACTGCGTGACCGGCTGTCGTCGCTCTGTCTCAGGCACCCTGCGCCCGCGCTGCCCGCCCCCGATAGCCCAGCCGGGGCGGGCAGACAGCAGGCAGGCGGGAGCTCATTGCCTCGCAGACGACCGTGTCGTGGGGCGGGGGCGACAGAGTGAGCCTTGCTCTGTGGCGCCAAGTTTGCCCTGGGAAATCCCGGCACAGGCAGAGCTGGCAAGGGGGCACTGGCCTCTCCTGCGCACTGTGCCCAGCAAACCTTGTCTTCCTTGCGCCTAGAGAGTTACTTCCTTGGCACGTTGTTCCCTAGGCAAGTCCCAAGAGGCTGGGAGGAGAACTGGTGGTGGGACAATGTCACTGCCGCACAGATGTATTTGGTGGCTCCTCGGGCATTGACCCCTCAGCCAAAATGGACAGGAGGTCTTGTGCCAAAGCTTCTCACACTCCCCCTGCCCACTGGGTCCGTGAGTCAGGAGGAGGGGGATGTCCAGGGCTTGAGCTTTGGGGAACCAAGCTGCATCTCGCTGCAGATTAACTGCTTATTCCTGGTTCTGCTGCTGCGATAGGATGCAACCAGACACCATCCATTGAGTCGCTTTCCATCAGCCACCATGTAATTGGGTGTGAAGGATGCAGCTCATTTGCTGCCCCTGCCCCCTCACCGCTGGCCAGGGACATCAAAGGCAGCCCCAATTCCTGTCCCCTCTCTTAGAGGGGGTAGGCAAGATGACTGTTCCCCATTCCAGACAGGTGGGTACCCAGCTGATACAACAAAGGCCCCTGTGTCTGGCTATCCACACCATTCCAGATTTGTGAAGCCAATGATGTGGAAATCAAGATCTACCTCCTTCTCCAGCTGTATGGGAGCTGGTGATCTGAGACAGTTTCCAGTTCCTCATCTAAAACACTTCCTACCCTATGCTTTGGGCCTTTGATTTGGGTTGTGTTTGCTAGCCAGTGCTAGCTGGGGACAGCGTGACACCTTCCATACTGGCCCCTTCGAGTGATCCCATCCCTGTCTGGATTCTCGCTGTTCTCAAAGAACAGGGTGGTGGAGGCCCACCAACCCCCATATGTATTTGTCACTCTGTGTGACACCAGCTGCTCCCAGCCTGGGGTTGATCAGCCACCATGGAGAGAGGACCCCGTCGCTCTCTGCAGAGAGAAGGGCATCTCCCTGGTGCTTCTCACCATTGTTCTCTGCTTGTGGCAGAGCTTGCTGGGCCTCCTTCAGCAAGGAAGGTGGTGAGCTACCTTGATGGCTTCCAGAAATGAAAGATGGACTGGGAACAGAGACAACAATGAGGTGGCAAATAGAGGATATGGGTAATAACTCTCCAATGCGTGCTTCTGCAGTGAAGACATGCCCAGCCTGTTTGCACAAACCCCGCAGCAGGCTCAGGGCTTGGTGACAGCAGCTGAGGACATGCGCACGTACCGGAGCTTGCTGGCTGCAGCTAGGGCCAACCCTGCCACTCCTGACTGCGGCTGGGATGGGGGATGCTGGAGGAGAGGGGATGCCTTAACCGGTCACATAGGGCAGGAGAAGACACATCCAGGAAACCGTACTGATGCCCACACAGCCGGCAGATGTGGCAGTGGTGAACCTCGCTGCTCCTCTTGGAGGCTTTGCTGATCCTTGCCACAAGATGGGGCTGGGTAACGCTCAAGGAAAGCTGCTTTCTGCCTGCCTGCCACCATGCCTTGTCCCACGGAGCTGTGTTATGAGCGCCAACAAGACCCCATCTTGCCCAGGGCTCGCTGGAGACTCTGGGAAAGGCTGCTGACACTGCTGACATCTCAAGGTATCACATTCAAAGCACCTTCTCTGTAGAAGCTGCTTTTGTCTCCATACCTCTGCAATGCACGGTTGCTGGAAGCCATGTGAGTGGTTTTGCTTCCCCTTCTTTTTTGGTTTGCGCTCCATGTTTGCCAACAGGAATGCTGGAAAAACTGGTTTGCTTCCGGAAGCGCTGAGAGCAAATTTGCTTTGCATCTAGAAAGATCCATCTGCCCAGCCAGCCTGACCTTCTGTGTTGGGGAAGGAGTGGAACACCACAGAGAAACCTCTGAATGAACTGGAGATGCTGGCTGTTGACCGAGCTTTGAGATCTTGGAAATGCCTTATTGAAACAAATGGGGAGGAAGCAGAAGGATCAAGGAGACATCAGGGTGGGAAGGGACAGCTGTGCCCCGTACCAGGTGTCTCCTATGTACTTAGGACCACGGTCCCTGGGCTGGGGTTTCCTTGGTTTGCTGGAAAAGAAACTCCTCCAAAAAAGGGAGCAAGTGGAGGCTTAGTGCTGCTTTGTGCTGCCTTGCAGAGCATATCCACTGCCACTCTGGGCCAGCTTGGAGAGCTGGGTGGGCAGGAAACCATTGCTATCACCTACAGGGTTAGTCCCTGCAATGCTCTGCTGACATGCAGGGCTTGGCAGTGCTCCCTAACCCACGTCCAGTGTCTGCCCAACTTCTTCCTCCATAATCAGATTTCTTGATCTGTTTATTTCCTGGTTTCAGCTGTCACATAATTCCCAGCCTATTGTCTCTGTGAGGACTTGTATCACCTGTGGGTGAGCAGGGCACCTCCTCGTTGGTGCTGCCAGGGAGATGGCCGTGTTTCCAGCCCTGTTCTGAGCCTCATCCAGCAGAGGCTGTGGGGCCTGTGCCAGGGTCACCCTTGGCTCCCAGCTCATCATCTCATTGCCTCCACCATGACCCCTGGCCCTCAGACGCTGT
>VYXH01001201.1:39707-102620 GCA_013397275.1 Burhinus bistriatus
CCCTTGGCTCCCAGCTCATCATCTCATTGCCTCCACCATGCCCCCTGGCCCTCAGACGCTGTACAGTCTTGCCCCTGTGGCTCCCCTGGATCTTGCCCCCCCTTCACTCCCCCAAACCCTGCCTGCCTGTGACCCTGGACTCCATAAATACCTCCAGTGCTGGGGCTCCTCAGCGTTGACTCCCACCCCCTTCCCATCCAGCCTCTGGGGCATCTTTGTGACTCCCTATCTCTGTACCAGCTCCAAGCCCCCATGCTGTGTCCCTGCCCTGGCTCTGTGTCACCCTGATGTAGCCCCATGGTGACCCACGGCACCCACAGCACTTCTTAAGGGACACCTCTCTACATGAGGGATGTTGGCGGACCATCTTCCAGGGCTCTGCGAGCACCAGCAGTACTCTTAGTGGCCCTGGCCAACCTTACCTTCTGCTTGTGGCTCTGTAGACTCCATTTAATGCCAGCCCCAAGCACCTAGGCTTGGTCTTAGGCTGTACCTTTACCTGTGTCTATCTGTCCCTTTCTAACCTCCCTGTACATAGGTGGACCTTGGATCTACGCTGCAGGTACCCTTTTCCCCAGTCCTGTCTCCCAGACGGACCTTGGACCTACAATGCAGCCTTGTGTCTTATTCAGCCTCCATCTCCTGCTGCTCCTAGGCTGCCCCAGGCTGAATCATACTCCTTAGCTCATCTTGCCCGGGGCTGTCACAGGAGGCTTCCCATGCTGCCACCACCTCCTCCCCTAGGTGCTCCTTTAAGGAGGGCGCTCATGGCTCATCCTGCTCCCAGCTCTCGTTGCTCTTTGGCAGGGAGCTGGGGTGGAAGGGAATGCCATTGCTCTGCTGAGCACTGAGTCTTGAGCACAGCAAATGCTCAGTTACACACTGGACCTGTTTTGATACTAGAGATGAGTTTTTTTTCCTTTTCAGCTTGAGCATCTCCATGGCTTCTGAACTTGACAAGAGGGTTTCCTTTCTGCTATCTCTTGCAGAGATGGTCAAAAATCAATGCCCTGCTGAAAGCCAGTAACAGACTTTTGACCCTCCTAGCTATCTGCTGGAGATGATGAGTATCATCAAAGACAAGGCAGCTCTAACAATTTTTTCTGGGTGAAGGTTTGCCCCTATGCTGCACTGATCAGGTTTAGGCACTTTTATCATAGAGCACAACAGCCAGCGTCTCACCCTTCACACATCACTTATTCCCAGCCCCGTGTTTGCAGGAGAGATGGATACAGGCAAGCTGGTATAAACCCACAGATGCTCATTTCTGCCTTTTGCTGTGATAGAGACACACAGCTGAGTTTCATAGTTGGTGAAATCTGGACCCAGGGATGTCCACAGCAACCTTCCACATGGCTGCAGAGCAGGCAGCTGATCTCCAGGTGAACTGACTTGTCCAAGTGGGCCAGTTTTGCAGCAGGGGGATTGTTTTCTTCTGGCTGGGCTGCTCTCTCTTTCAATATGTGTACACTTGGCTGTCCAAGTTCCCGTCATGCCTTGCTTTGAGTGCTTGACCAGCATCTCAAAGCTTCCCTGCCTGCAGGTGAGCCCACATGAACAGGCAGGGACAGCCCTGGCAAGATCCTGTGTCGTTCACCCACAGGATCATGTGCTTCAGATAGCCTCCCAGCGGACCCACTTCGATGCCTCATGCCTTTCCTGCTCCACATGGGAGGCTGGACTGAAAACCTGCAGAGGTCCCTTCCCACCAAGACCTCTGTGAGTCTTTGTACAGCAGGTGATGAGCAACCCAAGGCAGGTGAGCAGGGAGAAAACAGGTATAGCTGTATGGTTTTGCCTTTTGGCCAGTACGGCTCCAGGCACCTGATTTTGGGGCCTAGAGCTCAGGTAGGACATTCACAGCCCCCTCCCTGCTGCATTCAGTAGTGCCTGAGACACCCCTAGAGGGTTCCTCATTTTTAGGCTTGAAACATGTGCAGTGCTCCAAGCCTGACTCTGCCTTGCAGAAGATGCCTTCTGAAGCCTGTTTGCTTAAAAGTGCTCTAGGTCTTGCTCCATCTCTGACACAAAGTCTACCCCCAGTGGGTGGAAAGAGGTAAATCAGGTGGTTTTTCCTAGAGGAAAGCTGGCAGTAGTGTAGGACAGCAACGTAGAGCTGCCTTGCAAAGGCACTGGGGTTTGTAGGAGCTGGGGAGGAGAAGTCCAGGCAGAGAGCATTGAGGGCAAAGAGGAGCTAGAGGGCTTTGGCCAAACGAGACCGTGTCTGTACTACCCAAATCTGGGGTGTCCCATGGGCTCTGGAAACTGCCTTCCCATGGCCCTGCCTCCTACTGAGACACCCAAGAGCTGGGGAGCCCACGGTGCTGGTGGCTGGGACACCTTCCTCCTGCAGCTTCCCTTCTCCACTTGATGGAGACACTGGAGTGCAATTTCCAGGGCTGAGCTGGATCTTTGCCTGCCTTATTAAAAAGCATGGCTAAATTACTGTGTCTCTACATATGGTCTAGCAAGGTCATAAACAAATGTATTAACACACTTCCCATCAAACTGACATCAGCTGTGCTGACCTGGAACATTTTTGATACCATTAGCTGCTTCTGCTTTGCCCCTTGGCAAGAACTGATCATGTTTCATTTCAAGAATTTATCCCTGGAATTTGCAAACAGCTTAAAAAAAAACACCACCACATACAATGTGTCTGGATCTGGCTTTCTATCCTTAACAGCTCTGTCTGCAATGTGCTGGCATCTCAGGCAAGTCTCTCCAGGGAGAGGGTAGGGAAAACTCAGCAGTGGAGGCTGCAGCACTGTCAGGATGCTGAAGGGGTGACCTGCGTGGGAATAACAGAGCTGTTCCCACGGTGCCAGGAGGTCAAGCTCTGCCGGATCAGCGCTGGAAGCTGCTGTTTGACACCAGCATCCTAAATGGGGTGTGAATGGTGAGGCAGCTGCATTTGGTGGTGGTACGAGTTACTCATCCAGGGGAGGATGGCAGGAAGGGCTCAACGGGGTCTTACAGGACAGAGCAATAAAACAGCAGGTTGTGTTCAGTGTAGGTACCTGTAAAAGTGATGCAGGTGGGAATATGCAGTCCCATGCAGACACATAGAATACAGGGCTCTGAGCTGAGCCTTACCTCTCAGGACCCGCATCTTGTCCCTGAAAATGTCAACTCAGCAAGGATCAAAAAAGGAAAGTGGTGAGGAAAGGTGGAGAGAAGAAAATAAAGGACATCATTTGGCACTGGTATGAAACCACAGTTTTCTCATCATCCTTCTTGTCTCAGAAAGGACTCAATGCAAGAGAAGGGCAAACAAGATCCAAATGACCACGTGAGTGGTGGAAGCCAGGCTTTAAAACCAGATCAGAGGAGGTGGGGCTTTGTGCAGTGATCGCTGGGCTGTGCAACTCATTGCTAAACAGTGCTAAACATTTACAGGGATTCAAGGGGAGCCTGGAAGAGCACTACTATGTAGGAACCATGTCTGGCTGAGGAAACTTCCTGGGCCAGAAGTAGTTGGAAGCCAGGAAAGTCCCCAGGTGAAGTATCAAATTTGGTTGCCCCATCTTTAGTCTTCTTGTGGCTTTCGCCTCCTACTGTACCACCACTCTGTGCCATGGCACATAGCTACCTATACTACCAACACAGCCATGAAAACACATGGTTTACCATGGTTTTCTCCCACTGGGACATAAACAGGCTTGATTTTTAAGACAAACGATTTATTGTAAAAAACAAACCATGGTTAGATGTGATGTCTCTGTGCCTGTTTTAACAGTCTATCCTTTGTGCTCATGGTCGCCTGCCTCTGCCACCCCTGTTTTCACAAAAGCAGCTGAAAGTGGCTCTTGGGTGGAAGAGCAAAAGCTTTGGGCACCATTCACAGAAGGAAATGCAAAGTGAGAGGCAACAGGCTGGCTCTTCCTGGATGGTGACCAGCATGGAGATCAGAGTTTGGGAGATGGGGAGGCTTATCCTGCAAAGCCCTGGAGTCATGGCATGCAGGGGTACCTGCAGGGTTAGGAAAAAGGGGAGGTTTACTCCATGGAGCCAGACAATGAAGGATTTCATTGCATCTTTTGTTTTCTCACTGGTGACTGCATGGCAAACATCTTGATGTTGAAACAGAGCAGTAATTTAGGTGCCCCCAGTTCCACATTGTCTCTGGCTGCAGCTGTCAGGCAGGACTACATAGAATCATAGACTGGTTTAGGTTGGAAGGGACCTTAAAGATCATCTAGTTCCAACGCTCCGGCCATGGGCAGGGACAACTCCCTCTAGACCTGGTTGCTCAAAGCCTCATCCAGCCTGGTCTTGAACACTTCCAGGGATGGGGCATCCACAGCTTCCCTGGGCAACCTGTTCCAGTGCCTCACCACCCTCATAGTGAAAAATTTCTTCCTGTGATCTAATCTAAATCTATCCTCTTCCAGTTTGAAGCTATTCCCCCTCGTCCTATCACTACATGCNCCAGGCTACACAGTCCTGGCTGCTCTGGGAGGGGCTGGCGGGTGTGCTGCAGGAGGGACAATGCAGCCACCAAGCATGATGTATGGATACCAGCAACAGGAGCCTGTGGGTGAATGTTATCCTGCAGGCATTGCAGCAGGAGATGAGCACAGAAACTTGTCTGGAAGTGGTCATCTTTTGCAGAAAAAATAGGTGGCCCATAGACATGGTGGATCCCAGAACTTGGTGCCCCCCTGTGCACAGTGGTTAACAGGCACTGTGGCACATAAGCACAGTAAGCTGTGAGCACGGTGACTCCCCGGGGCACGGTGACCCTCTGGGCATGGTGGCCCATGGGCACAGTAGCTCCCTGGACAGGGTTGCCTGAGGGCATGGTGTTTCTCATGATTTGGTGGCTCCCTGGGGATGGTGGCCAGTCGGCAGTGTTTCCTAGGATTTGGTGGCTCCCTAAGGATGGTGACCCTCTGGGCACGGTGGTCCCTGCCCACGGTGGCAGCTGTCCCTTGTGGACGGTAGCTCCCGGACACGGTGACCCTGGGACCGGGCGCCTCAGCTCCACCATTCCCCGGCCGGTGCGTCGCCGGGGGCTGGTCCGAGGTCTCCGGGGGGGCGGTGCGGGGGCCGGGGAGGGGAAGGGGCCGTGGCCGCTCCTCCGCCATCCTCCTTAAACTCCGCCTCCGGGTTCAGCCGCCCGCTCTTCTCTGCCCGCTGCGTGCTCGCCCGGTGCTCGGCGCTGCCGGCGGGATGTATGCCGGGAGGAAGAGGAAGAAGCCGGTACCGAAGAGGTGGGTGTAGTGGGGGGTGTAGGGTGTGTTCCGGGGAGGGTGTTTCCTCCGGTAGCACCCGGGGGCGGCAGCTTTGCAGCCGCTGGGAGGGTGGAGGAAGCTGGGGCAGGGTGGCAGACAACTGGTCTGCGGGAGCCAAACTGGTTATGGGAAACTGCATTAAGCTGCTTTGATGTGAGTACTGAAGAAGCAAAAGAGGTAGGGAGACAGTATGTTTGGGCTACTCTGTTTTAATTGGAGCTAATGCTTTGTAGGCTCTGGCATGCTGGAGGCAAAATAAAAATCCTGACTGTGATTGTCCTGCATCCTCAGTGTTCCTATAAGGAAGCTTGTTGGGGAGTTTGTGATGCTCAGCTTGTCCTCTTGTTTGAGTTGCAGGCTGTGTAAATCAAATGTACAGCAATGGTTATTTACCAGATGATTGGCTACTCCTCAATGATTAATTAGCATGATGCTCAATAGCTGTTTCATAATGCCCCCCCTGATGTGTTGCTGGAGTTCCCTGACTTTGGGACCCCTGTGCTTCCCCCCATACCTGCTCTGAAGTCACATCAGCCTGTTGACCTCAGGTTACCAAGTGTATAGGAAATACAGATATATATGTTTCTGGGAGTGACCGGAGGAGATGGATGACCTGAGCCTGGGGTGGAGGAGTGCACATCGATATTATAAACGTATGGTGAGAAGGTGAGCCAGAGCCTCTCTTGGGTGTTTATTAGGGAGTCTTAAAGAAATGTGAAGATGTGAAGCATAGTTGCTCATAGTTGCCTCAAACCTTTCTCCTGCTGACCTTGGAGTGGTGATTCCAGCCGGGTGGTGGGGCTGGTGTGGCCAGACTGAGGGTTTAGGTTAGATTTGTGTGGCTCAGGATGCAGGAGAAGGTGTTTCTCTGGAGCTGAGGGGATGTTGATCCCTGGTACTGCAGGGAATCAGAAGAGATTATTTTCTTCTGTGACTGGGCAGATCTTGCAGCAGGGTCCTGCTGGGAGAGGCCAGGAAGAGCAGGGCTGGGAGCAGTGGGATGTGCAGCCAGCCAGATGGAGAGGGAAGGATGGAGTTAGGGAGTTCTCTGGTCCCTCTGTTGTTTGCTCAGTGCTTTTTACTTATTTAAAAAAAAAAAAAGGGAGACAATAGATCAGCCCAGGCAACCTCAGCTGTTGTTAATAGGTAATAACCCTCAGTACTTGCTGGCTTGCAAAAGTGGTAAATTTCCTGCTGAGATCCTTGTTTGAAGGGCAGCTGGGGAAAAACAACACTGCAGCAGTGGCACAGCCTTTGCCCTGCCTGGAGCAGAACTTTCCTGGCGGCTCTGCTCCGGCTTGTGTACACGGGGATCAGCAGCTTTTCTCAGGAGCTTCATTGTGAACTTTGTGGCACGGCTGCACTGAGCTTTGCATCTTATCCATTTCATAAGACTGCTGTGTTAGGGCTCCTGCAAACAGAATGGGGGCTCAGACCTCTTTAAAATGCCTTTTCCTTTCTTGTTGTGCAGGTGTTGAGCTGCTTTGTTGAATGCCAGGGTTTGGTGTGTTGTGCTCAGGTAGCAGCGCTTCCTGGGACAGCATCACTTGGTACCCAGGGCTGGCAGAGACTGTCAGAGCTTTCCCCTGCAGTGTGGATGGAGACAGTCCTAAGGGCAGGGAATTTAAACAGCTTTTAAACATCTAGACCAAGCTTCACTGTTTCTGTGAGCAGGGGAAATGTTGTTTCCTGCAGTCCTCACCTGTGCAGATTCTCTGGTGGCTAATAATGTGGTTGTGCTCAAGCCAATGCCTTTCCCTTGGTAAGTGTGTGTGTGCTGAGGGTTGGTAGTGTTACTGGCCCTGCCTGCTCCCTCATGGGAGCTTCATAGCTGCCTGGCAGAGAGTGAAGAGATTTGTCAGCAATGAGCACCTGGAAGCTATTTCCCTGTGGCATCCCTAAGCATGGAGAACTGTAGAGCCTCTGGTCCTGGGACTTCCTGGGCACAGGGTGCAGCATTTGCCCATGGAAATGAGCTACCAAAATGCTGCCTAGCATCACCAGACCTGTTTTCCTCTTTGTCATCCCTCCTCTCAAGGATGGCTGTGAGGCACCCTGTGTGCTGCAGCTGGAGACAGAGGACTTTTCTTTAAAGGATATCTGAGGAAACCCAGAATAATTTTCTTCACCTCTCTTGGTTTTTTTGTTTTTGTTTTTTTTTGTTTTGTTTTGTTTTTTGTTTCAAGCTAGAGAATTCAAATGTTTCCTTCATGGTGAGTGACTGATTTCAGAAGTGTTTAAGCCACTTGCTAACGGAGTACATAAAAGCACTGCTGCCAGTGTATCTTGCCCAGCTTGTATGGATAAGTTTGGTAATGAGTTGTACCCAGCCTCTCTGAAAAGCAGGGTATATCCCTCCTGATGCTTATGTTACAAAACAGCATGATTGAGCTTTTCCAGAGAAATGCTACAATTTTCCATCTGTGCTTAGAAGACCCCCTTGGTAGCTCTCTGAAATGAAAATTCAACAGGCATCTTGCTGCATTTCATTAATACTCATTTCCTCTCTTGTCACACGTGTGAGCAGTCCTGCCAGATGAGATTTGAGAGCAGAAGCAGAGGGGAGAGCTTAAATTGCTGCTAAATACTGGCAGATCCTGTTACCCGAAGCTGCTTTATGAAGCAAGGATGCATACGGAGAGAGAGTTTGTGGTTAGACAAATTACATCAGAAAAATACGGGTTGCATGTTAGGGGATGCAATCTGACCAAATATGGAGTGGGGGTCTGAAGGGTTTTTTTCAAGCTAGAGAATTCAAGTTGGTATTAAAAACCAAAAGAGACAAGGTGACATCCAAGAGTTGTTAAAGTCATTAACTAATCTTTTACTGCTGTGGCTGTGACTTCAGTTGTAGCTTGTGTAATAACTGCAGCTGATGGAGACAGGTCCCCATATGAGCTTAAGGCAGACAAGAGCTGCTCTTGTGGACCCTGCTCCTTCTGCAGACTGAGAGTTGGTCTCAGAGCCTAAGTTTGGCATCAGATGTTGTTTTAGGTTGGAAATGCCTGTCTGAAAGGATCAGAAATCAGAAGATGGGAAGAGAACAAGTTTTAAAAAAATCTACTGTTTTCTAAATGCTGTTCCCTAAATGACCCTGTGTAGTATCTATTTGTCCAAGTCACAGAATGGTAGGCGTTGGAAGGGACCTTTGGAGATCATCTAGTCTAACCCCCCTGCCAAAGCAGGTTCAGGCAGGTTGGACAGGAATGCATCCAGGCAGGTTTTGAATATCTACAGGGAAGGAGACTCCACAACCACTCTGGGAAGCCTGTTCCAGTGCTCTGTCACCCTTGAAGTAAAGAAATTTTTCCTCATGTTGAGATGGAATTTCCTGTGTTCCAGTTTGTGCCCGTTGCCCCTTGTCCTGTCACCGGGCACCACTGGAAAGATTCTGGCCCCATCCTCTTGACACCTGCCCTTTAGATATTTTTGAGCATTGATGAGATCCCTGCTCAGTCTTCTCTTCTCCAGGCTAAACAGACCCAGATCTCTCAGCCTTTCTTCATAAGAGAGGTGCTCCATTCCCTTGATCATCTTTGTAGCCCTCTGCTGGACTCTCTCCAGTAGTTCCCTGTCTTTCTTGAACCGGGGAGTCCAGAACTGGACACAGTACTCCAGGTGTGGCCTCACCAGGGCAGAGTAGAGAAGGAGAATAACCTCCCGTGGCCTGCTGGCCATGCTCTTTTTAATGCACCCCAGGAGACCACGGGCCCCCTTAGCCACAAGGGCACATTGCTGCCTTATGGTCAACTTGTTGTCCACCAGGACTCCCAGGTCCCTCTCTGCAGAGCTCAACCCCTAACCTGTACTGGTGCATGACGTTATTCCTCAGAAGTGCTGTCATTGGCTTTCACATGTGTTTCTTTTTGTCATATTAGTAAGTAAAGCAATGGATTCAAGGTCTGAGGAGTCAGAGGAAACTTAAAGAAGCTAACTGAAATAAATTCAAATAAATATTTTTGGACCCTCCCACTTTCCATTCTTGCTATTTGTTAGAGTGCTTGTTGCCAAGGGCTATTGGGTCCTGGGCAGGCAGAACAGCTGTCTGAATCCTCTGAGCAACTCAAGGTAGTGCTTGCCATGGTGAGGACCTCATGTGAGCATGTGGACCGTGGCCAGGGAGAGACCTGCTGGGTCTGGGAAGGGTATGGGATGAGGAAGAAGAAGAGAAAGGGCACACAGGGCAGAGCGGGCGTGGAAAAGTCGAACCAGACCTCCAAGAGATGCTCTGATAGCTTGTAGGTCTCTGCCCTCGCTGTCTCTTTCAGTGGTGAGAGCAAGGCTCTAGCATCCATCTGAGCTCTCTCAGCCAGGCTGCATATTAAGGTGCCCATTTGAGGATTGCCCCACACTCCAGCTGGAGAACATCATGCCTAGGGCTGCACAAGGTGGCCATCTAGGATGGCCATGTCTCCTCCAGCCATTGCCTTGTGGGCTTGCAGGAGCTTGCTCTTGCTGCCACATGGCCTTACTTTGGCCACCTGATGTTTTACTGTTGTGGCTGCACTAAAGTCAACACTGGGTTTGGAAAGAGCCTGTTGGACAGGCCCAGTTTGATTAAACTGTCCTTTGCCTCTTCCAGCCCCAAACCACCGCTCCCTGAGGGTGTGAAGTCCAACCCCTCCAAGCGGCATAGAGACAGACTCAACCAGGAGCTGAACAAGCTGACTGGCTTGCTACCTTTCCCTGAAGATGTACGCATCAGGCTTGATAAACTCTCTGTTCTCCGACTGGCTGTTGGATACCTGAAGGTGAAGAGCTATTTGATGGGTGAGTGTCTGTGTTGGTGTTGCAAGGCGTGAAAAAGCTCCTGGGGTCAATCCACACTGCATGGCTGTTGTGATTTGGGCCAGATTGGACCAATCAGGTGAAACAACAGATGCTCTCTCTCCTGCCCTGAGCTTACATCCCACCCCAAGCCATGTTTGCCTTGGAATAGAGAGCTGTGTCTCCTGAAGACAGGTTGGTGATGAGTTGTGGTATGAGACCCTTGTTTATTAACGCGTCAGTGTTGGGTCTTTAGCTGAGGTACTGGCCTGAAAATGCCCTGGAAAACTGGGCAGGAAAGTGCCACATCTCCAGAAATGTGAAGGAATTGGCAATGGTTGCTGAGAGATGCTGTGCTCAAGGGACATCTACTCCTTAGGCCTTTTGCTGCAATGATGCAGATTTTTCTGCGTCTCCTCTGGAAGGAATAGACTTCATTTTTGGGTGCCACACACCCAAATCTAATACTTTTCAGTTAGTTATGGGTAGCTGGTGTCAACACCCTTGGGAAAGTGAGACCATCTAGCTGAGTCCTGAAACTGAGTCACAGAAGTAGACAGCAGGGAGGCAAGTGATTTAGGAGAGTTTGTGGGGGTGTTGGGCCAGGCTCCTCTACTCCCCATTGCTTTTGGAGGCCATGTTGGGCAGAGAAACAGCACCATGGGTTGAGGGGAACAGTTGGATGCCTGCCCAGCAGTTGAGACCTCCTGCAAAGTTTCTCCATCTACTTCTCATTAGCAACCAAACTACCTCTCCTTTATGTCCGAAAACTCTCCTGTGTCCTGCTCCCACTAGCCCATGGTGAAGAAGGGAGCAAGAGGTAAAACAGTTTCTTGCTGAACAGCAACATTTCCCTCATCTAACTGGAATTGTGGTTTATAATTAAATTGAAAATCCCTGGGATCTGTGGGCTGCTGTCTCTGCTGGGCAGGTGGAGTAGGAGATGTTGCACAGGTCTGCTCTGCTCATTGAGGTTGGCAAGCTAAACAAGGCTGTTCCTAAGGCCCTTGTTTGGTTTGGCATCTTGTTAGCTTGTTTTTCTCCCATTTCTTCCTCGGGGCAGGGAGTGTCTCATACATTGGTGGTTTACTGCTGCACTTGCCACCCTGGCCCTGCTGGGCTCAGCTGTGGTGGGTCTATTATACGTCTCTAATGAGCATTTCTATGAGATTGAGGGTGATGCCTCATACCCAGAGACCCCAGTTCATATTTGCAGGATGGAGGGTTGAGTTGATGCGCCTGGAAAGCCACTCTCCTTGCGTATGCCTCTCTGCAGCCCTGCCACTGTGGAGACCCTGGTACAGGGCAGCAACCATAGCAGGAGAGTGGTTCTGGCTGGACACTGCTGCTGTTTTTCTTCTGCTCTTGGCACCAGGGACTTTCTGATGTATTTTTCCCTGATGTGCATGTAGCTCCCTTTCTCCTGCTCACAGGTTGCAGCAGCGATTGCCCTCTGGATTTTCAGCAGTCATTGATGTATCTGAGATAGTTACTGCTGGTGAAAATACTTGTGCTGGGGGCTCCAGGGTTTTTCTGCAGACTTTGACTTCGGGGAGTAGGGATCCCTTGTACACACTGCATATAATCTGATGTGGTGCTGCCTTTATGAGCAAGAAGGATACTGCAAAGAGGAGGCCAGCTGAGCTGCCCTGGGTTCACAGACCTCTTCCTCCATTGCCTGCTTTTTGGGGGGGCAAACCTGGGAAACAGGATTCACTCTCTGCCTGTCAGGGTGAGCAACCTAATGTCATGATGGCAAGATGTGCTGGTTTGAGGATGCAACAGGTCCTTCCATCCAAGGCAGTGCTAGCATAGCATTAACCTGCATTACTTTCTCCAGTGACGTTCAGAGAAAGGCAGTGATCAGCCCTCCTTACTGATAGTGCTGGACTCTGCAGCACCCAGCACGTATCTGGGCTGATGCACCAGCTAAGAGGGAAAATAGGGATGTAGAGCCTGGCTTGGGGGTTAGTCATCATGCCTGTGAGTCACCATGCTCCCCTGCCTGCCAGCAGGACATGAACTGCAGGTTGCAGTGCAAATAAAGTCTGAAAGGCTGCAAGGAATTGCTTTCATAACCCACTTTTTTAAGTGGTTGCTTAAATGCCACGGAACAGTGCTTGAGGGCTGGGGTGACTCCTGCAGCTGGGGGAGGCATGGACTGGTGTGTGTGCCTGGCATGGCATAGAGCAGGATCAGAACGTACAGACAAGCATGTATGTCATCTCCAGTGCCTTGGGCTTGATGGAACAGGTGATGGACCCTGGTGAAGGCAGAGCGTGTGGAGGGCAGGAAGCTGTCAGTATCTTTCTGTACTTAAAGGCTCCTATCACATCCTCTCCCCTCAAGACTGAATAAACTTGGCTCCCTTAGCTTTTGTCCCATGCCAGATTTGTAGCCTGTCCCTCGGTGGCTCTCCTGGGGCCCTCTCCAGCTGGGGATGCTGGTCCCCAGGAGGAAACCCCTGTGCCAAGCTCTCCAGCTGGGACCCCTGCCTCCAAGCAGGAGCGGTTCCCACTAGATGGACTCACCATGTGCTTCCCAGCATGAGAGCTGCTTTGGAAAAGCAATCATCACTGCATGGATTCATGTTCAGTGGCAGCCTTGTCCCCTCCTTGGAGACCTGTTCTGCCAGACCAATTACTCCCATTTGGCCACTGTGTCTTTGATTTCCAGCCCCCCTCACTTTGCCCATGTCTGCTTTGAAGTTCATCTTGTTTGAATCAATGGGATGATCTGAAGTCATCAAGGTCAACCTCAGTTCAAGCCCAGCCTGACAAAGAACCATGTCATCTGCAAGTCACAGCAGCCTGTTTGTGGTGTATCACATCAGGTGTTTCAGGGGGAGATGGTGAAAGCCCTTGTGCTGTGCTTTCGGGTTCAGTTTTGCTGTCATCTGCTTTTTGCAGGCTCCTCTCCTGCAGCACAAATGTGGCATTGCCTGGCAAGCATCCCTGTCCTCTGCTGCCTTGACCTCTCTCTCTGTTAGCAGCCCAAGCCCATTGCCTTGTCTCCAGGCAGCTTTAATTGGTGCCATATTGATAAAGAGTTCCTCTTTTCAAGCATTTCCACTGAGTCCAGGCACTTGCCCTTTCTTCTAGGCAAAGGGTTAATAGAGTCTTATGTGGAGCCAAAGTACATAGTTATAACCACTCCAGCAGGGAGGCGGATGCTGGCAGTTGACCCTGGGCATATGCCTGCCTGGCCTGTGTCACAGGTTAAAAGTAAAAATCCCATGTACTAGAGGTGGTTCTTGCAAGAAATGCAGCATGTGCTCAAAAGCCCATCTGAGACTCTGCCTCCTTTTGGTTTTGTGTCTTTGGAGCAGATATTCATGTCTTTGGGGCAGGAGATGGACTGATTGTTGTGAAAGACAGGAGGAATTAGCTGCTGCCCACTGTTTGGTGTCCTTCTGCTAGTCTCCCTCCCTGCTTTGTCTCCCATACAGCCTGATGCATGATGATGCTTGTGGGAGAAGAGACAAACCAAACTCGGTTTGGCTTTTTGTTGCTGGTGGTGGGTTTCTTGGCTTTTTTGTTTTAATTTCAAATGTCTGAGGAGAGGCTGGTACGAGATGAGATGGACAATGCTTCTTCTGAACAATCCTCTAGTGCTCCCTGACATGTCTGCATCAGCTGGTATTTCCTCCTGCCTGCCCCAATATAGCTTTTACTGTTTTGGAAACTAGGTTGGGAAGACCCTGTAGAGGTAACAGGTCTTCAGCCACTTTCTTCTTGGGGGTGGTAGACTGATCCACATAACTCCTTTTCCAGATAGAGAGGACTACACTGTCCTGAAGAGCATACAACACCCGCTTGAGTTATTGGGGAAACTTCACTGGCATTAGAGCTGGCCAGGCTTTGTGCTGGTGTCCAGAAGTTTTTGCTCATTCCAGGTTTGTAGATAGGCTGAGCTTGTCCAACTGCAGCCCTTTGTTGGAACTGCTGTGTTATCCCATTTTGATCTGCTGCCTGGCCACCTGAAGCGGGAAAACCAGTGCATAGTGTTCCTTGGACAGCTTCAGAGACCTGCTTAGGTCCAGCATGGAGGTTTTGCTGATAACATCCCAGGAACTTCAGGTTTTCCTGGAGCCCTCCCCTCTGACACCAGCAGACAGGGCTGCAGTAACCAGCAGGCTCATAAAAATACATGTGGCATTTGTGATGCTGGCCCAGGTCAATATAAATCATCTGCCACACAGATGTCATGAACAAGCAGCAACTTGGGGGAAAAGGGTCTGGTTTGGAAACATTTTGTAAGACCTCCTCTAAGCAGGGCAGAAATGGTATCAACTTCTGTGGGTGGACTGAAAGCTCAGCAAGGATCATCAGTGTTTTCTGACAAGCTCTACAGCTTTTCTGATCTTCTTCTGATCATGTGCTGTTTTGGGTATTTTTGTGGAAAAAATGACCAATTCCTGGTGTTTCAACCAGTCTGCATCTCAAACCAAGCACGGCTCTCACTTCGCAGGATATCCCTGCATTACTCCCCTATAATGCTGCTTTTCAGCTCACCATCAGCTTCCTTGGGGCATGAAGAAGAGCTGGTTGGTAGGAACAGCAAGGGGAATGGCCAAGGTGAGGGCCAGCCACGAGAGCCGTGGGTCAGTAGCAGATGTACAGGCATTCTTCCCTCTCCCACCTGGGAAGGATCGTGGTTATGATTTGTGCTTGGGGTCTGCAGTTGTATATGCAGGCATCAGGATTGCATCTGGAAGCTCAAAAGGATTTAATTTTTGAAAGTTGAAAGAAGGTGCTTTGGGGATTTGAACTTGGTTCTGGAGCACAGGCCTGTTTGGAAACCAGGAGATGCTGTTGCAGGGTAGTGACTCACTGGATCATCTTTTAAATCTGCTTTACTTTTAAATGTTCTTTCTTCTGTCCATGCTTTAATGAGGCACCAGAAAAAACTTGTAGTTTGCTGGAAATGACAAGCTTCAGGCATTGGGAGGAAAGCCCTTGAAGCTCCATGCCTCCATAGGCTCATTTGGGGCATACGCACATCTGCTGTAACTTGTCTGTCCCCTGGTGCAAGTGCTGCAGACATTGCACAGCTCTTTTATGGCTGGTATCACAGTATTCCCTGTGCCAATTAAAAAAAAAAAAAAAAGGAAATTTGGCATGCGAGTTTGGAGTTGGGTGTTCAGGGAAATCATGTGGCCTGACTGCTTGTCAGCTACTGAACCACTCCTTCCCCTGGGGTTGGGTGGGACTGGACTTTGAGATCAGTTGCTAAAATCTCAGCATATTTTAGCCAAGCTGTTCTACAGTATGAAAGCCAGCAGGATTTGTCTCCTCACTCTCCTAGGAGTAGCATGGTGGTTGCTGCTGAAGGCAGCACTGTCATAGGCTTGCCATATGGAAGATGTGCATCTCAAGCCATGGTGGCCCTCAGGTGATGCATGCTGTGTGCCAGCAGGGTGGTGATGGCGGCTATGTCCCCTGGGTCTGACTCTTTACTGTAGTCAGGAGGAGGAATAGACCCAGAAGTCCAGATTTCTCTCTTTCTTTGCTTTGCAGCATGCACTTGTCACCAGCTTGTGGCTGATGCACACCTAGGGGAACAGATTGCTCTGTGCAGTTGGCTGTATCTCAGATGGGGACCTGCAGTAGTTGAGCAGTGCTGTGTTTGCTCTTCACCTGAACTAGATGAAGCACCTCCATGCTCCCAGGGTCAGAGCTGGCTTTGAGTATCAGGAAGGTTTCAATCTTGCCCAAGGTTATATGGGTAAAACATGGCAAGGTGAAAGTTCAGGGCTTGGTCTCTTCCAAGCTTTGCTCATCAGATCCAGCCTTTGAGTGCTGGTAGATAGCAATGACAACTCTGGTGCTATCAAAACCTGCTTTAAAGGCACTTAAAGGTCTTGTCACTTGTATTTAAAAAAAAAAAAAGGCTGAACCTCACTGCCAGACCAATGCTGAGCTTCTACCTGCAAATCAATTTGCAGTGGTTGCTACTTATGTCTGATGGTCTCCCAGATAAATCTGGAGTGACTTTGCTGATCCCTGTGTCTTTGAGAGTGAGTGCCCAAGGAGAAAAGCTTGTCTCTACGTTCACGGTGCTGCTAGCTGCCATGATGCTCTGGGCTCTGTATGGTGTGATGGGAACTCCACTTGCTGCAAACAGTGAGATCTCCTGAAAGTTTGGATGGATTTGTTTAGTGCTGAGTGGCTTAAAAACCTCCAGCTAGCTGGAGATCTGTGCCGGGGTTCATTTCCTAGGGTTTGTGTAACAAAAGAAGCAGATGCTGGGGGTTGCAGGTATGGCTCTGCCAAGGGTGGGCGGAGCAAGAAAATGGGGCTTAAAATACTCTGCAAGGTGGAGAGGATGTGCTTAGGGTATGTGCTGCCATGCCCTCTTACTAGGTTAAGGTCACCCAGGTGGTGAGGTCTGCAATAGAGGGAACCAGTAGAAAACCCTCTCCTGGTACGAGACCATGCTCTGGAGGACAGCAAAGCTGGAGATGACTAATAGCTCATAACAAATGGCAAATAGTGGACTACCTTCTTGTAACTCACTGGCCCACACCCCGCCCAGTGTCAGCCTGGGGCAGGAGATGCCATCTTCCATGCGTGTGTTTTTTGAGAACGTGTGGTCCACACGTGTGTCCTTGTTCATCTGCTGCCAAACATCTACCTAACACCCTGTCTGGGCTGCTGCTCAAGCACAGGGGAGGGCAGGATAGTGTCCCGCAGGGGCTGCGACCCAGTGACACATGGCAAGCCTGTCTCCTTTGCAGGCTTCACTCTGCACCTTGCAAGCACAGCTGGAGACCTACAGGTATGCCCACAAGTTTATTGGGCATTTTGCCTTGGTGGAGAGAAGTGGTTAAGGCTGCAGGTAGGAGCTGTCTGGGTGGGACCAGCTTCAGGTGCTGTTCTCATGTAGGTGTACCAGAGGTAGCAGTTCACAGGCTGTGAAGAGTAGTCAGTGTTGCAGCTGACATTTGTATACATGGATGTATTTTTATACTGCGCCCATGTCATGGTTGCAACATATTTAGGATGAACTTGGGGAAAGTCTTGCATGATGCGGCCTTTCCCCTGCGCACCTAGGGCTCTCCACACAGCCATGATGGGATCTTCCGCTTGGTCTGTGCTGAGCAAGAGCCAGCATCTGTGCCAGGTCCAAGTAGTCCTGGCTGCCACCTTTCAGCCATGATGACAGCCTCTTAGCTCCACAGCAAAGCCTAGACCTGTTGTTTGCACCAAGCAGGTGCCATTGCAGAGATGGATCCCACAAGGATGTCCACGGTGGCATGGTCCTGCCACCATGGGAGCTGGAGTCCTGATGGGTCTGCATTCACCTGCCCATGGAGGAATGCAGGATGAATCCTCATAGGTCTGTGCTTCCCACCAGCAGTCTCAGACGTTTGCTGTCCCTGCACTGGTGCAGTTAGGAAGGTTAAACCCAAGATCCCCATCTGCCATCTGTGCCAGGGACTGCTTGTGGTCCTGGGAAACCCTCTCTGGCTGGCCCTGCTCGAGCATGGAGTTGGCATAGGAGATCTCACCAGGTCCCTTCCCACCTCTGCTGCTGTGTAACTCTGCAATGCTCTGCTGCGGAGCAGCTGGCAGCAGGTTTCACCAGGTAATCTCACTGCAGTCAGCATTAAATTAGCTTTTTTTATTCATCTTGTTTGCTGTTACTATGGGCCAGAGCTGCAGGGGTCTGGACCTGAAGTAACTGATGCAGTGAAAGTGAGTCAAGCTTAAATCCTTCATTGGGCATGATCCTGCAGGGCTATGTGGGAGCATTTGCAGCAGCAGCAGGTTGGAGAGGTTGGTGTGGGCCTCAGGGCTGCCAGCATTCCCCTGGGCGTTTCTGTGCTCCTTGGAAAAATGCTGTGTGACTTCTTCTAATAGGTTTATAATATTTGATTTTGGCGTTTGCCTGTTTTGCTTGAGTGGCATGAGCCTACTCTGCTTGGCACGATGCCTCTGTTAAACAACTGAGGCAAAGGTTGGTGCTAATTTGATGGAGTTTGGGATCAGGTCCGAGAGGAAAACAGTTGTGCATGGCTAGGTGTTGCTGGAAGAGCTGGGAGCTCCCATTGCCATGGGTAAAGTCTGTCATCTCCCATTGGTGTAACTCAGTTCATGAGAGCATAACTGACTCCAGGATTTTTTTTACCAATAACTATTTTTTTCAGTGACAAAACTATGCTAGAGGCAAGGGATGTGTTAGCCTCCATAGCTGCATTGCTGTGTTTTTCTTTGTGAATGTGATGAGCAAAGAGTGAAGAGATTAGATTGCTTTGCTCCTTTTCCTTTCTTTCTCATGCTTGGGGCCTTTCGTCCATGTGGCAGGGCCTAGAAACCTCCTTGCAGAGGCAAGAAAGCCAACCCAAAGGGATGCTCTTGGGGATGTACAGGACACATCCTGATTCATTAATACTGAAAATGTTACTGATCCGGGCTGGCATCTGCCCTGGCTGCCTTTTGAATGAAAGCCTTCCAGTCTTTGGGGATCGCACCAGCAGCAGGAAGCCTCCTCCAGTGCTCTGGCTGGTGTACAGGTTCAGGACAGAGCTAGATTCCCCTCCTATCTTAAACATTACACACTGATAGCCTCTATCCCAGCAGTTTGAAAATATAAATGATCACCAAATCACTTCAGCAAATGCCTAGAATTTGTCCAGTAACTGCAGATCACTTCTGTCGTCGTCTTTTTAATCGTGCATTAATTATCAAAGATGCACGGTAGGAGACTGAAAAAACTAGGCACAAACAGCAAATGTGCATCGTCCTTGTATCTATAGTTATTTCTTTTACTGTGGGTATATTATAGCTTGTATACACATTGGACCTGTTTCTTTTAATCCCATTAACTTCCTGGTCTCAGCTGCTTCATGTGGAAGTGAGTCTCAACATGTAATGGTCCATTACAATGAGTATCTTAAACACGGAGTGAATTAGACAGCTTTTAATATGGCTTGCCACCTGCTTTTTCCTGCCTTGTAGCAGACAGGGATCTCCTTCTTCCTGCCATCCGTTATTTTCAGTGCACCTTAGCCATCAGCCCCTTGAGACATGATTTCATCAGGCTGAGGGACCCGGGACTCCGGGGGGTGGCATCTCTCCGTTGTGTAGCCTGCTCTGCTGGGGTGGAGATCCCTGGTTGTCAGTCTTCCCCGCTCCTGGTAGCGCCGGCTCCAGCCTGACCTTGCCACAAGCTCCACTCCAGAGTTGCAGCAGGTCCTGGATATGTTCTCTGCATCACCTTCACCCAGCTGTGTCAGGGATCCAGTGGGAGGGGAACGAGGCTCCAAGCCACTACTCTATGTCTTTGGGAGATAGAGCCAGTATTGTCTGTCATGGAGTGATCATCCTGCAAGTTGTTTCTGGTGAACGTGCATTTAACTGCTGGTGAAATCCCCCAGAGACTAAGAACTTGTCTCAAGCAAATGGAGGACGTTTCAGGGGTGATCTCTCCCTCCCATGAAGTTACTTGGTGTTGCAGATGGGGTGCATTTTTTTTCTGTGCTTTGATTAAAAGGATTTTTTTTTCCCTTTCCAAGTCAAACAGTGACTAGAAATAGCCCCTGTACCCCTGGTGGTTATATGGGCTGGCGTCCTCTATCTGGATGTGCTCAGGCATCTCTTGGGATTGCTCCCAGCCACTGCAGTTCTTGGCAACTTGAGCAAGGATGAGTTCAGAGACCTGTTTGGAGGGGGAGAGCCACAGGGACACTTTGCTTCTGACTTGTTGCTTGAGGAGGACACCCAGTCATGACATGTTTGAACATGAAGAGGGTCACCACCTGAAAATGGGGACAGGAGGTCTCCATATCATCTAGACCACTGAGGAATGGCTGCAGCTTCTGAGAGCAGACCCAGCCCTGCCCATCTGCTGAATGCTCACTCGCTCCAGCACTGGTCATCTGCAGCCGGGTGGCTGTCTCTTGAAGCAGAGAAGCCCTCTGCAGGAACAACACCGGGCCACAGGTGTTGAAGTGAAGATGAAAGTAAAAGGAACTCATGTCGCGTGTTCCTGGATTATTTTGGTGGGAGAGAGCCATACATTTTGCCTCACACACTGGCCTCAGCATCTCCTTGGCCTCTGGCCATGGGCTGGATGTGAACACAAGCTGCTGTACACCATCAATGCTTAGAAGCGCCAGTTATAATCCATGCCCTGCAGTTAGGACCTTAAAACCCTAGTGCAGTGATGCTTGGTGGCAAAGCAGTTGGCAGACACAGTCTTCTTGGGTTTCCTACCCTCTCTCTGTGCTCCAGGCCTTCTTGCCAAGCCAGGTCATCGTAGTGTGCCCTATGGGAGATAGATTCTGCAGGATTTTCTAGCTCAGTTGTGCAGAAATGGACCACTCTGTGTTTGAGAATAGGGGAAGTCAGCACCTCTGATGGGAGATTAAAAGCCCCTTGCTAAGACTGGTGGAAGAATTGGAAGAAATAATTTTGCTGGAAAGCACAAAATGAGCAAATAGATGTTTCGTGTTGAATTCTGTAAGCCCACAGCAGGTCTCCCCAGCTCTTTGCAGTTCTCCCTGCAGATGCTGCTGGTGGACACTGGGGGAGAGCTGGAGATGATGTGCTTTTGGGTTGTGTATCTTCTCAAAATGCTGTCTGGCTTTTGGAGCTTTGTTTTGGAATAACTTGGTTTCTTTTTGAATTTCCCTGCCAGCTTGCCTGATTTCAATGCTTTAGAGAAGAGTCAGCCCTTCAAAAGAATTCAAATTTAAAAAAAGAACCAATGTTTCATTTTGAAACTATTCTGCTCCATCATGTGCAAATTGAAGCCATACCCATGGTCCAGATGGTCTTTGAATGTTTTTCCTTGGGGATTGCTTTGCAATCGTGCGAGGAGGCTTTTTTCTTGGTGACTGCCTCAAACCTGCCTTTTGAAACTCCTGACGACATGCATTTCCTTGACTGATGAGCAAACTGAGCACGGTGATTGCTTTTCTGGCATTGAACCTCATCTTTCCCAACCTTTCCCAGAGGTTTTGTGTCCCCTACCCTGACTGGTCCACCTCTTGATGATTTGGGAAGTGTCTATGCAGAGGGCGGTCCCCTGCAGAAATGGGAATGTGAGCTTACGCAGGGGGCAATGCAGATTTGTGGCATGGGCTAAACTGACCCACAGGGGAGCTGTCAGGGAGGGGAAGGCATGCCCTGTGGGAGTTGCCCACAAGTGAGGCTTCTCTCCAGTGAGAGAGGGTGCAGGATGGAAAGGGCAGAAGATGCATCTCCAAGAAGCACTCAAGGTTTGGGGGAGGCTGAAGTAGCCCAGTTCTATCAGCAGAAGAGATCGAGGCTAATTCTGCTTAATAGGCTCAGAGCATCCTCTCCATTTTTATTTAAACCTGTGTGACTGCAACAGTGTGACTTCTGAGTCCCCTTATGCAAGACCTTCAGCTAATTATCTTTAACCATGTGCCTGGTTAAAGATAAGCCTGCATGGGCAAGAGCTTGTTGTTACTCAGGCTCCACATGTTAATATATAAGTGATATTTTGACCTCAAACTGTTTTTTTTAATACAAATATGCAGATCTGTTGGGGAAAATGGTTTTTTTGCATATTGATGGTTTGATGAAAAGCAAATGTCTCGTATCAGCAGTTTCAGATGAAACTTTTTTTAGGTTTAGAATTATTTTGGCTTCAAACTAAGTGTTACTGGCGGGGGGAGAAAATAACAAACCTTTAAAACCTTTCAATAGTGAGGTGAGAGCTTCTACCATGGAGAAATTTAAATGTATGGTCAGACTTGGGATGGTTTGGGATTTTTTCCTCATTTCCTACTATTCCCTCAAATTAGGAAGACTTTATCCCTTTGGATCCAGCCAAGGTCATGCAGTGCCATCAGAAACCCAGGGCTCAAACAGGGCAGGCAGTGAGGCTCTTGCTGGGATGTGGCTGTGCACAGGGTGTGTGAGCCCTGCCTGACCTTGGAGTGCTGCAGGAGCTTGTGGCAGTGGCAGGGCTGGGGTACTTCCTACACAGGGGCTGCGTTGAGGTTTTCCTGCATGTTTTTGGTCAAGTTGGCAAAAAAACCTGCCTTGAAAATTGCTCTTTTCTTGGAAGCTGAATTTGGACTGAGCTTTTCAAGGATAGTTCCCCAGCAGATGAAGTACCACACTGGGGACGTCCCCAGGAGCTGCTGTCCTCATTCCTGTTCCTGAACAACCAGTTTTCTGTGTCCCATGATGCTCAAGGTCCTGTGACCAGGGCAGATGATTTCAGGTTGGCTGCACCCATGGGTGTTGCCTTGAAGGCATCTAGTGAGGAAGCACGAGGCAGCATGTGAGTCAGCCTGGGGACGTCATTGCAGTGAGACCTGGGAGCCAAGAGCTGCTCACTGGGAGTGCTGTGGCCACCAACCTTCTGATCTGCTTCCAAGTAGCCAAAGGTGGAAGGGAGAAAAAATATGGGTGCTTTGATGGGATCTCAGATGGTTTGGGAAGGCTTGCCACTGTCTTTTGCCAGCCCTGAAGGACAGGAAAGCAGATATTGTGGCACTGGGGTGACTTGAAGCCAACTCCAGCTCTACCAGGCCCTAACCTGAAGACTTCTCGCTGTGTTGTGTGGTCCAGAAACGCTCACCTCCCCTCTGTCCTTTGCATCTCTGCTTCAGACCTTGACCAAAGCAAGGTTTCCCAGAAGTGGGACAAAGCAGGGGCTGTTATCTCTTGGAAGAAGCATTGGGAAGTTGGAGATGGCTCTGTAAAGGGTCTCTGCTCCAGCTCCCACTAGTCTCATCTTCCTCTGAGGTGGGCCCACGTGCATTGAGTAGCATGGTGCACGAGCAGCTCTGGGGTAGGGGGGAGGAGGGAGAAGATCCTGGCTTGCCCCTTCCATGCTGATTTCTTGCTCTCTTACTCACAGCTGTAACTACAGATGTTGGCAACTGTGTGCAGTATCAGCCCAGAGCCATAGGAGGGAATGGACAGACGGACCCGCAGGTTGACAAGGCACTGTTTCCTGAGGGGGAACTGCTGCTCCAGGTATTGTGCCATACCTCAGTCATTCGGAGTCTTCCCTTGGCTCCCACCATCCACTGGATATGACAGCTGGTCCCTGTCTTCTGATCTGTACGGTAGATATGGGGCACGTGATTCCATCTGTGGAACAAGAAGAGACCCTGCCTTGCCAGGAGGTGCTTTGCAGGCACTGAGCACCTTGGCACAGGGACCAGTGACACTGCCTGGCTGGGATGGGTCCCTGACCCGACCATTCCCTCCCACCCTGCAATGTAGTTTACTGCCCCTTTGGTTATGCCGCAGCAGCTCTGTAGGGGCTGCACCATAAACTGCATCCATGAACAGAGCAGGGCTCGAGGTGATGTGACCTTCTCACAAAGGTGTCAGGTGATGTCTGTGCCTGCAGCTTGCAAGTGTTAGCTGTCACTGAGCCCAAAGCTGGTATTTTTCCTTGGCACCCGCTACAGCTCATGGGCACAACCTGCACAAGCTCATCCATCCTAACCAAGAGGTGTAGGGGTATCATGTAGCAGTGTAGGGAATGATCACTGGTTAGTCTCTGAAGGGATGGGTTCCTTGTGTTGTAGTAAATGCTAAGAGGAGAATGCTGATAGCTGCAGGATAAAACATCTGCCAGGATCTGTTTGCCCTACCTGGGGCATTGCATGAGCTCGCTAGGATGAGTTCACAGCCTGCCTGGGATGGAAAAAGTCCAGGTTCAGTTTGTAGGTTGTGAGGAGTAAAAGAAGGGAAGACAAAATCAGTGAGTGGTGGGAGCTTTGCTTTGTAGAAAGGCCAGTGTGCACCTAATGAAATAGCTCTCAGGGAACTTCAGAGAACAAGGAGCTGGTGAATCAGCTGACCAGAATGCTTTTTGTTTGGGCTGCAATTTGTAAATGTAAGCCGGAAGGAAATGGGATAGAAAGGGCCCATGGAAAGGCTGGTTGCTGAATAAATATCTGGGCATGTCAACTTAAAACGTGCTGCTCCTTGGGGCTTCAGGGCCAGTCTGTGCAAGACCTTTAATCTTCCCATGGCTGTGTTCCTGACATAGCATGTGCTTTCTGGGTCTTGAGTCCTCTTCTCCCTTCTTCCATCTCTCCAAACACTAGCAGATGGATGCTTGGCTGTCATTAAAGTCTGACCCTGGTGCCTTTAACCCTGCTCCTGCACAGCCTTATATGAATGCCCACTGTTACGGACAGGCAGGTGAGTGCAAACAGAGCCCTGGCAAGAGCTCTTACAGGGGATTTTGCCGAGGCTGTGACTCCTGGGAGCCCAGTGTGACTTCTGACAATGAAGCTTGGACCATATTAAGCCTTCCATGTGGGTCTCTCTCCCAGGAGTGGTCTCAGCTGGCTGCAAGTGTGATAGTCATGGAGGAACAGCTGGAGTAATGCAATAGCCATGAGGAACCCAGAGGTTGCCCCAGTCCCATGATGGAGCTGCTCCCAAGTGCTCTCTAGGGCTTTCAGCTGGACCATATGATGGCAATTTGTTGAACCACTAGAGCATTGACAATCTTGGGTGATTGAAGGCATTTGGAGAGCTTATGAGGTGACAGAAGTCCCCCAGCTGAGCTGCCTGATGGTTGGTTGTTTATTTTTCCCCCCCTCAAAGTGCATTTTAATCAGATACTGTAACTTGCAGAAAACCCTGACTCAGGGCCCCTCAGGGGGCTGCAGCACACAAAGGAAAGGGACCAATCCAGCTGCAAGCTGGATCTGTACAGTATCAGGCAACATGCTCAATCCAGAGGCCTTTCAAATAGTCCAAGTTACTTAAAAAAGCCAGTCCACGTGAGCCTCAGCGTGTTGCTATAAATGGAGAAATGCACGAGCTATGTCAGCAGATTGCTCCTGCCTCCTCTTTGTGTGGGGGGAGAGAGTGAGTGGAGCCAAAGGAGCAGCATGTGCGGCTGAACCCTCCTCTCCAGCCTTGTCCTCAAGCAAATGGCATGCCTTCATGTTTCCTCCCAGGGGCAGCTCAGCATGGCTGAGTTGGGCAGCGAGAGCAAAGTCCGTATTTGTGGCAGGTCCTGTCCTGATGCTTATGAGACCTGCTGAGACTTCTGCCCACATCTTGATTAAACCCAGACTTCCACATAGGGTTTTCTTTTCCTAATTTCTCTCCTTTTATTCACTAATAATTTAAATTTATTACAGACGAGCAGGGGGCAGGAATTACTATCTAGTGCAGTACTTTCCTGGATCTTCGTCTTGCCTCTTTTTCTGGGTATTCACTTGATACCTGAGCTCCCATCCTGCCATGCTAGCTATGATCTCCCATATTTTTTGAGTAGTTTCTCTAATTTGGCATGGATTTGTCCTTTTCAAGCAAGGAGCTACAAGTTAGGTATGGATTTAACTGCAAGCCATACGTATGTAATTGCAGAGTGCAAGGTGAGAAGTGAAATTGGCAGATGGTATGAGCACAAAGATTTTTATTTTTTTTTTTTAGAGACTTGGGGTTTTTCTGTTTAAAGCCTTATCTCTGTCATCAAGGACATCAGCAAGAGGAAAGTAATTTTCCTGGTATGGTGTCTCGTAGTGGTAGTTCAATGCCAGGATGTATTTGACGGGCAATGGGGTTTGTTCCTGACAAACATCTCAAGCAATGGGGCCTTTACAAATCTGGGATCTGAGTTTCCAGATTTTTCCACCTCTTTTGCTTTTAAGGTGAATGGTGTTTTAGCTGCATTCCCATCTTTGAATGAAAGCAGTGGCTGAATTTGGTCTTACTTCATATACTTTGTGTAGAGTTGTTCACACATCTTTGGAGCTAAGAGCAGGAGTCTGAGGGACAGTGATGTCCCTGTAGTTCTCAGGTGCTAAGGGTTAAAGGGCAGGTTTTGGGGGGTGATCAGAGAAATTCTGGGGAGAAGACATACAGAAATGCAGAAATTAGCTTGTATAACCCCCTAACTGTACAACTCAGGGTGAAGAGCAGGGACCAAAGTGTCTTTGAAGGTCATCCTTAAAATAAAAGAGTGAATAAACGTGTCAGGTCAGTGACTGACACTTCATTATGCTTGAACCAAAGCTATGCTCCTCCTGGAGTCACCAGGCTCCTGCATAGCTCAAGGCACTTCTTCCCTCTGTTGCTGGTTGTTGTTGAAATTGTAGGTGGGTTTGTTAGAGGAAATCAGGTCTGCTAGCAGGAGAGCCCTAGAAGAGCATAGCTGTACTCAGCTGGTACAGCTGGAGAGGAGGTAACTAATGCCAGGTGCTCCAGAAACCTCTCCTTTGTTGGTCCCTTCTGATGCAGGAGATGCCCTGTGGGTGAGAGGACTTCTATGATGGGTTGTCAGTCCACCTTTGATCATTGCTGATGGTAACAGTGAAGAACTGCTCCACAACTAACCAGGGTTAAAAGCCTCGTGTGGTCACAAGGTGCTTTCCTTTTTTGTGGGTTCTTTGTTGACAAAGAAGGTCCCTTCCCATCCCTGAATGCTGAAGAAACCCCTGGAGGAGTTCATCTTTCAACAGCTGGATTGAAGCTAGGCAGGGTAACTCTGGGCTCAACTTGTGCTTTCAGGCACTCAATGGATTTATCATCGCTGTGACTGGAGATGGCTACATCTTCTACATCTCCCCTACTGTGCAGGACTACCTGGGCTTTCATCAGGTGGGTACCACTTTTTTCCTGGCTGTAAGCAGGTGGGTACAGTCCAGGCCTGGGAAGGATGTCCCAAGGTTTTCTTTTCTTCTTCCCTCCGAGCTCCTTTGAGTTGTTTTTGATGTATGTTTTCAAATGAGTCATGTTCTTTGGGGGCTGTGAAAGCCAACAAGCATGCTTGTGACTTTAGTAAGAACAGATGCAAGCTGACTAATGGCAGGCTCTGTATCCTCCTGTCTTCATGTGTAAGAGGGGTGTGAGATTTTTCTTGTACCATGCTGCTAGGCACATAGGCCCTCACAGAGGGCTGAAGGTATCTTGCTGGTGAATGGTGTCAGTGCACTGAAGTAGTGTGGGTTACATGGGATGCCAAGGAAAAGCAGATCTCTCCCCACATCCACCCTTTTACCTGCAATTCCCCTGATGTCTAGCTCCTTTGGCTGAAGGACTGAGTCAACAGGAGGGCTGTGAGGCTGCCAAACGCATTTCATTGCATGGGTTCCTGGTGCACCTGCAGAGACTGTTTTCTTCTTTGTCCTCTTTGCACCCTTTCCCAGCTCACTGTAGAAGGATCCTCATGGCCTGATGCCCCAAGTCAAAACAGCTGTCAGAGGCAGGGAGTGGTCTTCTCAAAGTACCTGTATGTCTGGTTAAGCAGGAGGCTCTGCTCTGGTGTGTTTCTGAGGGCAGGGACGTAGCAGTTGGTGGCCTCAGCTGCCCATGGGCTTGGCAGGTTCATACTGACCACCACAGCATGCAGGACCAGGATGGGAAAAGTTGGTCCAAGACATGGCCCTAGAAGAAGGGGACTGTGTTGGGAGGCAGGTGATGTGAGGACTTGATGGTGTTTCTGCTGTGTGGCCAGCCTTACAGCCCAGCATCAACTTGTCTGTTTTTCTTGGTGGCCCACTAAAGGAAGGCAATTTGCACTGGGATACGGATTCCCATGGATCTGGAGTAGAAAAAGCCCTACAAAATCCTTTTTTAAAACAGCAAATCCCCCCGCATAAGTCTAGGGGAGGAGGAAAATAGTTTGGTTTGGTCAAAATATTTTGGTCAACCTGAAATTATTTTTTTACACTGATCCCGTGGAAGAAACAAAACTGCTTTTTTGCACAGGGCTAGGGATGGCAATGCAAGAGAGATCTTGCATGCTGTTGCAGAGCAGCAATTTGTACCCCACAAACAAATTCCCCTCTGACAACCCACAGCCTTTCTGGTGCTTTGTCTGAGTTTGGTCCTGAGAAGATAGTAGAAGTTAAGACATGCCAGGCAAATGCCACTGCTGCAGTGTTCACCCCACAGATGGGGAGCAAAGCTTCCTAAAGAGCAGGGGCTCCTTTGGCAGGGGGAGGGTGCTGAATTTTCAGCATTTCCGATGGATTGTGGTTAAGGATCAGGAGCCAGAGCCAGTGTGAAACATCCTTGGAAGGGCCAGGTGACACCAGGAGAGCCTTGGCCTTCACAGTGTGGGTAACAGGGTGGAAAGCTCTGCTTAGCTATCACCGGGGGACAGTGGGGAAATGGGTGGTGTTGACAGTCCTGAGCAGCCAGGGTTACTTGGACACTACCATTTCTATTGCTTCTGGAAACCTCTGAGCCGCTCCCTAGGCAGACCCACTCTCTGCTCCTTTTCCCTCCTTCCTGAGCCACCCTTCCTAAAAGCAGCCAATTCCTGATCCTTGCTTTCCACACAGCACACAAAGCTGGTTGTCTTTTCTCCTGTTGTTTACACTCGATCACTGTGCTTTTAGTACCCACAAAGGAAAGCTTCCTGCCATGTCTTCCTCCAGACACCACTGCTAGGCTGGGCAGGAGTCAACGCTCTTCTCCCCTTCTGTCATTCCAGTCAGATCTCATCTACCAGAGTGTGTATGAGCTGATCCACACAGATGACAGAGCTGCTTTCCGCTGTCAGCTGCACGAGGTCCTGGCGTCTGGCACCACCCAGCATGCTGCCAATGGTGAGTGCCAGGGTAGTCCCCGGCAGCGATCCCAGGGGACCAGCCAGCCGCCTTTGCTTGGCCACCCAGTGCTGGACAACCCTCCTGGTGGCATTTATAGCTACTAAGCACAGGCCTGTGCTGAGGAGCATCCCATAGCCTCTCTCTGGGGCTCGCAACCATCCCAGGGGTTGGCACAGCCACCTGTCACCAAAAGCAGCCAACAGCAATGACATACTACCTTCCTCTGTGCTGGAGGGATGGGGACACTTCCTCCAAACCTCTTTGCTTTTCAGTGTTTGAAATCCCATTTATTTCAGTGGGGTGGCTTGTTGTCTTGCTCCTGTCTGAGAGCCAAGGGGACCAGAAACTATTGTGAACCGGTAATTTCCCATGGCAAGGTCTTTCTCATCTTGTGAAGACCATGGGTTCACTTAAGCAGCAAGCTCCACCAGGAGCAGGTCTGCAAGGCCATGAGCTTGAGGTGTGCAGTTTGGAAACTTTTTTTTCCTTTGGTTTCCTAGCCCTTCCTGCTGACCAGCCGCTGCTGGCTGGATGCAGCATTGCATCCAGCCTCCAGCACCTCTGCCCTGAGAAGCCCTCCTTCGTGGAGAGGAGCTTCACCTGCCGCTTCCGCTGCTTGCTGGATAACTCCTCAGGATTTCTGGTAACACAGCCCTGCACCAGGTCACCCCTCTGCCCGCAGTGTGTTCCCTGGGGGCTGCTTGTGTCCCATAGGAGTGGGTGCACAGCCAGTTCCTGTCACCCTATTTGCTTCACATGTACATTTTTCTAATCCCCTCTAAGGCCTTGAATTTCCATGGGCGCTTGAAATTCCTTCTTGGGCAGCAGAAGGCGGCATCGGACAGGTCCCCACTTGCCCTCTTTGCCATCGCAACTCCCCTCCAGCCACTCTCTATTGTGGAGCTTCGGACCAAGACGCTGATCTTCCAGACAAAGCACAAGCTAGATTTCACTCCCATGGCCTGTGATTCCTGGTAGGGCATCTCCTGCCTTCCCTATGGCAAAATCCATGACTGCAGATGCTGGACAGAAAGCCAGAGCCCATGGGAACAGGGCACTTCTGACCCAACTCCTGTGACAAGTTGTCTGATGCTTTCGCCATCCACTGCTGGGCATTTCTGCAGCTCTCCAGTAACATGGGGAGCAGATTAACTGGGTGCCAGCACTTCTTGGGTCCCATGTTTTGGCCCAGAAACCTAGCATGGGGTTTTGCAGAAGAGAGGGTGCAGCTCAACCCAGGATGGAGAGTTGCACCACCCAAAGCGGGAGACTGGCTGGCTGCCTGGTTGCTGGGCAGGGGATCACGTGTGGCTGGTGGGGTGCAACTGGGGGATCTGTCCCTGGTGTCACTGGGTTTCTGCCCTGTTTCCAGGGGGAAGGTTGTCCTGGGGTACACAGAAACGGAGCTGTGCAGGAGAGGGTCCGGGTACCAGTTTGTGCACGCAGCTGACATGATGTACTGTGCAGAGAACCACGTGAGAAGTGAGTGCTAGGGGTGGGGAGTCATCAGATTGGGTGCATTTATGGGGCCCTTGCAGCTCCCTGGCACCAGTGCAGCTCTGGTATTGCCAGTACTGTTGCTCCTTGGTGGGCCAAATGTCTGGGTCTGGAGTGGCTGTAACAAGGGTTCTCCTGTCCTGGGTGATACCTGCTTGGGGAGCTAGCAGGGGGACAGCACAGCATGTGGCATTATGTGCTGGCTGCGTTCTGCCTCTTCTGCCCCCATAGCATGGGCACAAGGTGATGCTCAACACTGGCATCTTGCCTGTGTCTTCTGTCTGCCCCCATGGAGTGACTGTGTCAGTGCCATCTCTCTTCTCTCCCTGCCCCAGTGATGAAGACCGGGGAGAGTGGGCTGACGGTTTTCCGGCTGCTGACCAAGAAGTGTGGCTGGGTGTGGGTGCAGGCCAATGCACGGCTGGTGTACAAAGCGGGCAAGCCCGACTGCATCATTGCCCAGCAGCGAGCCCTGTCGTGAGTATCACTGGATCTCCAGCGGCACTGCCTGCTCTCGGCACGTGTGACTGTGGGGCTGCCTGGGGCGTGCAGAGGAAAGGGTGGTTGGGTTGTATGCAGCTTGTGCCCCCCTATAGCAGTGGGACATGAGCAAAACAGCTCTGAGAAGGTGGTTGCAGACATGCTGCTCACTTCTGCCTGAGGTGAGCCCTGGACAATGCAGCCTTTCCCTGAGCCATGCAGACCTCCCCACACACTCCCCAGAGCCTCAGTGCTCCACCAGCAGCATTGTAGCCAGCCCAATCCAGCACCCTTTTCCTCAGAAAAGGCAGGGCTGTGAGCTCCTGTCTCGCTGTTGGGAGGGTGGTTTTGCCTGGTCCAGAGAAGGTGCTCATGCTGTTTCCGTATCTTTTTTTGTTTGTTTGTTTTGTTCCCTCCCACCCTCAACCCTGAAGGAATGAGGAAGGGGAAGAACATCTGCAGAAGAGAAACCTGCAGCTGCCTTTTAGCTTTGCCACAGGGGAAGCAGTCCTGTATGGGAATGACCTTCCCGAGTTCCGGGACTCCTTCCAGGCTAAGGAGGAGTTGCAGACACAAGTAAACTCCCACTCAAAGTCCTGCTCGGTAGACCCCAACTCTCTTCTTGGGGCCATGATGAAGCAGGATGCATCCATATACATCTCCCATACTGATAACATGCCTCAGTTCTCCTTGCCAGATCTCATCACTGAGCCTGATGGACCAAGCCAGAATGAGGAAGTCAGTGATGCCAAGGAGGATAGCAACTCCCTCCTGGTCGTTATTGAAACCCTCTTTGAGAAGAGCAAGGTGGATGGAAACATCTGCCAGAACCTCCAGAGCCTCAACATGGACAATGCAGAGCTGCAGCAGTGGGAGGAGGCTCTGCTCAGTTTGGGTGCAGAGGAGAAGCCACCAGTTCAGGAGGTTGGTGAGAGGATAGGCACCAAGGTGACCTCCTATGTGGAGCAGATGCCCCTTAGGGAGGATGCTGGGAAGAGCATGGACTTCCCACAGTGTAGCGCATCACCCTACAATGAGGAAAACAGTGCTGCGGCTCATTTCCAGCACTGTTGGGCACCTAATTCGGTGTTTCAAGCCCCACAACAGCCCCAGGTACCTGGTGCACAGGGCCACGATGCTGTGGTCTCTCTAGTCTCCATTACATCTGAGGTCAGCTCTGCTCAACCAGAACAGCAGCAGGTCCTGTTTAACCCAGCCGGGCTGGTGGGGGGTACTGTTTTGGATGTCCTGGGCTCCAGCAGCAAGCATTCTGTAGCACTTCAGCTGGGAAACCTGGGACAAGTTCTTCCAACAGAAGTTACCACCTCTGCTCCTGTCAATAACACTATTCCAGATGATCAGTGCCAGCCTGGGTGTGAGCTGGTGAGCTCAAGCTGCCTACCTCCATTGCCCTCAAACACACTAGTGACTTGGTTGCGCAATGTCCCGATCCCAGCAAACCCTGCCAATCCTTTGGGTGAGAGCACTTCTCTTGGAAGTTGCCCATCAGAGGCTTGGATGGCCACGGCTCCAAAACAGCTGGAAGCAGCAGGAACGTACCTGGAGTCACAAACTCTGCTGGCCGGCAGCCCTGAGAGTCCGCTGGGGGCTGGACCATGGTTGCTGCCATCCCAACCTGCCCCTTGCCCTGCACGGGGCTTGCATGAGTCCTTGTTCTCCAGGGCTGGGAACGTCCATGACGAGGAGGCTGCTCTCCCTGCAGGAGCATCAGCACCCTTAAGGGTCAGCCAGCTGCCAGAGTATTGTGGCTGCTCCAAACAGCCCCCGATACTCCCCCTGGAGCCCAGCTTTTCTTGGGAAGAGGAGCAGGACGAGTGGTTCATGCAGCACCAGCCGTGGCTCCTACAGGCTGGGGCAGCTCCTCAGAGACTTGGTGGGACAGATCTGTTGCAACATAGTGGACTCTTGTTGGCATCCAACACGGGTCTCAGCACCCACCAGATGGACCACATGTTGCTGCCTGAGTGCCAGTACAGAAATAACCTTTTTGGACATGAGAGTGCTTTTCTTAGGGATGTCTCTAAAATATCTCTTCCCCGGCAGCTAGGCGCTTTGACTTGCTCCAGTGAGAGCCACCCTGGAGCTTCCCATTCCTCACAGGGCTCAGTTTTGAGGCGCTCAGCAGCTCTTCCTGCAAAGGTGCTTGCAGGAGCGCCCTCTTCCACTGAGCGGAGCCCTGGCTTCCCATCAGCCTCTTCTGTGGGCAGGCAGACACTCTGTGCCTGCGAGGTCCAGCTCAAGGTGAGGTGCGAGGGCTGCAGGACCTGAGGGGTGAACTGGCTCTCATGGATGGGGCAAGGGGTGGTGTTGGGGGTTGCTGGCACAGCATTGGTTGTGGGCAGCCTGTTTTGAAGCCTCACTATGAACTAGGAGCCGTATTTTGAAAACCTACCAGCAATTACAAGCTCTTCTGGCTGTACACACCTGCAAGTGGTGCCCCATGCTTCCTGATCACTCAGGATTTTGTTTTCCAGTGCCTGAAATGAGGTGTCCTAGCAGAGCTTTCAGGCAGCCTAGGAGGAAGTGTTTTGCTTTTATTTTCCATGAGAAGTCTTTCAGGGACATGCAGCCCTGCCACCAGGGAGGTTTGTCAGACTCTTGGAGTCAAGGGAAGGACCCCCTGCTTGCCAGTCCATGTGTTCCTGGCAACCTCTTGCAGACATACCTGCTGGCCTTACAGGCACCACAGCACTGAATTGCTATTCTTGATGCAATATGGTCTCATCACCTGTGTCTGTGGACCACCCTTGTCATGTTGCTGTTTGGTCCCCTGCATCATCTCACCCTGCCTGAGCCCCTCTGCTCTGCTCCTTGCTCCCTTCCTCCTGTGCTCTCTATCTCCTTTCCTTCTACCAAGCCCCTGGTGACCCAGTTCCTTCAGAAAAGGGGATGTTACCAAACACTTTGAGAAGCTCAGCAGCATTTGAAGGGTGTCTGTGCTAGGTGGAGTTGGTGAGAGCAGAGACAGCTTAGGATTTAGGGCTCCTCAGCAGCTTTCCTGGGGAGTTTGGGAGAAGCAGGTACCAGGCTGTGACCTTCCCTTACAGCAGTGTGGTGAAGGTCCAGCCTAGCTCCCCTTGTGTTTGTCACTGGCTTATCCTTGCCTTCCTTTCCTCTGCTCAGCAGTGGCATCAAAGAACAATGGGGTTTACTCCTGCAGTTGCTCAGGACAGTGTGGTTTTACCCAAGGAAGAGAAGGGATGCAGGGACTGCTATCTGCTTCTCCACTTTGGACCAACTTTGTGCCCTTGAAACTCCTGGAGACCAGCAAAACCACTTTGTTAAATTCCCTTTCTTTTGTAGTTTTTTAACCTAAGTTGTGAATTTGTTTTTTCCCCACCATGGGGCAAATTATCCCAGATCAGTCAGGGAAAACCAACAGAGAAAGCAATGATGGAGGGGGGAAAGAGGGTTTGATTGAAGACCAGATGTGGCAAGCCAGCTTGGTCAGAGTGGCTGGGGACCTCCACATCTTCCCACCTTGCACCATCACCCTGAGCATCATGTCTGCCTCTCACACCAGTATTAAGCACATACTGTTTGTTAAGTGAGTAATATCAGTCAATTAGTGCAGGGCTAGCCCAGCAGCAAGCCTGCATGTGCCCTGGTGTGGGGTGGCCTCATCTCCTTGGGTCTCTTCCTTTGTGCCTTGCTGTGCTGGGGCTCATGGGACTGCTCAGAGGGCAAGACGGGGATCAGGAAACATCGAGCTCCTGGGAGCAGAGTGATGCTGGAAGTGTGCTGAACCCCTCTGAAGTGGCTTGGAGGAGCATCTAGGACGGGGCAAAAAGCTGACTGGTCATGATACGGAGCCTCACAAATCAGTGGACCCAAAAAGCAGCAGGATGGATTCTGCTCACCAGCCTTTGTTGTCCTGGCACCTGTAAGACTATGTGAAACAGCGCATGGTTCTAGCTGGGGAGTGCTGAGGGCTCCCAATCCTACAAGAGGTGTGCCTTGGGGAGTGGGTACCCTACCAGGCTCTGCTGTCTGGGGCTGAGACAGACCCCTGGTGTTCTGTTACTTGTGTCTTACCTCTTTATACATTGTGTATACGTGTATAGTGTCTATTTTCTTGGCAGCATCTCATTTTATGCTTTGTGATTTCTTTGTATTGCTGTTGGCAGATGGATGATGCTGAGGAGAAAAAGATGTCCTAAAACTCACCCCCTGCATTTGATTATGTATTAAAAGGCAATTTGCTTTGTATAGTGGTGATGGTTTGTTTTGACCTGGAAACAGCGTCTCCATTTCCCTCTTGACTGAGCAAGTATTTGAAAAAAGCCTCCTTTTAGCTTAGCCCCGAGTCTGATTTCTCTGGGCTTTGGCTGAAGGAGGACAGTCCTGGCTCACCCCCTCCTCTTGCACCCAGGGGGACATGGGACTGGGACTACACATGGTGAAGGGCTGTGCTTTGTGTTGTACAGGAATGCAGCCATATGGACCCTCTCTGATGTTACAGGCAATGAAAACACAGGTTGCTGCTTTGTGTGTTTGTGCTCTGACCTTGCTCGGTACCGGGCCCTGTTGCTGTATGTGACTTGGTGGAGAATTTTGGAAGGACAGAGATGGGGGGACCACAGCTGGCACATGCACACACCCTCTTACCTCCAGGTGAGTGTGCAGCTGTGTGTGCCCAACCCAGGGTGGGTGTGTGACACACTTGTTCTCACTGTCCCCAGCCACTATGGGCATGCATAGCAGCAGAGGTGTGACAGTGCACCCTCCTCTCAAACTGCCCTGTGCAGTGGTGGGGCTCACAGACACAGTTACGCTTGACACTGATATGCTCGTACAGCTTCCTGGGTGTCACTGCTATGTACGCTTGTGCACAGACTCACTCTCACACGCACACCCTCACAGTGGCTGACATGCTGACAGTCATCCTGGCATGCCAACATGACTGCAGTGACACAAGTGCTCACACTTTTCCCCCGCGTGGGTGGTGGGGCTCACTGCCCCATTTCCTCCCCTCATTCCCCATCCGCATCTCATCACCCCCGCATCTCCCCTCACCTCCCAATCCCCCTACATCCCTGCTCATTGCCCTCACAACCCCACCTCCCTCCCATCCACCCATCGTTGTGCCCACATCCCCCCAGCTCCCCTCCACTCCCATCCAGCTGTCATTGCCCCCGCTTCCCCCCCTCGCTTTCCAATCTCCCATATCCCCGCTCATCCCTATCCACCCATCATCCCCTCCANCGAGGCTGCGGGTTGCGCCGCGGCCCCCTTGGGGCTCTCCGTCGGCGGCGGCTCCTGCTGGGGGCTACGCTGAGCGTTGCCCCCGGCCCGGCCATGTACGCGGGTCGCAAGCGGAGAAAGCCGGTGCCCCGGGCGTGAGTGGGGGGCGAGGGGAAGCGTCCCGCGGAGAGCGGAAGGGAGCGGGGGCGTGACACGACACCACCGGCGCCCGGTAACGCGGCCCTGCCCAGCAGGTTGCGGCTGGGGCCGGCCGAGGGCGGCACCGCCAGCCCCTTCAAGAGGCACCGGGAGCGGCTGAACCGGGAGCGGGAGCGGCTGGCCGGGCTGCTGCCCTTCTCTGAGGAGGCGGTGGCCGGGCCGGACAAGCTGCCGGTCCTGCGCCTCAGCGCCGGCTGCCTTCGCGCGAAGAGCTTCTTCAGCGGTAAGGGGCACCGCGGCGGGGGCATCCCCCCCTTTTTTTCCCCTAGAAGTGCTTTTTTCCCCCCACCTTTTTAACGCCGGGTCTTCTTGCTTTGCAATCTCAAGCTGCAAGGCTTCAGGATGCATCGTGCCCGGGCGAAAGCAGAGCTCCCGCTTGTTTGGAATTAGAGGGGTCTGGACAGATGAATTTGATTTTGTTTGTGGGTTCCGCTGAAGTAGCAAATTGGGGTTTAGCCTGGAGGGTTTCTGCATGATCCCGGGCTGAGGCTTTGGCAGGCACAGCTGCAAGGGTAGTGGTGTATTGTGCAGCCCAGTTGGAAAGTTTCAGGATGCAAGTGACTTTTTTCCTGTTATAATAGACTGGAGAAACACTCGGTGTGCTGACAATGAGTAATAATTACCTGTGATGTGGTTACAATTTACTTGGGAACCTTTTAAAATATGTTAAAGGCATGTCTGCATTGCACTCGTCTATAATTGTTGTAATTAATAGGAGCCCTTAGGAGGGTATTTAGGCAGCCCTGGATTTTCCTGGTGAAATAGCAGTGACTTGAGAATGCTGCATATGACCTCAGAAACACCACAATTTCTCTTTTCAGTTCCAAATCATTGAATATATGGAATGTCCCCCCTTTTTTTTTTTTCTTTTCCATTCGTTTAAACACTGCTTGTAGGATTGGCAAGTGGTCAAATGAAAAATTAATGGCCTTGGAAAGGAGTTATTTGCCTTGTAGCATCAGGTCAATTTTTTTTTATTTTATTCGTTGTGTTTTCCATACTGTTTTTGCCCTGGTAAGGGGCATCAGCTTTTGCAATGCTGAATGTGTTGCCCGAAACCCATCGTCTGCAACAATGTTCTGAAGCAGAGGAGGACTGGCATGGTGCTGGTATTTCTGAAGCATGCTTGTTCTTGCGTCAGGCAGAAGTCCGTGGTGCAGTGCAGGCCTTCCTCTTCCCTTGAAACATTAATGATTTAAATTTTGCTGCTTAGAGAATTTATAAAATGGAGGGGTGGTAGCAATTCCTTAAAACGGTGGTTTTGAAATGGCTGGTCTTGTTGCGAAGCGTCACAACAGGAGTTGTTTTGGGGCTTGTCTTTCTTTCCAGGGTGATTATGCCAGGATGCCTCGCAAGCTTGGCTGGGCAGCAGTGAGCACAGATGACTTCGGGGGATGGGCCCCCTGCCCTGCAAGCATCCTGCTAGGGCTGCATGTCCTGGGCTTTGACACTCCTGCATCCCCGGCACGGTGGGTTACTTTGGTTTTGCATTGTGAGAAACTAGGAGATTCCATTCTGAGATTTTTCTCTCATTTTTTCTTTTTTTCTGTCATTCTATCTGGTTTGATTTTCCCAACTACTGAGCGCATCAGTGTGTGTGAAGCTATGGGATGGTACCCACCTCTGTCTGGTTTAAGACAAGTCACAGTAATTCAGATGTGGAAGGGAAGGAGGAAAGCCTCATCCTTTTAGATACAAATAGTGATTGCAGACCTCCTTGAGTCTCTTCTGCAGCTGTAAAAAAACAAACAAACAAACAAACAAAAACCACCAAAGAACCCTCCAAACCTTTACAAGGAGCTCTGGGTAAGCCTATCTCCAAAATTAAATTATTTTGAGTGACTTTAGTCCCTTTCAGTGTGAAATGCCGGAGTGATGTTCCTCTCTCAGAAGCTGTGCTGGAGCTGAGATAAAGTTCAACTTTGGATGGCTGCTGTTCAAAATACTCTGCTTATTACTTCCTTGCCTTTTTCTTTTCTTTTTTTTTTTGGTCATCTACATGTTTAGGGTTTTTTTCCCTTGGTCTGTCAAGGAACAGGGTTAGGAGGGTCAGCTGGGGTCTGCCTGCTTGCTGCGGAGCCGGGTGAGCTCACGTGCTCCTCCTGCTCAGCATGTTTGGATATGTGAAACAGGATCCCGAGGAGGCTGTTTTAGCTGGTGAATGCTAAGAAGTCCTGTGTGAGATCGGATCAGAAAATGCAAGTGGTTTGGGGTATTTTTGTGTTTATTGAGAGCAGCCAGCCTGTCCCAGAGCTGTCAGAAGGCAGCTCAGAAACAGGCAGTGCAAACCTTTGTATTGACAGGGGAGGAAGGAGGAGCTGGCCTCTCCCTCGCTCAAATGTGTCCCTGCTTAAGCACTCCCTGAAAGAAGACCAAGGAAAAGCAAGGGTAGAAACTGGAGTGCGCTGCCATGCCTTAGGAGGAGAAATATCTTTGCAGCACGTCCTCCTGGAGAAGGTCTCAGGTGGTGAGAGTGATAACTGACATCAATTCACACACCAGGTTTATGCCAGCTGCTGTTTTTCTAGCCCCCATCTTAAATAATTTGTTGTATGTCTCCTTCTTCTGGCTACTTGAAAATAAATTACTTTTTAATTTTGTTTCAGCATCTTGATTTATGCATAGCTTGTGTATGGGGAAATTTGTACGGGCATAAGTGATAAAAATCCATGTAGGTTCTAGATCTTGGTCACTGGTAAAATCTTTGGGGGCTTCTTTCATTCTGTTTTGGGCTCCTGATCATCATCTGGCCCAACAATAAATTCTTCAAAATGCAGAGCAGGCTTCACAGCTCTTGTGAAACACGTCCCTGTGTTTACATCTTAGTGGCAAATCTGCACAGGTGAGGGTGGATTGACTGAGCTGTACGGTGGAAACAAACCTGCTGTTTAGCTGTCGGAGGTGGCTGAGATACCGCGTGCAAGAAGCACCTGCATGTACAGTGGAGTTTTGAGCGTCGGTTTGGGGGGATATTGCCAGGAGGTATTTGATTTTTTAAAAATACATGTTTTTCCTTCATGCATGAGGATTTTTGTATTTTATATGGCCTAAATTAAAACTGTCCCTGCTCCCTTTCTGCTTGTTTGGGAGTATGATTTTAGGCCTGCAGTTAGGTGACAGCAATCAGAGGATTTAAGGCCATTCAGTGTTTTGTTCTTTAATCTTTGGAGTGTTTTAGAGACCATCAAACATTGTCTTTGTGAAGCAGGGTTATTAATCTAAACAAACATTTCCTTCACAATAAGTGCCAAGTAGTGGGTTGGGTGTCTCTGCTGTGAAGCCTCTGATGCCAGATTGTCTTCTTCCAAAGGACAAGAGCATCCGTGTGTGTGTGTTTGTCTACTAATTCTGTTCCTTTTTTGCAGTCTGGCAAATCTTTCTAGTTTAACAAAGTGGGAGGCAGTTTAGTGCTAGGAGTTTGCCATGTGCATTCAGCACCTCTAGGGAAGGAGGGTTCGTGGCCATGATAGCTCTTGGCCATGGTCTCCTCTGGAAGGAGGCACTGCTTTTTGCCTTGTACAGCAATACGGATATAACACTGTTTAGATGAGTGTTGGGCTGTAAGTTGGGTGGTCAGGTGTCCTGATATCAGACAGGAGGTTCTCTCTGATTTTTACCATCCGAAGGACCCTTCAGTCCTCCGGACATAAAGCAGCAAAGTGCCTTGGGATTGCAGAGTGCCCACCCCAGGACAGCAGATTTTTCTATGGCACACTGCAGGGCCAACAAGGATGGTGGGGAGCCAGCTGTGCCACTGGCAAGCACACCCCAGCATGCCAGGTTTGATCTGTGGTGGGGTGGAAGAGGCTTCTCTTGTGGTGGAGCAGCACTGCTGTCCTCTGCCAGATGCCCAAGTGGCTTTCTTTTACCCTGTTGCCTGGCTTTGCAACTCAAAGCGTATACAAATGCTTTCTGTCTGCAGGAACGCTGCTTACCATGACAAAGGTGAACTTAAGTAGGGGAACAGGGCCACCGGAGGACTTAGGATGTTGGGAGAGATGTCCCACCAGGGAGGTGGACTCCAATGAGGAGCCCAGCCCTGCCCATCCCACATCCCATCCTGCTGGGTAAAGCACTGTTAGCCTGGACCAGAAGGACTGAAAGAAGCTGAAGTTGGCTTCTAAATCAAGGGTCCTATCTAAACATCCATGCAAGTTGACTTAAGGGCTTCTACCTTCTCCTTTCCTATCTAGGTCTCTTTTCTTCTACAACAGTCCATCCAAATGTCTTATTCCTTTATTCCCCCTTGGTGAGACAAATATTTTTAATTCTCGTTCACCATCTTAGCCTTCCTCCCTGCTATGCAGCAGGCTCTTTCAGTGCGTGTGGCTCAGTAGAGGTGGGAGCTCGCTGCAGAGCTGCTGCTGCCGGAGCTGAGAAGCCAGGCACAGTGGTCTGCATCTCCCCAGAGCCTGGGAGCCCTCTCCTCTCTCCCCCACGATGCTGAGGACTGTCCTCGGAGTGGTGTAGCGAAGCCAAGCTGCCAAGCAGCCTTGCCTGTGCCATCCTCCTCTCCCTCTCTCGTACTCTGCATCCTGCTGTTGGGCAGCCAGTGCTGCCATGCTGGGGTCTGCACTGCGTGTCATACCAGAGAAGCACCAGCAGTGCCCGGCAGGCTGCTCACCTGTCATCCCTCCCCATTCCTCCCCTTGGCGCTAGGGCCTGTCAAATGCTGCTGGCTTATGGGAGGGTTCCTGTTTCTTCTGCCTTCCTCACCCTCTGGAAGTGGGGAGAGAAGAAGGGAAGATGCTCCAGGGGAAGGTTTGTTGCTCGGTCTTGCCCTGCATGGTGATTTGTTAGCAAAAAGGAAGATGCCTCAAAGGCGCCTTGTCATATGGCTGTTGGATAACATCTGTGTTGCCTGGTCCACTTAAATGCCTGGTGGGAAGTCAAAATAGTCAAGAGCTCAGTTCAGAGAAGTATGTCTTGCAGTTTGCTCCTGCAGCGTGCTAGGAAGGTCATCCAAGCTGTGCTGCTCATCCTACAACGAGCTCGGCCCTTCTGGAGTGTGAGACCCAGCCCCCCTGAGTACTCCCTTGCCCTTGGGGCCCAGCTCGGTGTCTCCAGGGGGTCTCATGCCGGTCACGGACCTGTGCCTGCATGGCTCTGTTCCCAGGTGCCTGCACACAGGGGCTTTACCAGGACTCAGTGGTCGCCTGAACGATTCTCAGTTGGGCTTTCATGGGCTTCTGCTGTTTTGGAGGGCCTGTGACACAGCACAGCTTTTCCAGCTGTTCCTCAAACTGAAGGTGGGGAGGAGGCAGCATGGGGCAGCACGCTACTGGGAATGCAAATGTTCGCTTGCTTGGCTTAAATCAAAACACTCTTGAGGTGACTGGTTGCTGTGGCACCAATGTCCAGGAACTGACCTGCAGCCTTCATTTCACATGAGGCTCTGAATTGAGTCTAGGGTTTATAAACAATAGGAAGAAGGATAAAAAAAGCTTGGTCCAAGGTCCCAAGAGGTGCATTCTTGAACACCACAGCTGAGCCTTGCTGTAAGCCAGTAATGGGCTAAGTGCTTCGAAACGGGGCTCCTTGGGGTGCAGATGCACCTATGTCCCTGTGCAGCTGGAGAGCTGGGCTTGCCAGCAGCCAAGGCATGGCCTCTGGGCAGCTCAGATGCATCGCTGGCTAGAAGGAGAGGAGGAAAATACCCTGGCATGTATTGTGAAATGAGAAATTTTTGGCTCAAGATGCATCTGATCAGCTGCACAGTCTGTCATCGTGGACCAGAGTGTAGATGTAGCCTTTGTTTTGGACTGTATGTGGTTTTGAGCTATGCATAGTATGTTTTATATGGAAGGTACATGAAGGGTATCCAAAACCCAGGCAGTTTGCGTCTCCCGTGTATTTAAAAAAAAAAATAACACTCCTGCAGGTGTTGAGGGTTGAGGGGTTTTCCTGGAGTCCTCTTAAAATCTCAGGTGGCACCTGCAGGATCGATGTGCAGCCTCAGGACTGAGCCTTAACCCTTTAAACTATGGTACAAATCCAGTTAGTTATTGCTATGACTGTGATGGCCCAAAAACTGCCTAAGCTGCTCCCTGGTAGTTGGGTCAGACTGGAAGAATTGTTAAATTGCAGAGTTGTTATAGACCATATAACTGTGCCCCTGAAAGCTCTGCTTAGGGATGAGGGTGTGAGATTGGGATGTGCAGTTATTGATGCGTGGTTGTTTTGAGAAGACTGACATTGCTCATTTGTTCACTTCGTCTGCTCTCCCACTTTACAAGCTGTTGGGCCACATACTGCAAATAGCTGTAGCAATAAAGCCTAAGGGACAGTTTAAGAAAATAAAGCCTAGTCCTGTGATCACCCTGCTCTCTTAATTGCCTAGGTAATGAGCTGGCCTCGGAGAAGCAATTTAAGCTGGGAAAGTCTTGTGACTTCCCTTAGGTAGGCAATTTTCCTTCTGCGTGCTTTCCTTGCCAAATATTTCTCCCTGGGTCTCTTGAGAGTAGCTGGTAGGAAGCTGTTGGAGGTCCCTGTGGCTTACACTGGGCTCTCAGTGGCTGCCTGCTCTGCTGCCTACAAGCAGCCAGGGTCTCTCAAGGCTCCTGCAAATGCAAGCATGGGAGCAGAGCTGGCAAGAAACTCCAGGTTAAGGTTTTGAGCTGGGATGACGCACACCTAAGGCTCCTGAGGGACGAGTGCTGGGAGTGGGAGGGTTCAAACTGCTATTGATGCTGCAAGAAGAAGGGAAAGCCTGGTGGGTCCTTGTCCTCTTTGTCCTTGTTTAAACCTCTGCACATGCTTCTCCCTTTGAGACCCAAGCGCCTGTGCTGACACAACAGAAAGCTATGCGTAGTCAAAGCGTCCTTGCTTTTAAAAGTGCAATTAGATCTTTTAACAGGACATCCATTATTCACCATGTGTGCTTACGGAAGGTAGTATATCCATACTGTTCAGGCAAGGGATAAATAATTCATCTATTTAATGAAATTTGTGTCAACGGGGAGCTGTGGCAGGTATTACGAAATGGTAAGTAAAACCATAGCATCCATTATGAATAAGCAAAGGGAAACTCAAGAAGTATTTGCCAGTTGCTAGAAAATGGGATCTGTACAGCTCAGTGGTGAGAAACGAACTGGTGGTTCAGCAAGTCAGGGAGGAGACTGCTGTGCTGCTCGGTTTCAGCAAATCTCTGCCTGCTTCTCTCACCCTTTCTGTGGTGCTCTTTCCTTCTAATGCATTTCAAATACTCTTCATCACAGGAGCTGCTGGCTACATTTGCCAAGTCTTATTTGTATGTGGAAGTCGAATAATTTTGCATTGGCTAGGAAGAACTCAGTTCATGCTGGACAATTAAAAAAAAAAAAAAAAAAAAAAAAAAAAAAAAAAAAAAAAAAAAAAAAATCCCAGTATGGGGTACACTTTAGCAAGTGCATGCTCCTGTTCTTTGCTTCTCAAAATATGTATAAGCTTGTTGCTAAACGTGGATTAAATGACAGAGCAATGATCAGGTTTGGCATGCTGACAACATAGGTGCTGTTGGAGAAGCCAGAGGGGAGATTGCAGTGCTTTCCCTGCCTTCACAGCAGCAATTTAGCTTTCCACTGGTTTGCATGTGGCAATCAAAAAGGCATTTGGGCCAAATTTTGCTCCCTTAACATCATGCCATTGTTCTCTGTGTTGTATGCTCCTGCTGAGCTGCAGCTCTGTCACCTGTGGGGTTCCCACCAGTGGAAGTAAAAGCTCTTGTGCTCGTTTCACTGGAGCATTGCAGAATTTGCGTGTCATGATAGAGGGAGGGAGCTGGGCTCTTCTGTGGCTTTTTTTTGGGTGGGGACACTTGCTCTCATGGGTGGATGTGGCAGGTCTTGGAGGATCTCCCTAGCAGTGCCACCTTGGAGGGTGGCAGGCAATGCAAATCCTTGTTAGCAGGGGGGGACCCTGCCAAGCCAAGGGAGGAGGGTGATGGGTGATGTCTGATGTGGGCAACCTGAGGCTTCTGTGGTGGGGAAGGGAACTCGCCTGCTCCCACGCTGCCAGTGGGTTGTGGCAGGCATCACCTGCCTCCTACCTGTGACCTGTGTGAGCTCATCAACAAAATTTTTCTTATGGTGGGAGAAACCCTTTATTTATTCATTTTAAAACGAAAATATCATTCTGACTGGGGGGAAACCACTTTTCTCTTTAGATGACTCTTCTAGATTAAAAGTTTAGATTAAAACCGAAACAACCTTAGTTTATTCAAAAGAAACCAAAGAGTTTTTTTTCTAAATTTCCAATATTTTGTTTCTTCTTTGTAATAAAGTGCAGGAAAACAATTTTGAGGGGTTATTTAATGTGAGGGTCTGTGTACCAACGAGCAGAGCTCTGCCCATGAGCGTCTCGGAGCCAGAGAGGTGGGTGGAAAAGGAAGATGTGGAGATCGCTCATGGTAAGGTTTTTAGTGCCATGTGAGTGGAAGACCTGCTTTTCAGGGTGGATAGAAGGCAATTTAATTAATAAGTAAATCAACCAATCTCTCCTTCCTCTGGAGAGTGACTGATATGCACTGGGGGATTGAGCCCTACAGCAGAATGCTTGCAGGGAGCACCATTACCAAAACTCCTCTCCTGTCTCCCCCTGCAAGACCTGCTTAGACTAATAATTACCATGCAGATGTCCCTGGCATCACTTGTAGCTGGGTTCAGTGTTTTCTCGCCTCCTTTAAATGATGCCAGCAGTGGTGGGGAGACACGACCCCTCTTGAAGAGCCATGAAGCGGTTGGGTTTCCTTCTGCTGCTTCTCCTGCATCAACACCTGGAGTGGGTTTGGGACCAAGTCGTCTCATTTTCCTCCTTCACAGTCAGCAGCCGATGTGAAACCCTGTTCCCACTTAGAGGTTTTTCTGTGTGAAGGGAAGGGGGCTGGGAGATATCCTCTCAAGAATGTTAATACCCGCTTGTTGGTGCAGATTTCTCAGGTCTACAAAGCCCTCGCAGGTTCAGGAGTTCCCTTCAGTGTCACGTGAAACAGCTTCCCAGGCTGGGCGCCGAGGGAAGTACTGTCCTGGAGATGGAGGGAGAAAACCCACCCCTGTTGGCCCCCCAGCCCTCCTGCTTCTGGGGGGTGACAGCAAAGGGCCGGGCAGCAGAGACCTGGTGAGCAATGTGGGCACCTATGCATGAGGACCACCATGGTGCAGAAACCATCCTCCTCCTGTGGGGAGGCAGATGCAAGCAGGGAGCTCATTCCTTGGAGATGGGGCCAGGCAGGGAGAGATTTTCTTCCTCTCCACTTTTTGTGGCAAAATAGCCTACAGGTCCCGGCAGAAGCTTTTTTTCTTCCTTTTCTTTGAAGAAATAGGAAAAATGTGCAAGCCTTGCTGCTTTCAGGTGACCAACTTCCCTCTCCTCACCTTCCTCCTTCCACAGCTGCCTGTGGCAAAGGTGATGCTGGTGGCAGGAGTGAGGGAGCCCAGGAAAAGCCACTTCTCTCTTCCCTCTCCCCCTGCCCCCCCTCCTCAAATGCCTGTCACCAGTTACACTGTGAGGGTGAAGACTGCACCTTGTCTCCCTGCCCAACGTGAAGGCAAGTGGTCTGTTGAGAAGGGCACCTTTTCCCCAGTGCTGAGCTCGCTCAGTTCCTGCCTTGCCCTTCCCCAGGGTAGTCAGGCGGGAAGGGAGGATGCCGCGCAGCAGGGAGGATGCTGCAGCAGCTCTCGAGCTCTTCTCCGCTCCGTCAGGCTGATGCGCTGTGACAGTTCTGCTGAATTGCTGACCCGAGGGACTGCACGGGGCTATTTGTGGAGGGACAAAGCTGGGGAGCATCAGGCAGGAGGCCAACCTGAGATGACCCGCTCTTGGCTGCAGACATCTTTGAGGTTCCTTGGGTGGCTTGGGTGGCAAACATGCTGTTTGGTGAAGGTCATAGGAAAACTCCCACGGGGATTTTGGTTTGTAATAGAGCAGCCTCTCGGCCCCAGTGGGTTGATCCTGTTTGCAGGAGCAGGCTGGGTTTGGTGGCAGGCATCTGCACGGAGGACAGTGTGCCATTCTCTGATTTTTAACTTGTATTTCCTCTGGCCCCACAGCTTAGGAGCAGCCTAGGCACTGATAGCAAAGTCTAATTTTAGGCAGCAGTCATGATCAATTTTTCCTTTTGTGGGGAAATATCAAATGATTAAAGAAGACCTCTGAGTAGAAGACAGCACCCTTTAGCTGCTCTTCTATCATGCATGTTTATTTTTATCTTGCACCTCCAGTGCAGCACTCTGGGAGCTAGCAGAGGAAGACTGAAGACCTTTAATAATTCATAGCTCTTACGTTTTGCTCCCAGGGATCAGAAAAGCGAGTTGCTGGAAAGGCACTGCCAGAAACCTGATCCATCCATACCACAGAACCCTGCCTGAGCGATGTGGCTGCCATGCTTGCACGCTGCTCTGCCCGATGGCCTGCCTGTGCCCAGGACTTAGTGCAGGCTTGTCGGTTTCTGACCCAGGCAGGGGACCCCAGGAAGTCTCTGGGCAGCAGCACTTGCAGTGGGATGATGATCATGGTGGGGGAGCCATTGGGACGCGGCAGCATGTGTGTGTCCACCACAGCACGCTTGGGACTGACCCACTGTTGTACAAACACGTGCCGTAAACTTAATCCTGGGCTGTCAGCCCCTTGGTGTTCAAATAGCTCCTGAAATAATCTATGCGGGCTGAGCCTGAGGGGAATTTCCCAGACCTCCCAGAAACAGGGTTTTTTCTGCCGTGTCAGTTTTTTTCTTTTCATTAAAAGCAGTATCAGAACTGGGACAAGCTTTGCCTTTGGTTATGGAGCAGAGTCCATCTTTGGGGTGGTCCTGTGTCTGGTGGAAGTGCATTTTGTCCCCAAAGCCTCACGTGCATACCAGTGAGGCTCTGCAGACCACAGCATTCTTCCATGAGCCAGTGCTTGGCAAGCACCCATGGAGGATGTGGAGGACTTTGGGATGGAAGGTGAGCCCTGGCAGTGGAAGAGAGCAGGTGTACATGGGACAGCATGCCTTTGTTATGTGCTTGCCTGTCCCAGCAGAGAAATGCTGACAGATGGGGGGACACACCACTTTGGAGACCGAACCAGCCCCTCTGCGCCTGGGTTCCCTGTGAACACGGGTACTGCTGGGTTCAGCTTCAGACCTCGTGGTCCTGGAAGGCTCAGAGATGCACCTGGAGCATCCACCTTTCACAGCAGCTGGGAAGCTCCTCACTCATGAGCTTCTGCACACAGACATTGAGGTCCTTTAGGATCTGCTCCACATGGATGGAGGAACCGAGTTTCAGCAGCTGCTTTGGCAAAGCACAAGGCAAGCCGAGTGTTACAGAGCCTGGTTTTGTTTATGCACTGGTGGCTGGTGCCTTGTGCCTTCTGACTCGCTGCTCTGTCTTGGCTCGTGGCTTTGATCCTGCTAACAGCTATATGGGGTGTTAAATTAATTCCAGGGTCCACTTCATGTTCCCATCACATCTGAGCATGGCAGCTTCTTGGCACATGTAGCACAGGAGCTGGGAAAAGCAATTTCAAAAGAGCTTTTGCTCTCTCTCAGGAGCAACGGCAGGCTGCAGTGGTAGCTGCTGCTGGTGCCTCGCACCTTTCCTCCTTAGTACTGGTGGGAGCAGCTGGTTTCTCGGCAGCCAAATGCCACCTTCTGTCTTTGCGGTGCTTACTTTAAGCTTCATGGCTTTCTCCCCTGTCTCCTGAACAGGCCTGCTATGCACAGGCCTGTTGTCATCTTACTCTTTAAATATTATCCACCCTAAAATATCCCTGGAATTTGTTCTGTCAGGGAGCACAGTACAAAATTTACAGGGAGATCTTTTAGTTAAACTGAGTGATGGATTTCCTTACCCGTTTATATTGTGCATTGATCATTATTAGGTTGCCTGCAATCTTGGGTGTCTACATTTGTATCTATGTGTGTGTTTTTCCATGTTGTTTTTCTCCCACTGTAAGCTGTGGCTTACCTTAATTTGATTGAATAAACCCACTATGTTGCTGAACTGTAATGAGACATCATCAACTAAACTATCCAGATTGTACCCTTCAAAATGGCATGTTCCTTATCCTGGAAGAGAGTGGGGTTTGCTGCAATGCCTTTCGCATAGGGTAGGCTTTTGCTGCTGTTGATCAGCTGTTCTTCCCAGAGTCAGAGCATGCATGAGCTGATCCGTTCAGCATTGCAAGAACAGAGCTGCTGCCATGCCACAAGAGCCAGTGTGGTGTGCATGATGTGGCACCAAGGGCTGGCTCTTGCTGTTTGCAAGGACTAGTGTGAGGCATTGACCCTGTGTCCACATTGGGACTGAGGACCTGCGTGGTTGCTATTGCTAAATGATAAGAGAGATTTCCAGCTGGTGAGCGCACTAAACATGTCCTTTTGTGCTACTGGTTGTAGGTACTTGCTGATAAATGCAGGACCTCGTAGTAGTTGAGGATATTAGTTGTTAAAGGGCGGGGGGTGGGGGGGAAGTAGTTGAGGGTATTGGGTAGGTGAAAAATATCCTGTTAAAATCAACTCTTTTGAGGGGTGAAGCAAAGGGCTGGCAGTACATCACACCTTCCCTTGGCAGTGCATTGTCCAACTTTGCAGCCAGGTCCACATTTTGGACGTTTGTGGTGGTGACTTGTGTGTGTTACTGCAGCACTGAAGTCCCTTCCCTTTGCTTTGTGCAGTTGCTCTAAAGAATCATGGCGCCAAAGAGACAGAGGGAGATGGAGACTACAGAAATCAATCAGCTCCAGGCTCAGCAGCAGTACCGGAGGGCGAGCTGCTCCTACAGGTTAGTGCTCCTTGCTGGCCACCTCTCCCTGGCAGATGCCTTTAAGGGATTTTCCTCCTGTGCCCTTCCCAGCTCCTTTGAATTTTACCCAAAGAGCAGGCTGTTTTGGTGAAGCAGTGATTTTGTGTGGTGTAGCTTATAGTGCTTCTGACTGAGTAGAGGTTTAAGACCTCTTCAGGTCTCTGGGGCAGAAATTGTGTTGCTTCTCCTCTCCTTTTCCCATCCTTCCTGGAGAAAATTGCCACCTGTAAATCATTTGAGTGTCAGAACCCCCTCCATCTCAGTGGAAGCAGTGCTAAACTTCTGACCATGGAGATTCAGCTCTTCTGCTTCTCTGTCCTCGTGTGTAAAACGGGCCATAAGTGTGACACAGGAGCCAAGCAGAGCAAGACGTTTTGAGTATGGTTTTCAGCATGGGCACACTGGTCCCAACTTGGGAATGTTGTCCAAACACTGGTGAAAACAGAGAAGAAAATGTCATGGAAGTCTTCCCTGGTTTTTAGGCAGTGATGTGTGACACCGCATACATAGATAGGTGCTGATGGGCCATATGCTCAGCCCCTATACACAGGGTATGTGGATGTATCCTGGGAGCTCTGCAAGAGTCATATAGTCAGCTACTTTGGTGACATTGGAGGCAATGCTAGTGATGCTGCAGCGTGGCTGGGCTGAGCCTGCTGCTTCCATGGTTTATTCAGAGATGCCAGGAGATGACCTCCTGTCTCCAAACTGCACAAGGTGAATAGGAAGAGGTCAGGCTCTGGCAGCACAAGGTCCTGCGAGGACACAGATTTCCCCTTCCTTCTCCACCTGGCACCCGAGCACAGGCTGCAGCACTGTCCCCTGCCTGGCTGTTGTCCAGAGTGGGGCAAGTGTGCTGGTCAGCCCCAGCTCCTTTCAAAAAGCTCACTCAGCTCTTAGCAGTAGGTATAATTAGCGTCCTGCTTGAGAGCTGGGCAGCCAGGACCTCAGTGTCTAGTGAGAGAAATGCTGAAGCTGAGGGTTTTCTGCTGTGGATACAACAAAACCATGCTTAGCAGGGCTTTTGAGGATTGATGTCCTGCTCATCAATTTGATGCCATACTTGTAGAGGTACCAAGGTGGGTGTTAAAAGCTCTGGGTTTATGTTTGGCTCTTCCAGGGGCCCGTCTGTATGATCCTGGACACAGCAGGGGCTCTGAACCTGCCTCTGGGCCATGAGGAAATGCTCCTATATGTTTAAAAAACTATTTCCACCTGGTCTGTCACCTTCAATGTCCAAACTTCCTTTGTCTCGTCTCTTGGTCCACCCTGATTGTTCCCTTCCCCTCTTCTAATTTTCCAACCTTGCTTTTTTGGCTTGTCCTTTTCCACCAAGACTCTCTCAGCAGAGAAGGTATCTTAGACTGGGGTTAAGCATGAAAATCCCTCTAAAGGGGCCAAGCCTTAGCAAGGCTGAGAACTGGGTGGACCACCTCTGGCCAGGTGCACAGCCGTGCAGGTACACATCACTGGCTGCAGGGTATTAAATTAGCCTGCTGGTCGGTGCAGTTGAGGAAGGACAGAGTGCTATAAGATGTTGCTTGCTGCTGCCGTGGCAAAGCAATGACTCTAAAGCTTCTCAAAGGGTTACAGTGCATTCGGCAGCATTAATTAACCTCTGCGGCAGATTCCCACACACTGAGGTCAACCCAGTAAATAGAGAGAGCATTTGTGCCCAGAATAAAGGGAAGGAGAGGGGGGAGAAACACTGACCTGGACAATGAAACAGGAGTTGGCAGCGACAATAACTGGACTTGGCTGAGACTACACGCTAGACCCTATAATTAATCCTGATGTCTATACATTATGAAGTGGGGGAAGCAGGCCAGGGCTGGCTACTGTGACTTCCCTGCCTGCAGCCAGGTTAGTGGTACAGGATGGTTTTGGCCTCAGACAGCCATAGGGCTCCTAGGGTCCATGCTGCAGGAGGACCCCTGCCTTCTAGAGGGCTCCTGCTTCAAGCTGGCAGAAGTGTCCCTGCGGGGACCTGTTGCCCTTAGGGAGGGGTGGATGGATAGTGCTGTCATGGCTCTGAAAGCTGTTCAGCTCCTGGAGAGCTAAACCAGTTATTTTCTTGGGTTTTCATGGCCTTTGCTCTTAGGCAGCACTGTGGGCTTGAAGGTGTTTACTGGAAGTCTATGGGGATCTGTTCAGATCTGGGGAAACTGATTCACACAGTGATGCCTACCACTCGAGGTCAGGGGGAGACTCCTGCAGGCCTGCTCCCAGCCCTGGCAAGGTGATGACATGGTCTTCAAAGCACAGGGCTCTGTGCCACTGCCACTGGTTGGCAAAGGCTGGTTGCAGTGCCTGCATGCCTGCAGCACTTAGGAGCACGTTGAGATGCTCCCCTGGATCCTACCAGTGCCTGTATTAGCAATGCTTTCACAAGCCTCAGCTCCTGTCTGGTGCCAGAGAGCAGGGATGAAAAGCCAAGAGTCCTGGAACTGCAGCTGCACTCACAAACTGGTAAGGAAGCTCCTCTGCATCTTCTGATCTTCATGGATCTCTAGGTGCAAAGGAAACTGTCAGCCATCACCCCGATCTTTTCTCCCATGTCCTGTCCTGCCAGCCCTCATGCTGCTGGCTCAGAGAAAACACCAACCACCTCCTAAATTTGTTAAGCTGTTAGGAAGACGGAGGCTCTGATCAGCTCAGCCTCTTCCTGCCTGGCAAAACAATGCTCCCTTGGATGTTGACTTTGCAGTCCTGGAGCTTGAGGAGAGGATGGAAAGGCCAGTGAACTGTAAAATATGTGAGTTGTGTAGCATTAAAAATACATTGGAAACTTCAGATTGATGGCTGCATTTGCTATTTTCTGTGAGGAGGACTTAGTACTTCGAGCTTGCATGGGTGAAGCAGCTTGCATGTTTATTTTATGAAAACGGAGCACAGCGTTCAGCCTGTTTGGGTGGAGGGTGTGCATGAACGAGCTTGTGTTCCAGGATGGAGTGTTTGTGTTGTGTAAATCTGTACACCATGCAGAGAGAGCGCTCCAGAGGAAGAGGAGTGTGGCTGGGAGTGTCTTGTGGCTAACATGTGCATCCTAGGCATTGGTGGCTGCAGACACCCCTTTACCCTACAAACACCGATGCTCGGTCCTTTCACTGCCATGTGGTGCTTTGGAAGGATGGTGCTGCGCAGGCTGGATGAGTGTCTTGCAGCAGGTTGTTGCTGGGTGTGTATTTGGGGTGAATCATTTATTTGCCGAAAGGAAAATGTACTCTAAGGTCAACCAGTAATTCTGCGGTTTTCCACCAAATCCAGGGACCAGACTCGGCCTGTGCTCCCTCCTGCTTTGGAAGAAAATGGCTTTTCAGAAATCAGACTTCTTCACTCCAGTTTCAAAAACCAAACTCTTATGCTTTAGCTTTCACCTTTTCCATTTTCACTGGTTAAGGCTCTTTGCAGCATTGGGTTGGCCACCTTGACCTCAGGGCAAGCAATGGTGAGATGATGGAGTGGGCAGTGGAGACAACAGCTGTAGGCTGGTCCCTTAATCGTTGCCCATGGGCAGCCCTCATGGCACACCACAGTCCTTCCCCAGGCCTCTCCTCTGGCACCTGGGGACATGAACGAGGCCAGGAACTGGCCAAGTTTCTCTCAAACCTGCAGGAGTATCCCCCATGCATGTGGGCCAAGCAGCAGCAGGGAATGCCCAGCCAATACCGGCAGCATACAGTGATCTGTGGTGAGTTTGCTTCCCACTGAATGTTCCCCAGCTTTTCCAGCCCCACATTGTCCCAGGCCACGCGCAGCTGCCAGGACCCTCTCAGGCTGCAGAGAGGATGGGAACTACATGAGCAGAGCCACCCAGCTAGACACAGGTCAACATTAAATACAGCCAACATGAAACGCTGTTTTGATTCAAGGTTGTCATACGGGCTTGTTTCTGCCAGAATACCAGAATGGGCCAGTTCCTGATGGTGTCTGGTTTCATTCTGCAAGCCATTCTGAGATTTTTATTTGCTCTTTGCATAGGATGAGTATAAGTGTCCAAATCTGAGTCTGAGTGACTGCTCTTGGGATGGAAGCAAAGTTTTCTATCAGTTTGGATTAGGGTACACTTAGGCAGCTGTATGGAAGAGCTGTTACCTCAGAGAAACACAGCATAAGGTACCACCTGTTTTCTTGGTAAGCAGAGCTTACTGTCCAGACTTCAATGGAATTTGCCCAATCAAGGCAGAGTGGAGCATAATGTGAGAATGAGCTGCAGGCCTTGACCTCTGCTAGGTAGAGCAGACTCATCAGGCCTGTGAAAACGTGTGTTTTGGCTGCGTGTGTTCTGACACCATACATGCATAGAGGCAATTGCCAGAATGGAGGTCTCTGGTGCTGTTCCCATCCTGCAGGAAGGGTATGAAACAAAGAAGCTGCTTGAACAGTGCATCGGTGGATTTGCTGAGAGCCAAGGCCGTATCCAGGATTGCAACAGTGAGGTGCCATTAGGAAGAGCTTCCTTTCCTTCCAGGTTTCCCCATGCTTTCTCTCTTCTCCTACACCTTTCTCTTGGTGAGGCAGCAGCTCAGCTGCCTGCCAGCTGAGACCAGCCAGGACTTGGGTGACCAGTGTCCAAGCACAATGAAACTCACTGTCCAGCTAGAAAAGGGTGATGTGAGTGTGGTGTGTACCTGCTGATCTCCTCTCTCCCCTAGGCACTCAATGGATTCGTGCTGGTGGTGACATCGGAAGGACTGATATTTTACTCCTCGCATACAATTCAGGACTATCTGGGATTTCATCAGGTTGGTGGGACACCTCTGACTTGCTGTGGTGCGTTTGCAGAGTGGATTTTTCCTTGGTGGTGGTGAATAGCCACAAGTTCCCTGCAAGGAGGGAACTCTGCAAGTGACCACAGGGTCTCGAGGGACTGCATGGGGCTTTTCCTTGATCTTGTGAATTTGGACCCCATGTTGCCAGACATGGTCGTGGGGAGGTGTCAAAGCAACTTCGCTAGCACACAGATGCTTTCCATCAGCCATGTTGACAGACTACGAGGTTCATGGCCTCGTTGTGTAATGCCATGGTGAGATGCCTGCTGTTCTCTGCCCAGTGTGCCTTTGGGCACCCACTCCTCTGACCAGTCCTGTAAGGCTCCAATGCTTTGTGGTTATCTGAGCACCCAGGTAACCTGGAAGGCACTACGTCGAATTTACAAGGAAGTGGGACTTATCTAGTCCTTTAGTTACTGTGGTTTGGTGTTGCTCCCACACAGCTGGCTTTCCCCAGCATCTGAGGTAGATAAGGACTGTCATCTGGGGCAGAGGAAGCAAGTCCCAGAGCACGTGCCTTGTTCTCTCAGTAACAGTCTAGGGCTGGGATAGCTTTGCTGCTATCAACAACATGGGTTGTTCCAAAACACATGTTTTCATCTCATCCTATAAGTCAGCAGTAGGATTTTGAAGGATACCATGTTATGGGGATGAGCTTGTCAGAGGGGACCTGTATTGCTGATGCTAGTGGCTCTTTAGGATGGGGACGGGGCGAGGTCTGGCCCAACATGGGCAAGGAGTCCTTAGGGCAGGTGTGCTGTCTGTTCCCACCAGCATCAGCTCTGATGGAAGGTGTCAAACCGCATTCAGCCAGGGACCTAGTTCAGCATCAGGGAAATTGGGTGAGATATGGCCAGCTGGGGCTGTGGCAGGCTGTTTCCAGGTGGGACGTGAAAACTGGTTCCTTGGGGGCAGGCCACAGAGCTCACATGTTGCTTTTTTCCTCTAGACAGATGTCATGCACCAGAGCATCTTTGAGCTGATCCACACCGAGGACCAGCAAGAATTCAGGCGCAACCTCCGCTGGGCCCTCAACCCACCCCACGATCCCGAGGGTGAGCCTTCTGCAGAAGGTAAATGCAGGCTGGGAGCCAGTTATCCTGGTTGGCATGAGATGTGTAGCTCCTAACATATGCCAAGGAGCTCAGCTCCCTGCCATCGCTTACATGGGGCTTGTGTCCTTGTGGCTCAAGCTATAGCTTCATCCAAACATTGCAGCTTTCCCTGAGTTTCTCTTGCTGTGCTCTGAAAACTGCCACAATCCCTGGTCCTGGGGACCTCCAGCCCTTGCTGGGCATCCTTGCTTGCTTCTCTCCCAGCCCCTTCTCTCCCAGTCTCGGCTCTTCTGCTGTCGCCTACAAGCCAGATCAGCTGCCCCCAGAAAACTCCTCCTTTCTGGAAAGGAGCTTTGTGTGCCGCTTTCACTGCCTCCTGGATAATTCCTCCGCCTTCTTGGTGAGTACAAACCCACGCTGTGACCTCCACAGCAGGAGGGGTGCAGGCTCGCCCCGAGGGGTCTGTGCCACTGCTGGAGCGTAAAAGTTGGCCATGAAAGACGCAGCACTCCTTTCTGCCACGTACAGCACCTGCCTGTCTCAACAAGGAGGTATTTCTGCTGTTGTCATGGTTTAACCCCAGCCAGCAATTAGGACCACACAGCTGCTTGCTCACTTCTCCCCACCCCTCCGCCAGTGGGATGGGAAAAAGAATTGGGAAAAATAAGGAAAACTTGTGGGTTGAGATAAAGACAGTTTAATAAGTAAAGCAAAAGCCACACATGCAAGCAAAGCAAAACAAGAAATTAATTCACTACTTCCCTTGACAGGCAGGTGTTCAGCCATCTCCAGGAAAGCACGGGTCCATTACATGTAATGGTTACTTGGGAAGACAAACTCCATAACTCTGAATATCCTCCCTCCTTCCTTCTTCTTCCCCCAGCTTTATATGCTGAGCACGATGTGATACAGCATGGAATATCCCTTTGGTCAGTTGGAGTCAGCTGTCCCAGCTGTGTCTCCTCCCAGCTTTTTGTGCACTCCCAGTCTACTCACTGGTGGGATGGTGTGAGGAGCAGAAAAGGCCTTGACTGCTTAGCAACAACTAAAAACATTAGTATGTTATCAACGTTATTCTCATCCTAAATCCAAAACATAGCACTATACCAGCTGTTAGTAAGAAAGTTAACTCTATCCCAGCTGAAACCATGATAGCTGTTTTTCATAGGTTTGGTCTCTATGTACAACCTCTCCATGTGGGTTTTGTTCTTCTCTTTTCAGAGATGCTGAATCTTGAACAAAAGTGCTTTTGCCAGGTTTTTGCATTAAAGGCATTTCTTAAGACCAAGTAAGTGGTGTTCATCCCTCTTTCTCTCTGCTGCAAGTTAAAGGGGTTCTTACCTTCATAACCACAGGTGTAACAATGCTGTTTAACTCTCTCTCATCCTGCTTCAGTTTGGAATCTCAGTATAAAGAAAAAGTCCTGGTTGTCTGTTGTTTAGAATTAACACTATCATCGCTAATGGGGCTGTGATATGTCTCAGTTAAAATGCAAAGCAGCCTGTGCATTGTGTGATGCCCTGATGCAACTGCAGCATGTGCTCAGTCCTACAGCTGCTGTGTGTCCGAGCCCCAGGCCGGCAGTGAGTGCCTGCAGGGGGAGAAGGCAGTGGGCTGCTGCTGCAGGGAGCTCAGCATTGCATCACTTTGATCCTCCATCTTATTTTAGTAGGTAGCACTGGAATGACAAGGGACAAGTTGCAAGGGATTATTTGCATCAACTCTGCAGTGAGACGGCTTGCTTTCCATGCAGCTCTCCTCCCTCTCTTCTCTCTTCACCCAGCTTTCTGTGTGACACTGAGCTTTTCTTCTGTTCCCAGGCTTTAAACCTTTAAGGCAGGCTGAAATTCCTTCATGGGCAGAACATAAGGTCTGAAGATGGGTCTGTGCTGCCACCCCAGCTCGCTCTCTTTGCTATCTCCACCCCCTTGCAGCCCCAATCCATCCTGCAAATCCGAACCAAGAACATGATCTTCAGGACCAAGCACAAGCTGGATTTCACCCCCTTGGCGTGCGATGCCAAGTAAGCAGCAGAGCTGATTTGAGGGGTGACGCTGCAGGCTTCCAGTGTGCTGGTCCATACCCTGCCTGGGTGATATCCCACCCTGGCTCTGCCTCTGAGCTGGGTGCATTCTTGATCTCTCACAGGGGGAAGATCATTTTGGGTTACACTGAGGTGGAACTGCCGGTGTGCGGCACTGGCTACCAGTTTGTCCATGCTGCCGACATGCTGTACTGTGCTGAGAACCACGTCAGGAGTAAGAGTTTCTTCCCTGGCTCCTTACGCCCACCTCTGAGGCTGATGAGTGGGCTGGGCTACGGGCAGCTCCATTGGCTGCTGTTTCAAGCCTGGCAGCTCTTTCTCCATAGGATGCTTTGCTTTATGCCTTGCTGTGATGCTCTTGTCACTGCAGGGAACTTGGGGTGGTGTGTAGCGAGGGGTATTTAGCTGGGATGGTGTCCCCTGCGTGTGCCAGCCATGCTGCTGCTGTGACGGCCACCTGCTTATCCTGGCTGGAAACAGCAGCATTGCTGGAGGCAGCCCTGCCTCTGATGACATGCTGACGGCCCTCAGCACGCATGCTTCCTCCCGGCAGTGATGAAGACGGGTGAGAGTGGTCTGACAGTCTTCCACCTGCTGATGAAAGAGAACTGCTGGAAGTGGGTGCAGGCCAATGCACGGCTTGTCTACAAGAACGGCAAGCCTGAGTACATCATTGTCATGCAGAGACCCCTCCTGTAAGTGCCATCTGTGTCAGCCCAGGCTGGGGTGGGGACAGACTGGCTTTTTGACTTTTTCCATTGGTGTGGGCTCTGGGACACCCCAAGCAAGGCAGAATGTTCGATTTGTCGTTGCTTCTTGTGCCTTTTAAAGGAGCAGCCATAGGATACTGTGCTCTGATTCAGTTCAGCCCCATCCCTCTCTGCAAGGCCACCCTGCGAGTAAGGCAAAATGCTGAGCAGTGCTCTGCAGCTCACATCCCTGCCCCGATGTCCTGGACACTGGTTCAGGCTTACCCTGGGGAGACTGGTGGCTGCTCTCTAGCAGCTATAGGGACATGTGGGTGCAAGAACAGCAAGGACCTCAAATGTGGCTGCAATATGGCAGCAGTCCAGAGATCCCCATCCTAAGGGGTAGCTGCAGCGTAGATGAGCAGGGCAAAGGTGTGACTTCTGTCTGGTAGAGTTCTGTTACCCTTTGCATTTTAAGTATCCTCTTGGTTATGCTACAGATGTGTTTTTATGTGTGTATATATAAAAATATGTATGTGTGTGTATTTGTATGTAAATGTATGTGTGTGTGATTCTGCTCAGTACGGGCATGCTGATGGTAGCAAAGGGGCTTAGGCTTGCAGGAATCACAATTATCCACCGCAGAAGCACTTTGCAGGCTGTGTTTGTGCACACGCAAGCCGCAGTCTCCTCTTCCTGCCCTGCAGAGATGAAGAAGGAGGAGAGCACCTTCGGAAACGGTCCGTGCATCTTCCCTTTACCTTTGCTACAGGAGAGGCACTCTTATACAAAAGTGCTTACCCTCTCCTTGGCCTCTCTGACCCTACCCAGAGCAAAGGGAAAGCCAGCAAGTCCAAGAAGACCTTCCACAGCCACAGAGGGCACTCCCAGAAGGATGGTGTTGACCCCAGTTCCCTGCTGGGTGCTGTGATGCGACAGGACAAGGCAGTGTATGTCTCCCATCCAGCTCCTGCACCTAACTGCTCCTTTAGCAGCAGTTTTGTGGACAGCCTCAAGGATGTGTCCTTGCTAGGTGCAGGAGGAGATGCCTGGAGTATGGGTGCTGCTCCAGTTTCCTTATGTGGGGACAGCCTCAAAGAGGAGCTGGTGGATTTGCAGCAGGAGGACCCTCTTTTGGCCACCCTGGACTCACTCTCAATTAAGAGTGATGAGAGCTGTTCCAACAATGAGCTCTTCAGTGCGCTGGAGGGCCTCAGCTTGAATGCTGAAGACCTGGAGCTCCTGCTGCTGGATAAGAAAATGATGATGGTCAATATGGACCCTGACCATACTCTGAATGACTGCCTCACAAGCAATGATATTCTCTCACATATCCACGCTACTCTGGTGAACAAGCACAAAGGAGGACAACAGGTCTGTCTTCTGCCAGGCACATCCCCAAGCCCATGTGGAGGATGAGGACTCACAGTACCTGCCCCAGCAGGTGGTGCAGCCCGGCATTGCCCCAGGCCAGACCCCTGCTCTGCTGTGGGAACAGCCCCTCCATGCTGCACTGGGGCAGCCACCCCCACTGCTGTCAGAGCTGGCAAGGAGGAGGATGGCTTGCAGTGGAGGCCAGATGGGGAGAAGGGTCTGCTCCGCTTTCTCCAGCTGGCACGGGGCACCCTGTGGAATAAGGTTCCCAGATCACCCTCAGGAGCCACACGCCTGCAGAAGCCACCAGGGCTCAGCAGCTGGTGGGTGACTTCCTGGCCATACATCCCACCCAAGAGGATGCTCACCAGTCCTTCTCCCTGCCCAGCCAGTGCCAGGGCCGCATGGGACCACTTAGCCAGCTGAAACACCTTCACTTGCTGATGCAGCCACAGGCCTGACTCCACTCCACACCTCCTTCCTAGCAGCAGCCGCAGCCCATGGCAGGACTATGTTTCCCCTCTCTTGGGGTCCCCAGCTCAGCCTGGTTTTTATGGCACCAGCCAAGACTCAGTCTCCCAGCACCAGGGCTGCTTGGGTCCAGCACCCAGCATGCCGACAGTACATTTTAACCTGAACAGATTATGCAGCATTCAAACTGCATGCAGCAGGGGGTTCCAGGAAGAGACGGCTCCATACTCCAGTTTTTTCCCCCCCTCCTCATACCAGCTTAATCCCAAGAAGCAGCTAAGCCCTGTTCCCTCTGTCTCCCAGCACGCTTTTCTGAGCTCAGCTGCAGGGCACTTTGGGAGCATCGGCAGTCTGTTGGAGACTCCCATGAACTCCTACAGGATGTATGGCTCTGCGCTGAGCCAGGAGAGCAGGCACAGAATAAGGGCCTTTCTCCACTCTCGTGTTCAGTATTTTCTGTGCTGGTGTTTCGTGGGGGTCTCAGCACAGGGAGGCATGCACTGCCTGGTTGGTAGACAGGAATTGCCTTGCTGTAGCTAGTGCATGGCCAGAAAGGAAGACTGAAGGGGCTTTTCTTTGCACCGAGAGTTGAAGAGCAAAAGACCAGAGTGTGGGTTCTTCCCTTTAGAAGGCGTCTGTCTCTGAGTCCGATTTCCATATGGTGTATTAAATTGCCATTTCTGTACAGACAGTAATTCCAGCCATGCACTGGTAAGCTTTGATGGGTGGTACAAAGAACATGTGAGATGAAGATCTTCTGTACCATAAGGTCTTTCCCTTGTGGAAGCGTTCCTTGGCCTGTGCACAATCCCTGTCGAGAGCCCATCCGGCTGCTGCTAGCCATCCAGCATTGCAGGGCGAGGTCTCGAGCAGTGGATCTGAGTGTCACAGTGCCCTTCACGGCTTTCCTTGCAAGTGACTCCCCTGCAATTGGGGATTGGGGCCAACAGCCCAAACTGAGGCTGCTTGGGGAGGGCATAGGGAGTGAAGGCAGCCTGGCTCTTTCCCCTCTCCCTGAGGCAGGTACCATGCATGTCTGTAAGGCCCATGAGCTTTCTGGGCTGGGGCTGGTGGTGTGGAGAGCTGGCCTAGGTCCTGGAGGCACCCGTCTCTGCAATGATGCTTCCCCAGCCTGTGGCACCACCAAGCAGGGTGAGATGTCTAAGTGGTCTGTCCTGCCTCCCTGCTTACCCAGCTCTGCCCTGGCGAGTACTGTCCCGTGGATAGCTTGTTCCTTGCTGCTGGAAATTTTCTGCTACTGGAAGGCTGCCCTGCTGTCTCGTAGGGGTCTCTGTGTTAACTTGCGGGACCAACAGTTGTCAAAGCATCTTCTGCTTCTTCTTGAAGGCCATAATGTGCACCTTGGGGGTCCTTCCATTCACCAGCTCCTCCAACTCAATACACCAGGTATCTTCTAGCTCTGCTGAACTTGTCTCTGGTCCTGCCTATGGGTTTGAGAGCTTGTAGGACCAGTGAAGAAAGAACAGCCCCAATGCATCTCTAGAACTTGGTGGCCACCTCATGTGGCTGGCATGTTTTTGGCTTGCCAGGAGTGCAGCAAGGGTGCAGGACCAAGGTGCTTGCTTCAGATGCAGTCCAGGTGCCTGTGATTTCCTGATAGGTTTAATGAGTGAGCTGCAGGGCTGTGATGCCTGGGTCAGGCTCTGCAAAGGTCAGTAGGTAAGAACTAGTGCCAGCTGAGGAGGTTGGATGCATTTGCACTCTCTGTGCTTCCAGCCTCTTGTCAATGAAGCAACGTGTCAGTATTTTCAAGAGAGGACCTGGGGGAAGGTGTGGGATGTGTATGAGGTTGCTGCTGAACCACCATTAGTGGTAGGGCGGGAGCGGACCTCCTCCCGCCAGCCTCCTCTGGGCACCAGCGCTGTCAGTACTAGTAAAACACTGCAAAACGCCTCAATGCTCTGTTTTCTCTTTTCTAGCCTGAAAGCAGCTGTGTTTTGCCCAGCACTCCCGTGGGACTCCCTGGAGACCACCTGGTACTGGGGGGGAGCCCAACTCTCCCCTGCCAGCCACACCCCCAGGCAGAAGTGCTGCCAGATTACCCTCATGCCTCCAGCAGCAACTTCTGTCTCTAGGAGAGAAAGACTGAATGGGACAAAGCAGGACTACTCCCTGGGGAAGGAGCTGCCTTCAAGTGGCAGATAACAAACCTTCCCCCTGCTGTGCGTGTCCTGCCATTGCTGTTGATGTCGGTTACTTTGGCTCAGATGGGGCTTTTTGCATTTTTAATCGTTTTTTTAATCAACTTCCCACCATCCTGCCCCTACTGAGGCAGGTCCCATGGAGGTGTCCCTGGCCTGGGGAGGGCAGTGGCTCTCAGAGGGGCTGGAGGGCAGGTTCCCCGGGGGTGCAGGAGCGAGCCGGGCTGCAATGCAGGTCAGCTGCTGTGTGCAGCCTCATTTTCAGATTGTGGTGTCCAAGAGTTGTGTGGGTCTCAGTCAGTTGGAGGATCTTAGACTTCGGAGTATGTTTGTCACTTGCCACCTCTCATCCCACCCCCTGACCTCCTTGCTTTTGTTTCCCTGGCAGGGCGAGTGTCTGCCCATCCTGCCTGCATATCTTACTGAGTGTCAGCTTGTTTGGGCCTTTTATGGTTGCTGCTGCCTTTTAAATGGAATTCAGAGACTAACTGTTGCTCTGGAAAGAAAAAATGGATTGCTCTTTATCGCCAGTCAGGCTGCTGCGTTGAAGGTGTGACATTCGTGTGGCAAATCCCACACTTTGTCAAGAATACAAGCTCTCCATCACACCAGTCTTTGCAGTTCTGCCATTAACAGACTGCATTATTTTTGGTGTGTTTTGCCAGGCTTTTGGAAACCCAGGCTCCTCCCGTGACTGTCACTTGGCTCCCATGGTTCGGTAGTGCCCAAGGTGTCTGTGCAAGGCAGCTCTTGCCCCGAAGGACAGGCAGGCTTCTGATGGCTAATGTCCTCCAACTTCACCAAACCTTAGCAATTACATGCATGATCCAACACAGATGCAAGACTCGTGTGTCAAAAAAAAAAAAGAGACAGGAAAGATTTTCACCTCTGGTATTAAATTTCCTGCCATCCCAGCCAGGCACCTGTGGCTGTGACCACGTTGTACAGATATTGTCTGTTCTACAACGAAAGTGAACCCTGACTTGTGTTCTTGTGTTGCACTGGTCCTTCCCCACCACCAGGTTTCCCTGAGTCCCAGATGTTCCTATTTGTTAGCATCCAGATTAGACCTCATCTAGTGAACGCCCTGGGTTTTGCTGTACTGTATGTGATGTGCCCAGGTTGGCTGATAAGCAGTTTTTCTCCTGGGTAATGGGGTCTGAAGTATGACAGGCAGTGGGGATCATTCTCAAACAGTAGGAGCAGGCTGGTATATAAGCCATACCTTGTATCTGTGCCCAAAAAGATTGCAGATAAGTAGTGGAGCCACCTAACCTAAGGAGATTATTTCAAATTTACTGTACAAAAAAACCCAATCAGTAAGATAAAGAAAATAATCAATATGATACTTAATTTTAAGTACTTACAGAGTGATTTTTTTTGCCACAGAAAATAAATACAGCCCACATGTTGTATATAATATGAGTTGACAGATTTATTTTTATGCCACTCCAGTGGAGGAAAAATACCTCTTACCTTCCCAAAGTAGCATCCTGTGGGATGGGACAAAGAGGCTATTCAAAAGATCAGAAATACAGTGACCCTTTAAGAAATCTGACAAAGTGTCATCCCTCCTCCTGCGTGTCCAGCTTTGGTTTCATGTGAACTTTCATTTCAATAAATCGTTTCAGACCTGTCCTGGTTCTGGCAGGGA
>VYXH01001206.1:155-12436 GCA_013397275.1 Burhinus bistriatus
CGGGTCCTGCACTTGGGTCACAACAACACGCAGCGCTACAGACTTGGGGAAGAGCAGCTGGAAAGCTGCCTAGCAGAAAAGGACCTAGGGGTGTTGGTTGACAGTCGGCTGAACATGAGCCAGCAGTGCGCCCAGGTGGCCGAGAGGCCATCAGTGCCCTGGCTTGTATCAGAAATAGTGTGGCCAGCAGGACTAGGAATGTGATCTTCCCCCTGTACTTAATGCTGGTGAGACTGCACTTCAAATACTGTGTTCAGTTTTGGGCCCCTCACTACAAGAAAGACATTGAGGTTCTGGAGCACGTCCAGAGAAGGGCAACAAAGCTGGGGAGGGGTCTAGAGAGCAAGTCTTATGAGGAACAGCTGAGGGAACTGGAGTTGTTTAGCCTGAAGAAAAGGAGGTTGAGGGGAGACCTTATGGCTCTCTACAACTACCTGAAAGGAGGTTATAGAGAGGTGGGGGTCAATCTCTATGCCCAAATAAATGGCAATAAAACAAGAGGAAATGTCCTCAAGTTGCACCAGGGGAAGTTTAGGTTGGATATTAGGAAAAATTTCTTCGCTGAAGGTGTTATCGGGCATTGTAACTGGCTGCCCAGGGAAGTGGTAGAATCACCATCCCTGCAGGTATTTAAAAGGCAGGCAGACGTGGTGCTTAGGGACATGGTTTAATGGTGGTTTTGGCAGTGTTAAGTTGATGGTTGGACCCTATGATCTTAAAGGTCCCTTCCAACCTAGGTGATTCTATGATTTTATGAAATAAAATTCCACTTAACATATTATTAGTTTTCTATTTGTTTTTATCTTTTACCATGCATGTTTTAATTGGTCAATTTACTTTAGCTACTTACTAAGCATTCACCCAAAGCCCAGCGTTTACAGCTACACGTAATCAGTTCATACATTCATTTTTTTAGTCTAAAGATTGCTATTGTATAATAATGTAGGTTATTTGTGAAAATAGATGTCCTCTTCATTAGCATATTATCCAGCTGCTTTCAGGTACCTTCTGAATTTGCTTGTACAACTGCAGTAATGAAAATACCTCGTTTTCCAGGCAGTGTAGCTTCACTTTCTAATCAGCACAACACGTAATTAGAATCCCATCTTGTCTTTGTACTTTCAAGCAATTTTTGATTCAAGACTGTTGCCAAAAGGTCTTTAGATTAATCCCAAGTTGATAGCATATCAAATTATAATTCTTAACTTTGCCTGTATTTTTAATGTTATTTGAAATGATTTAATCATAATAATTTTTACCATAGTTTGAATATACAGAAAAATTCTCTTTGAGTTGCTGTTTGTTTTGATTTGAGAGTAAATTTTTCAATTCTCCCCACCCACTTCCAAATGAAAAATGTACCTGTCTTTACAAACAATCAGGAAAGCTGTAAGTGTGTTTTTAGAACTATCTTACTTTTGTACTTATCTGAAATAACTGAAGAACAAAATAGTAAAGAAGGGGAGGCCAGATACTTCTGTAATTTTTATGAAGAAAATTATGAATTTTAGAGATTATTTGAAGACATCAAAGGCAAAACACAAGGCAGGGGGGAAGTAAAGGGACAGCTCAGTTGATAAGGATCAAAATAATCTCAGTTTGTACTTTTCTCCCTGAGCCAACTCAAGTAAAAGGTAAATAAACATAGTTTTGTGGGTTGGCGTTTTTTGTGATTTTTTTTGGTGTTGTTTCCCCCCCGCCCCCCAGTGATTATACTCTTAATTATAAGTGGTTGTTATTTCCTCAAAGCCTAATCTTGTTACAACAAGACAAATTGTAGAGATATCAATTAAGAAAACCTGAATCAAAACAAAACAAAGGCGTGCATTTGTTCAATCTGTCCTGAGTATGGCAGTAATAGGTCATTTTCCTGTGAAAAGTATTTATGTGTATAATTATGCATCTGGTGGTGGGTCAACTGAAGGTTTCACAACCTGGTTAAAGTTTTAAAATGTACTTTATTAAACTTTTTGTGTATAATTAAAAAAAAATCAGTTACTGTAAGAGTAAGGAGCAACCTGATACAACCTTGCAAAAAACACCTAGCTGAAACAAGTTCTGTCTACCCGTCTGCTAATTTTCTTTTTAAATTTGCTTTAGTGCTTTTGATTTACAAAAAAAAATATCTTAGCATAACTTATCACAAGTAGTAAAGTAGTACATCTCAAAAGAAGAAAGGTCGCAGACACCTAACATCTTAAGTCATTTTTTACAGTAATGTATGAACAGGACACTTCTACTTTCATCTTCTCTTCAGATAGTGACTTGGAGAACCATAAAATAATTCCTCATATGCTGCTCTATGCAGAAGAAAGAACAAATAACAGCACTATGATCCTACATCGCTTAAGCGGAAAAAATACTTTGTCCATGTAATTTTTATGTATGTGAGTCCCAACATCTGCTTAAAATACTAACTGGATTTATTTCAGCTTCAAGAAGGAATTTTAACATCAAATCCAGAATAAACAAAGCCAAATAAAGAGTTATACCTTACCTGTTTTCAGGACCATATTCTGATCCCATACTGGGGTAACTACTGTTGGTCAATGTAGATGTTAAATTGGGCTCTGCAATGTTACTCATGTGATCTTAGAACTTGAACAAGATTACAAAAAGACTTCCATAAATGAATAAATTAGAAAAATTAAGAAAAAGTTTGTGCTATTTTCTCTTTTCAGTTTATTATCTTTCTTGTACTTTGATCCTCATAACAGATTCATTCTCTAAATACTGTTTACTTGCAGAATTCGTCTAATGTGACCAGGTAACGTACTCTCAGGGACTGGAGAACATCTGGATTTCCTTCCTGCAGAAATCATGACTTATGGTAGCCCAGCTGTTTAGGATCCCGGTGATGGCTGAGATATGCTAGGATTCTGGAACCTGGGAAGTGTTCTTGGTCGATAATCAGAAACCACATCCTGAGTGGACCCTTATCTTGTGGCTGACGAAGATTACTCTGACTTTTCATGCCATGAAAGCCAGATTTTTAAATAGAGCAAATTCCAAGTAAGATTTTTACAAACTGCTAAGTACCTTGATCTAAGTACTCTTGAAAAGCCAAACAGGTGCTTATCTTCATTTTTAAGTACCATTTTACCTTTGAAAATCCGATCTATCTTTATGAAAAATACAAGATCGCTACTTTAACCAGGTTTGTCAAAAGATCTATCATAATGACTCAGATCAAGGTTCCCTCTAGCTAGATAACAAGTCTCCAGTGTTTTCATTACAGTCAGCTTATATTATAGCCATGTTGCATTTCATTATTTTCAGTGAAAAATCCTTTTTAATTTTTTCTCCATTTTTTTAGACAAATAGGTACCAAAACTCTATATTTCCTTTCATTTACAAAATGAAGCTTTGGATTGTCTTGATTTTATACCATCATACATCTGCTTTGAACTTTGATAGTAAGTTCATCTATCCAGGTCAATGGAGAATAAGCGCAGTAGTGCTTCATTCTGTATATCCTCAAGGTCAAACAGTCTTCCTCAAAATGTAAAACCAACCAAACCACAACAACAAAAATATAATTCAGGGAACTGTATAAGAATGTAGAGAAGATATTTTTACTGTGAGTGTGATTGAACATTAGCACATGTTGCCCAGGGAGAGTGTGGCGTCTCCATCCCTGGAGATACTCAAAACTGGACTGGATGCGATTTGGAGCAACCTGATCTGTACAACTCTTCTCTGAGCAGGGGACTAGACTAGGTGGTCTCCAGAGGTGCATGTCAGAACTCAGTCACTCTGCCATCCTGTAGAATGGAAAAACCACCAGGAGAAATGACAAGCAAAAAGTTGCCTCAAATGTGCTGTGAGATTAGTACCTAGGAAGGTATACTAATTTGGCATTGCTGTGGTCTATGTACTCTTTTGTGTCCATGTACTTGGGTTTGTCTGTAAGTTCTGTTTCTGAATATTTGCAACATTTCTAAATTAGATGTTCCAGGATATGAAGAAGGACTTTTGTACTAATATACAGATCCTCCTTGTACCCTGAGGTAGGGAAGAGTTCAAGTTCCTCCTCTTCTTCTTCAGGGCATGGTTACTCATACACTTGCTCTGTTGGGACTGAGACCCATCCATTTCTTGGCCCATAGGACCCTGCTTCTAACCTTGATGGGGGTGACCTCCCTATCGATGAGGCTGGAGTCCCAGTCCTCTTGGTGTCCCGCCACTTTGCCCACCAGCAGGCTCACAGGCCCCTGCATGAAGAAGGGGTTCATGAGGCCAAACTTTTGGGATTGGGTGGGAATATTGTGACCTACATGGCCCTTTCATGTGCTTTGAGAATATTTTGTCATCTCTTATCATGTGTATAAGAAAGTTGTAAAGTTAGAAATTCTGTCTCCTTTCCTTGCCTGAACAAGAATAAATGTATTTATTTTAAGGTGGGAGGAGAAGGTTTGGGAGGGGCAGGGAGGGAAGGTGTATCAGTGGGAGAATGACCCCAAGGCACAGGGGACAGGCGTGCAGTACAGTCCTTCTGACTGGTGGCAGGGAGTTTGTGAACGCAGTGTGAGCTGAGGCATTGCCTAAGGCAATCCCAAAGGATCCCCTTTCCTCTTCATTTTGCATAATTTTCCTATTTAAACCCTTGTCTTTAAGGTGTTTTTTAAAAGCCAGTTATCTAGAATTCTCTATTTCAGATCTGGTATACCAGTAAATTGTTTTTATTCTTTTAACTTAACAACTAATGTCCAAGATTTAAAACAAAATAAACAAAACCCCAAACTTAGATCACAAGAATCAAATTAATAACATGTAGCTAACGCTTAAAAAACATTATGAAAAGGTAAAATCCAAAACACCGTAACAGCAAAAAACTGTTTAGCTTTGCCTTATAGGATAAGCATTTGACAATTTGCACAAAACAAAATCACTGCCTTTGAGATGTCTTTTAAACGTACCTTATTCTTCCCATATGTGGTCTTCAATATGTAGTGAATAAATTAATTAATGTAAATGAAATGACACACTGAATCATCAAAGCTAAGAAAAATACTTAGAGCTCTATGATTGAAAATTTAGTAATAACAAATGTTGTTTTGTGATATACAATATATTATATGCTACTTGTCTAATTAAACTATCGAATATGTAATTTTTATAAAGTAGACAAAAAAGTCTGATGACAACACAAGGACAGTGTTTGTTTTCAGAATAGCAGTTTCAGAGTTTGTAAGATAAAAAATGAGAAAAATTATTTTTTCAGAGACTATAATGCTAACACGTTCTTTTAACACAGCCTTATCCTTTTTCTCCCAGTGTTTGTCAGATTATTTGGGGGAATTTTTTCCTAAAACCAGAAACTATTCTAAAGCTATCAGAGCTATAAAAGCCTCAGCTCTTAATGCATATTTAAAAATATAAACCATTTTCAAAACTGTTATTCACCCAGCAGCACCTCTTGACCCCAATTAGAAATGTCTTCATAGCTACATTCACAGATTAATTGAGGTAATTAGTGTTTTTAAATATTGTAATGGCTGTAAACGTCTTGCAAAAAGTCTGAGGTGACATTCATTAATAAGCTACATGTAATTTGTTCAACTATTTCTCTATTTCCAGGCATTTTTGGCATCCATATATGTTATAAAGATCAGTGTTTTATACAAGCTAAATAATCTTAGTATTCTTAGACACATTAGCCACTTTTAGGTATTTAATTTTTCATCCCTTTGTATGGGTTCCACTTCAAACTTCCTGCCTTTTTTATCTTTATTTGTGTATTGCTGCGATCCACATTATTTTGTGTAGGCCATAACTTTATATGCCAGCACCAGCCAAGATGTAACTTTCACCTTGATTATGTAAGGAAACAGGGTTTGTGTGGTCATCATACTTATGTATGTCTTCAATACCTACACTTACATTTTTGAACTTTTTTCACTGACTACAAATAAATTTGAGAGAAAAGAAGAAATCTAGGCAGCTAGTTGCATGTAACGTTTGAGTTATCTGCAGTCTTTGTTTTGTCATCTGTCTTCATCGTACAAAGATAAAAGGAAAACATAGCTCTGTCTTACATTTCTGTATCACCAATCATTTACAAGCTATATATAACTGTTCTTAGAAGATAGTCCTACAAGAATATACCTGTTACTTAGTGTAATGACAAATCAACTGGTGTAGCACTAGTTTTATTTTAATTGTTGTTAATTTAGGTTAATATAAGTATGCATATAATTGATTTTAACTCCACAGACTATATGTATATTAGTCTGAGAATAAAAACAGAATTTAAAGTAATTATGATATTTATGTTCTCTGTCCCCATTCTGCCAATTCATTTTAATTGCAGCTTTCACTATTCTACTAGCAATTGACCTGTGAAATCTGCAGTAGTACTCTTTCAGAAATATGTCAAACAAGGCATTTATCGTATGAACAATTGTAACACTGGTTTTAAAAAAAAAATCACTTTGTTTTTGTCACTGAATAACCATTTTCTTTAACTAATGATTCTTTTTTTTCTGATGGGTAGTTTAACAATATTACCTGTCTTGTCAGGGATATGCATGATTTTTTCTTTACTCATGGGAATACCTTCAAAGGTATCATGCAAGTTATATATGAAACGTTCTTTTAAAAACCAAGTCCCATTTCTGCTTTTCACATTGCTCCTCGGTATAGGTTGAAAACAGACGCTGAATTCTAACACCCACTCCCACCTCCCTCCACCCACCAAAGCAAATGTCCAAGCAGACAGAATATTTTCAGCCTATGAGACGCAGATTACTAGGTCATTTGCCTAATCAAGGATTTTAAGAATCCAAATCCAGTTACACAGTATGTAAATTTTTCTTTTCTCTAGTAGTTGCAAATCTAAGATGACATGTAAATTCTTTAAATTTATACATTATATTTTGACAGCTAGAGACTGTGTTTATTTCTGCTTTTGGTTTTGTTTAGTTTTTTTTTTTTTTTTAAATGCTTATGAAACTATACTTTTTGTTGATTAAGAACAAAACCAGGTAAATGTTAGGAGCTTGCTTTTTTGTGAACAAAGAATCACTTAAGGAAATCCAGTTACTGAAACAGTTTCAAGTTGAGAATTAAATATGCAGAAGTTCAATTTATATAAAGAATGTTTAGATTTGTGTCTAAATATCTCCTAGCCAATCAAATTTAAGTGTGAGAAAACTAATTATCAAAGACAATATATTGTTAGAGATAAACATAAAAAGTGGACATACAGTATGCATTGATTCTATTATTGCCAAATGTTACCTTCATCTAGACAGGCTATATGACTAAGAAGGAATTATGAAAGAACGGGAATTGAAAAAATAAACTTGTCTAATAAAAGATTTATAATTGAAATATTTTTCTTGATGAGAACCAGTGATATGATTTAGGAAGTGACGATTAAAGACATTGTGCATATTGGTACATAAGTGAATTTGAAGAGATACAATATGTCTATGTCAGAGTTCAATGAGTGACAACTATGTTGAAGATCTGGACAGTTTTGGTCAGTTTTTGTGATCATTCTTTGGCATTGCAAACTTTGCTGTGGGAGGCATAATTGGAATATAGAGGGTATGAAGAAAAGAATGCAGTAAGACAGAACTGAAAGACCTGTAAGTTTCCAGATGAATATGAAGTTTGTGAGGTAGCTTGGAGCAACCAAAAGAGACCACGCAGCCCTAAAGGCTGCTTCTTGCCCCCTGTCATCTAAATATTTCATTAGAGAGATAGGGAAGACAACACAACTCCTCCCTCCTCCCCCACCTGTGCATCTTCTGCTCTGCACTATTTTGACTTACCATGCACACAAATCCTTACCTGGATTTATCTCCTCTGTCAGAGAATACAAGCATAGTAATTTCCAAAATTCTACTGAAGGTATGTTACAAAGTGCAGTCCTAAAATACACGTATAGCCTTGTAGTTACTTTGCCTCAGACTTTGTTTTATTCATCTCAGTCCATCCTCAGTTTATTCCATCATCTCTCAGCCTGGGAGGATTAACCTTCCAGAGATTATTCTTTCCAGACTTCACAGAATGATCAAAGGAAAGAGAAGACTCTTATCTTCTGTTCAGACCACTGTCTAGCACAGACCTTTATCTTCAGACTGACATTTACCCTGAATTTGTTAGCATATCTTGCAACATTCCTTTCAAATTTTTGTCCTTCCCTCCTGTTACTGCTCTGCGGTTTGTTTTATTACTGTAACCTCACTCATTCCTTTTTCTTCTTAGGACCAAGTCCTATACATTATTCTTTCTGGAGAGTTTCTGTACCACTGAAGATCTCACCTGCAATGCTCCTTTCTTCTTTTCCCTGTATTCCTCTTTCCCATTAAAAAAAATAATCCTGACAGTCTTTCATGAACTGTGTCAGTATTTTAGTGTCTTCAACACAGTTATATACATACACACATGCAAGGAAGTTGTTGCTTAGCATGGTGTGAAGCCAAGATTCTGTGTTTTGCGTGTCATACTTATTAAAATATGAATATAAACAAAGTGAACTCCATAGGACACAACGGACAATATATAAATGCCAGTTCAAGGCTTTTTCTAAAACCAAGATATACCTGAAAACAAAGATAATGTTAGTTTTTACATTGATATCGGAGAGGACAGGGCAGTTGCTTAGCTTAAGGTCCTGTGACTCAAAATACTGTTTTCTCTTTCTTCTCAAGTCTTGATGATGAAATAATGTTCTTGTGTTGTTTATTAAAAGATGAAAAGCTGCAACAGTATTATAAAGCAGTTGGAGAGAAAAATATCTTTTTGGAAGGATTATGTGCAAAAATAGACTTCAGAAGTAGAAGACAGCTACAGTCAACCCTGGTGACGATTTATCACTTCAATGTTTGAAGGTCCCTTCTTTGCTGGAGAAGGGCATTATTTTCACTAAAAGCCATGACAGTAGGGTGTATACTATTAACAGAGATATCACACAACAGTGTCATCCAATAACTGTTTAACATCCAATAACAATCATAGTCACATGCTGGTTTTCACTTCAACAATTACAGACTAATTGATCTGACCAAATCATCTTTGCCATTAAACTTCACGCTGTTTTCCCCAAGCTCCATAACATGCTCTGTTGATCTACTGGCAGTATGTGAAGACCCAGAAAGAAATGTGGTGAATTATCTGTCCCCAAATACATTCAGCGTAAGCCAGAGAGTTTATAGAGTGGTTGTGTGGGAGAGCTGTCATGGTGATTCTTTACCTCATGAAAAGTAGCAGACTCTTTCTCACTCTGCTGTTTCAAATGACCACTTGTTACAGAAAGCATTATGAGATCAAATATTAAGGGCTAACTCCAACATGTAAGTGAAAAACTTACATGCATAGAAGAAAACAGAGGAAATCAGCAAAGAGTTGTGAACCAATAGGTGACTGAAAAGCAGCCAAATAACAGGAGAAAAATCTAAAAGTTGTTGGGGATGGAGAACACTTATGTATGAAGGTGATAAATAGCATTAGCACAATAATGATAATATACAGGGGGGCAGGAACATGAGTAATTGGAAAATGAAAAATGTGTGTGCAATAAGGAGCAGACCACCACAAGCCCCTGTCCCTTGCCATTCCATGAGCACCAAAAAGGGCAAAAGGCTCTACTACAATATCTAATTACAACCCTGCTGTAACCCCCTCAAAAAATATTTTCAGTGGATTTTCTGTCAAAGGATATTTCTTAGCTGGAGAAGTTCAAACAGAATATGCAGTCTATAGCATCATAACTTCTACAGTAACATGTCTATACACTAATAGAGACATATATGACATGTTACAACAGAACTTTACTCATTTTTGCAAATGGGTGTTTTTCCCCACAAAAGCTGAGATCACTGCAAATAATAAGAATGAAGTCCTTCTTTTATTCAAAGCTCACCAGGGTCACTAGTGGTAGACGAACTTCTCTCTAGGAATCTCACCATTGGCTCAGAGACTGTCTTGTATCATCACCATCATAGCTTAATTGTAGAATTTTTCTAAGAAAGTAGGGAAAATCGGGGCAACGTATGCACATGCCTATGAAAAAGTACCCATATCAGGGGATTTCTGACACCAGAGCTTTTTTTTTTTTTTGATACATACATGCATTTGAACTGCAGTCATGTCTGAGTATAGCAATTGTGAGCAAATATTGGAACACTTGTGCAGTTGCTTACGTGTGAAAGGAATTAATTGCTAAGTGAAATCTCCACTTACGAACTAAAATGAAAATGGAAGCAAACTTTTAATAATCACAAGTACACAAATTGATGAGATTCTAGACAGCTAATTATTGTTTACAGCTCTTTTGGGAAGAATATAATTTTGGGGAGTTGGCTGAATAGAACGACTTATGCTAACTAGTTTGTATTTTCACTTTCACCTGGGATTTAAGTGGATTCTCTAGAATAACACTTACTTTGAGGAAACATCTCTCTAGGCAATCCCTTTTGGTGGTTTGGGTATCATCACTGTGAAACATTTCTAATATCAAACTGGAATTTCCCATGCGCCAGCCTCTTTTTCTGCCTCTGTGTATGTCAGGATGAGTTCGGCTCTTAGTTTTCTGAACCTTCCCACAGCAGTAAACTGTCTGCCTGGCCCTCTTTCCTTCTGAATAAGGAAGGCTTTCTTCACTGCCTCAGCCTCTCATTGTGTAGTATGAAGCCTCCTTCTGTTCCTGTCACTAAAATAAATAAAAAAATGTGAATTAGTATCATCCAAAGTGGAAAGCAAAAGTAAAAAGATAACTAGATGGCTTCAAATGCTTCTGAGCATAACATTTATATGCTCTTGCAAGGCATTGTAAATGATGTTCCAGTTTTAAGAAAATACAAAACTTTTTTCAGGTTTAGATCAATTCTTCTGATAGATGCTATTGTTGTTACTTTATAAGAATCAACCTTTTTTTCTTTTTTCCCCACAGAGAACAGAGGAGCTTTTACTCTAGTATTAGTATATAGCGATTACATAGGAGTAAATTTCTCCACCCTCATTTGGCATGACTTAAATGAACAATTCAGAGGAAAATAAAGTGCAAAAAAACCCTCATCTTTGCTTTAGGCTTTTAAATTTTACTTTTATTTAAATAAACTACCACATCAAATTGATCCAGTGCTGACAGATTTCAAGAGGAAGACTTTAAGGATTAAGTCATTTAAGGTTTTGAAAGAAAGAAAAGTAGCACAACCACAAACAGCAGCCATCATAAAAATCCTTTGGTACTTAAAAAAAAAAAAAAAAGGTATTGAGACTTGAATAAGAGAGTCAGATATGAAAAGTTACTTTTGCACAAGTAGCTTAAAATCCAGCTTTCCAGTGTGACATATGTATGTGGAGCAAGCTCTTGGCAGCACTGCAAATAACATTAAATCTGCTTTAATATGTTTTTGAGGATAATACCTTGCCTAAGAATGTTTAAAATGTACTCGTGATTTTAGCGGGGCCCAACTTTTGGGACTGGTCAACCTCAACTTGCAATATCCTAGATGATAGTGCCCTTTCTGAAGTGTCATTAGAAGTAAGGGAGATGAGAGTTGCTATTTTTGCTATTTGCATCTACACATTGAGCATATTCAAGAGAGAAAAAAACAAGTAACTGCAGTCTGAAAATCATTTTAGGACTGTAGTCACAAGTAAAATGACTAACTGATTTAATTCACCATAACATAAATCAATTACAACTTTTCAAATCAAACCCACTAAACTGATTTTTCTCAATGCCATAAGAGCAAAATATTATATGGATTTTTAAAATCTTTTGTAAGCAAATACTACAGGGGTATACATTTCCAAGGAAAAGACTGCAGGTCAGGAAGAGTGCACCTGGAGTGCAGCTGAAAGGAAAAATAGCCACTCCAGCCAATAAGCTAGATTCACCAAGGGCCCAGCTTAAATGCCTGTATGCAAATGCACATAGCACGGGAAACAAAAACAGGAGTTAGAGATTTGTGCACGCTTGCTTGCAAGACTGCGATTTAATTGACATCACAGAGACATGGCGGGATAGCTCCTATGACTGGATAGTTGAAATGGACAGATAGAGACTCTTCAGGAAGGACAGGCAGGGGAGACGAGGAGGGGGTGTTGCCCTCTATGTGAAGGACCAGCTGGAGTGCATGGATCTCTGCCCGGAGACAGATGAGGAGCTGACCGAGAGGTTATGGGTCAGGATTAAAGGGAAGGCAGGGACAGGTGGTGCTACAGTGGACCAGGAAGACTGAGTGGATGAGGACCTCTGTAGGAAGATAGGAGCAACCTCACGTTNACCTCTGTAGGAAGATAGGAGCAACCTCACGTTCACA
>VYXH01001207.1:2153-15518 GCA_013397275.1 Burhinus bistriatus
TGTAAACTTCCTTCTTCCACTTGAGCTTTTTCAGAAGCTCCCTGCTCAACCACGCAGGTCTCCTGCTTCCCTTGCCTGATTTCTTGCTCTGATGCACTGATCCTGAACTTGGACGAAATGATGCTTGAATATCAACCAGCTCTCTTGAGCCCCCTACCCTCTAAAGCCCTATCCTATGGGATTTGTCCAAGCAGTTTCTTGAAGAGATCAAAGTTAGCCCTCCTGAAGTCCAAGTTTGCAACCCTACTTGTCATTTTATGCCTACTACACATAATCCTGAGCTTGATCTTCTCATGATCACTACAGCCGAGGCTGCCCCCGACCTTAATGTCCTCCACCAGTTCCCCTTTTTTTGTCAGTGCTAGGTCCAGTAGTACACCTCTCCTTGTCGGCTCCTCCACCACCTGAGTCAAAAAGTTTTCATTAAGACACTGGAAGAACCTCCTGGACTCTACATGCCTAGCTGTGTAGCCTTCCCAGCAGATATCAGGGTGATTGAAGTATCCTGAGCTCCACTTGACACTAACACACATACTCTGCTGGTGCTAGGTATCCACATTCTCCTGGCCATTGGTCAGGGGCTGTGTAGGCCTCCTGACAATCCAGTTGCTGCTCTGCACACTCAGACAAGGGTATCCAGAATCTCACCTTTCAAAAGGAGATAAATCCTTTTGTAAAACACATAGGCTTTCAGGCAAGAAGCACGCTTGAAAACAACACAAACTTCCTATGGACTTACTCAAGGAGAACCTGGGTTTTTCTTAAAATTTGCAGTTGCACTAGTATGCCTTGTGAAAACGTCATATGGACAGGATATTATTTCAGTTCTCTGAACTGTTGAATGAACCTGTATAGATAAGCTGACCAACATGACAAGGGTAGTTTGAAAAACTAGAAATGTCCTGTCTTAAAATTATTCATTTTCAAAAGTTACTCATTGGAAATATATTTATCTATGTGTTTTAAAAAAATCATTCTTATCCTACTTAATTTGTTTATACTGAGTGGTTGTGGCTCTCTTCAAAGAGATCAGTTGGTTAAAATACTCAGTGTAATGGGTTTTTCCACTCTTCCTGCTTCATCTGGATACAAAGAGATGGCTCTTCCATACCTGATTTTATTGTCTATACAAAGGGACAGGCAAAACCTTGCAGTAATGCAAAGCACAAACTAATCAGCTGAAAAATGGTTTTGAAGACAATAATTGTGGAATCGGTGAACAACTCATAAGTTCTTAAAAAGTATTCAAATGATCTTTCAGAAAAAGCTAAACTCATGAGATATTTACACTGTAGGCAAATTAAAATGCTAAAAAAAGTTAGTAGGGCTAGCACAGATTTTGCAACAGATTTACATTTAAGTAGTACCTTGTCAAGGAGGATAGAAAAGAATAAAATCATAAAAAGCAAATTAAAAAAATCTTGGTAGAGATGAAGAAGTACAAGTTCAGCAACTTGTATATGTTATTTTCTGTAAAGTAAATGAATATTTTCCTAAATTATTTAATGTTATCAGCAGTTATTTCTTTCTCCGTAGGAAGTCTACCCAAACTTGTGCCTCATCATTTCAAAATAGGTACTGTTCCTAAAAGAAAAAAAGACTTAGAGAAATGTTAGAGTAAAATTTTCTTGTCTTCAAAGCAAACAAAAAAGAATATAGACTTAATCACACTGTATTACTCTTGGTCTTGGTTCTCTATAGAAACCTTCATTTCGTACTTACAAACCTTGGTGAATGCTCTCTCCTCGTCATTTATATAACTTAGGTCCCTATATTAGATCTTGTGTTCTTTAACGTATGCTGTGTCTCGGCGATAATTAGATACTCTGCCATCTCTAGGCTCCTGTGCTCAGCTGTGGTGCAAATTCTCTGGTCTGTTTCCCTTCTCAAAAATGGAGTCTGCACAGTTCTGCTGCTTATGGCCTCATGCTCTAGTTAACCTGCCTGTAAAAAGTATCCCTCCAAGGTGCAACTTTCCGAGACCTTTTTGTGTCTTTTCAGTTTTTCTAAGTTCCTTTTAATCCTCTCTGTCTGTCTTTCTTACTGGATCTACAAGGCAAAAGAAGTCCCTAGCATAAAAGAAAGCAATTTTTCAACATTTTCCCCCATCTTATCTTGTTATATTTTGGAAGTTCAAGATTTTATTCCCATCTCTACAAACAAAATGAGATAGCCAATTTATTTTTTTATTTTTTATTTTAGCTTGGCTGTCTCCTTGGCGTAATCACCACTTCCTAAGGCTAGGTTATTCCCTGCTAATTTGCTTCAAGCAGTTTAGATAGGGTGGTGTGCATGTTGAACTTGACTGATTCCAGTTCCACATCTGAATATAGTCTTATATATATTCCAAACACCAGACTCCCTAAGTTTCACATATACATATTCCTCAGACCATTAAAACTATGCTGATGAGAAGAGTTGCAAAATGTTGGCTTAGAGATGAGTGATCTGGAGTGCTCCAGTCACAGATTCCCAGGCAGTTAAGGGTACATTAAAGAACAGTATGTTGGACTGACACTATTTTTGAATGGGTTGCCTAATAGTACCTAAGTATTTTCCCATTATTTGAATGACAAAATATTTCAGTATGTTTCTGTGCTTGTGCAACATTAGCTCAGATGTCCAATATCAACTTTAATATCTAGCAACTATCCAGGTTTAGCCCAATCAATTTGGCAATTTGCTTTCACTACCAGTAGTGTACATTTTCAGAGAAACTGGCATTTATTAATATTAGCGATTAGCATTTGCTTACATTAGCCTCTCTGTGAAATCCAAGTAGAGATAGGAATGCTTCAAGCTGTGATTAACTTTACCAAGTCAACCATGAGTTTACCTCATGATAAAAACAAAGTAGCTCACATTCACTAGCGTTTTTCAACTGGTTTGCTGTGATTGCTAGAAGCCTAATTTTATTACAACTTAAATTTGACATGGAAATATATTTGTTTTGACAGTTAATTACTTTCTACCAAGGTATTTCAAGTCTAGCTATGTGGGGAGGGTGGTAGGTAAAAGTAGAGTAACTTGATACATTAGTGACTGCTTGTCTGAGATATGAGCGAATGAGATTTAAGGTTCTAGAGGCTCAGAATTGTTCCTACCCATCCAGTCCTGGTGCTGTATTATAAGACCATTGTCTGTTCTTGACAACTTCTGTTTAGTTGTTAACTTTTTAAGTGCTTTGTATTTTTTTTCTCCAATGCACTTTGAAAAATCTGAAATGTCAAATCTCATTTTGCATATGTTTTTTCTGGGCAGCGTTCTTAAGTATCCTGGGGGGGAATTTTTTTGCTGTTGTGGGTTTGGTTTTTTTTTCAGTAAGGTCTTAGACTAGGTAACTATAACATTTGATGCTTCCCATCTCACTTAAATCTGTCAAAGTAGTCACAGTCAGACCCTGCTATTACTTGAATGGGAAGACAGTTTGCATTTCTTTACAGTGTAACCTTTATCATGAGGAAGTACAAAAATCAGAGAAATGTAAGCCCTCCCCCTGTAGAGGATGATGCTCAATGAATAATCTATCATCTGTCTCTCCATCTATTTTATATAATCTATTTGAAGCTCCATGGTAAGCAGTGAGTGCCGAATGTCAATAAAAGCTGTGTTAAGACAGCCAGGATTATTCATGAATATGCTTGTGTGTAGTTTTCTGTTTCATTTCTCTGATATTTGAAACTACTTCTACTCACTATTAGGAAACATTTACATTTACAAACATTTACTTGAGAAGTTAAATATGAAAAGCAAAGGGATTTTAAAAAATTAGTGTTTTAGTAGAATACTATTTGTTTATGCCAGTCTTCAAAGGTCCAGTGCCCATTATTTCTAGTTAGCTTATCAGCCTAGCATAGACAAGGCATGCTATTTTCTTAGCCAACAGCACATAAAGTAGTAATGCAACGCTGTCATTGTATCTCTGTTTTAATTTCTCTGGGCCAAATGAGCAAATGTTTCCTTAAAATTAGGTGAACTCAGAAGGTCCTGCAACTTAGGAGTGAGCCATGGTTTCATGCCTTTGGTTTTGTTAGCAGAATGCCTTTAATTGCTGTATTGGTTTGGCTCAAGGCCCAATAAAATTTTGAAAACAAACAAAATGAAAAGGTACATTTCATGCTTAATACCAAGTTAGCAAGTAGGTGCCTCTTTAAACAGAGGTACAGAATTAGTTCACAATCAACACTTCCATTGAACTTCCAAATTCTTCTAGGACAGTCATTTGGAGGTTTCCTACAGCTCGATAGGTATGTGTTAAAGGGCTGGGTGTAGGGGAAGGGGAGAGGAGAAGCGTGTGGGGCGTGGGAGCTGCCAGTGTGCCATTACCCCAGCTGCACGTTCCTCACTCCGGATGGAGGGGAGGGTGGTCTCCTGCCCTCCCTGGGCCACCGCTCAGGCCGGGACCCCCTCCCGCTGCCACTGAGGGATGGGCAGAGGGATGGATCCAAACAAACTGAGGGTCAGGGGGGTGTTAGAGTGAGCAGGTGGCTCTGAGAGGAAATCACAGTTTTCCTTTAAAAATGGCTGCTTGGAAGCTGTCAGCTGGGACACGGAGGGTCTGTTAACCCTCGTCTCCCACCTTTTCCGCAGGGGAAAGGCTTTTATTTTATTGGAGAGGAAGAGATGAGAGAAGACTGTGACCACTTCTGTAGAAAACATCTATAACAGAAAACAGCCTGTAGAAGGAAATAGGAACATGGGCATGTGAACTGCAAGATGCAGACAGCATTATGATGCCATAATAAGGTCAGTATAGTATAGAATTATACAGACATGAAGGTTGGAAGGGATCTCAGGAGGTCTGTAGTCCAACCTCCTGCTCAAAGCACAGTCAACACTGAATTTGTATCAGGTTGCTCCGGTTGGGTCTTGAAAACCTCCAAGGATTCACATTGCTTGTTTTTGATCTTTTATACCAAAAGTAAGAACCGTTTTCAAACTATTCTGGGTGGTTCAGATTTGCACCAATTCTTGTGAAAAGAGGGTTGCTCCCATAGCTCTAAGGACAGGATTGTAGCAGAATGGGTAAAGATCTGGATAGTACAGGCATGCTGAATCCATCTTAATATGCCTTCCTTTGAAGCTAGACTACACTGCTTTCATTTATACTTCTAATTATATGTACCAAGAACAAGAAGACCATATGACAAGGGGGCATTTAGAAAGTCAAGGCATATAATGAATGTGCTGTACTGCCAGGAAAGCGGATTCCCACCCTTGTAAGGCTTTCCTGCTGTAAAACTTCTGGGAGGAGTAGCATGATAGAAGAATGGAGAATGGTATTGTTAACAGTTTAACTATTTGAAGTTTTCCTGAGCTATAGATGAAATATTTATATCTACCAGAGGGAGAAATGCTATTAATCCATTCTTCATGAAAGGCTTCTAGTCAATAGTTGTGTGCATGCTGTGGTTGTGACCAGTGAAAACGGAAGGCTTTTAATATACATAGCAGATAACAGTTGTAATTGAAATTCTCTCTCTTTCCTTTCAGTAATCCAGGGAATAAACTGTATCTTAAACAATAAATAGCTGCATTTTGACTAGCTACTTATTTTAAAATGCTTCTCCAATTTTAAGTTTTCTCTCACCATTTATGTAATTCTGTATGTCCTTCCACAATAAACACTTGTCCAAAAATTTGCCTCAGTTTTTACCAAAGGAGGAGAGTTTTGCTGTAACTAAATTATATATGACCTCAATTTGATTCTAATAAAAATTGCAGCCCATAAAATGCAAGATATAACTGAATGTTTGTTGCTAACTTTTTCTTTAGAAGTTTAAGGATCCTTTTGAAAGCAAAAATGAGTACAGAGTATCAAGGTTTCATTACTTTGTACAGTCTTTAGCAAGTATCATAAATATTGTGAAAAGGTACTAAGAATGTTAAGGGTAAAAAAAGTTAATGTTGATGCTAACACAAGATCTAATTAGAAGTTTTTCATATCACTCATTCATTAAAGTAGTTCAACTACCTATTCTTTGATTTTCTGTGAATAGGCAGCTGTGCGGAGTCCTGAGAGGCTTGCTGAAGTGAACAAAGGTATTCAGACAACTAGGGAACCAATCCTACATACACCTGTATGCATGTTTTAACTTTTTCCATATCAGTAGAACACTGAACTCAGCAAGACTACTTCAGCATAAAGAGAAGTATGAACATGTTTGCGGAATTGTGGCTATAAATTCTGATCCACAGTATGATTGACTGAAAAGAGTATTTCCACTGGAATTTGATACAGACCTAAAACAGAACAGCAAAAATCACTTTTCTTTTTAAATTAAATCAAATATAAATACAAATCGACAATGTGAAAGGATTTTTGCCTACTGAGCTTTCTGCTCCTCATAAACAGAATGATGACTTTGCATTTCAGATCTTTGAAGGATGTGCACTTGCAACAGGAATTTTGAAGACATCTTACCATATAAATATATCTGATCAACCTTGCAAAAACACTTTGGAAAATATTTATACAACATATCAAATTAATTTACATTGCTCCCTATGTCTTCTCTTCCTGGCAGTATTCTTATAAATGACCCTCAGAAGCATGAAACTTCAAGGCTGAGAGACAAAAAACCCGTATGTTTATAATCGTGTACGTTTGAATATTTGTTGAAGTTGAATGCAAATCCTACATTCATGTATAATATTCTTGGTTCACTGTATTGATTATTCAGGTAAGTAAAGCAGCCATGCAGACATATAATTTCTTATGATTTATGAAACAGTCTAAACAACAGAAATACGTAGTATCTTCAATAAAATTAAATGGAAGATGAAAATATTACTGTAAAGCTTGGTATCTAGTAGCCAATGGATCAAGAAGTTGTCTTGTATGGTGTTGGAGTCAAACTTTTGAGTAATAATATATTTATATAAATATCTTTTGATTAACTGTGAAGTAAAAAGGTCCAGTTCACAAAGTTTTATTTCTATGCATTTGCAATTTTGAAAATGCATTTATGAGCATTATCACCTGCTTATGCAAGTAATAAATTATATGTTCTCTGGAAAATTGCAGACTAATTTCACACCTTTTAGTTTACTAAGCTTCCTTGGCAGAATGCTGGGATTTGAATTATCACCCAGTAAAATGCATGGTCTGAAAGGTTGCTCTGTTAATATCATTATTAATCACTTTTGTTACAGTAGTTTCTAAGAGCCAACTAAGAATGTGCTCTGTTGTGCTAAACAATGTACAAATACGGCAATGGTGGGATGAGATAGTAACTCAGAGAGAAAAGTTGAAAAGTAAGGAGAGAAAACCGTATCAATCACAGTGACAAAGGCGAGATTAAAGCTGAGCTGAGGAGACACTTCTTGTGTTTTATGTCAAGGACATACCCCAGGCTCCCATTTTGAAAGGGATCCCCCATTTAGAACCTAGCACCTAATGACTATGCACTAAGTCAGACGGGAACTTTTGTTATGGTTTCCTAGCGGTGTCAAACTCCTTGGAAGGGCTGGGAATGGGAGCATCAATCCATGCACATCCTCAGCATGCTGAAAGACACTGCTGGAACAGAATAGAAAAGCTAGGCCTTGCAGAGGCTCAGCACAGGGAAGTCCAGTCATAACTGCAAAAGGTCTCAGAGGCTGATGCTCCCTGTCTGGCTTCTTTCTATGATTGTTAAAGCAGGAGAGTCCCTCTGAAGTTTTACCTCATTTACCTGGTGAAGAGAGGGATCACTGTGGCTCTGTTTATCCATAGTCTGATGTCTGCTGTTTGAATGCTGCCAGGATACAATTATTATGGAAGAGTTTATTGATTATCTTAAAATAAGAGCTTACAGATAAATGTCTCTTCAGCTATGTCTCCTTTTCTAACAAGATGACACATCAGATGCCATACAAGTTATTAAGTGTCTAGCCTGTATCAGGTACAGGACGTCACAAAAAGATCACACCGTTATCACAGGCCAGCAGACCTGAGGATTTAGAATTCTTGTGTGGATTATAGCCCTGGTGTAAATACGTGGGAAGGTATTGCTTTCAGTGGAACTTTACTGACTGTACCAGCTAAGAATTTGATGTTCAGGGGTGAAAGTAGCACTGATAGGATGCTTTTTTCCCCATGGTAAATGAAAACAAATAACAACAACAATAACAACAAATCAGCAGCATAACTGTAAGAGTGATTGTATTAGAGCCTGAAAACAGTATCTATTTTCTCAACATCTTCTTCCTCCCTTTCAAAAATTTTGCGATATTGCAGATGCAGAAATTAGTTGAGGTCTTGCTTTTTGTTTTTATTACATGGAATTCTCATGGAAAGAGGCAACTTGATAGTATTAAAAAATTAAGTCATGTTTTTTGTCCACTGAACAGACACAAGCATACTGTAGTGAACATCTGTGTTATCATCTACATTATAACCTACTGTGTACATCATCCTAGGCCAATAGGTGAAAGAGTAGTTTAGTTCCAATAGTAACATATGTAAATTTTCCATGACCAAATATTTCAACCTTTGACCTATCTGCCGCATATAATCTAATCAAAATAAGTATTTTACAACACTCACTACTGTGGTTTCAGAGTGCCTTACAAATATTTTACATTATCAGCATTTTAAAACTGAGAAAATTAGGTTTTATTTCTATAGAGAAATATATAGGTATAAAGATAACATCTTTCTTCCAGCATAATCTGCTGCTTTAGGAAGTTTTTTTAATCTCTTTAGTTCATGGGGTTTTTTCTTTCTTTTTTTTTCCTTTTTTCCTTTTTTTTTTTCCTTTTTTTTTTTTTCTTCTTAGTCTATTATTTCTATAGAAGCAATTTCATAACATGATTGCAAGCACTGGTAAGGGAATTCAGTTATGATGGGTACTATCTGTTCGGTACCTATTACATTTAACAGATCCAAAACTCAAAGTTCATTCTTCAATAGGATTACATTTAACATTGCATTTTTTTCAGCCGAGTATCTCATGCTTAGTGAGTACTTAAGTTCTGTTGACTACAATGGACTTTGCTGGAAGTTATTCATATATGTTTACATGTGTTTTCAAATGGGGATTAAATTAATCATGCCAGATTAGAGCATTAGATCTCAAAGAACTATAGAAGATTTCTGCTAATGCAATAGATATTACCTGATGATGACTCCAGGATTCTTTCATTTATTGCTGTTAGTTGATTCAGCCTGTCACGGAAGAGAAATAGTTAAGAAATATTTGATTTGTTCTCCTGAAATCTTCATAGGTTTTGATCTGGATTTAGAATCTAGTGTGAAATTCTTGAGTGTGCTGGGTAAATGTTTTCAGCGCCAGCATAATGTTTTTCCACTTTACTTACAACATAGCAAACGTACTGTCAAATTTTGCACTGTGTGGAGCTTGCTAAAGGGGAAACACAAATGGACATGCAGGAGTAACGTATGGCATGCACACAGAGCGAGTGTAAACATTAGTAAACAGGTTCCGCAGCAACTCCAGTATAGGTCATTAAGAAATGAGAACTTTGCAGGAATGTCATGCTAAATTGTAGCATTGTGTCTCTAATTTTTAGCCCTTGAAACCAGTGAACTGTGAGTCAGGTTTAATTATTAACACATTGGGGTGGCAAAGGGGAAAATACTGAGGGATAAGAAATTAAACAAAACAAATGACTGCTTGTGTGGGTGGTGAGAAACAGCAATGTTTCTGTTATGAAGGTAGAAACAGTCGTCATAGATACAGAGAGAGCTGGTTCCGGAGCCAGTTAAAAAGTCCGTCGAAAGTCAGCCAATTTGCTACAAGTGAAAGGAAAAGGATAAATGTGTGGGAAAAAACCCGAGCATGGTGGAGTTCACAGTCTACAGCTATCCTGTTTTACTTTCAAGGGGAAATATAGCACAATTATTGCATCTCTGATTCCCAAGAATTCATGAACTCATGATTTTGCTTAGAGCTGTATACTCCAGGAACTGAAGTTCTTGGGTCCTGAGCTAACTCTAGAGCAACAGGTGTTGCAGTTGAAATAACTGCAAATATTTTAACACTCTTCAAAAATTCTTTCAGATCAATAACCTTTGCTGGCTTTACAAAAGGTTTTAAAAATTTCTGCCAGGAAGTATGATGAGATGACACTGAGGTTGTTGTTTGGGTTTTTTTTAAATTTGTTGAATCTGTTGGAAAATATGGCAACATTTTTTGTGATTCTTGGGCTTGCAAATGAGTCAATAAAGCCATTGAAGCTTCTCTTCTTCTTGGCCACAAAGCAACAGAAGTTTAAAATAAGACTATGGATTTTTTAGTAAGGAAATTACAAGGAGAAAATAAGTAGATATGCTTTATGAAAAAAAAAAGAAAAAAAAAAAAGGTAGTTACTATGCAAGGGAAAACATTGAATACTACTTACCTGATGTTTCCTAAGACAGCAACACAAGGCAGGAAATCTCATACTACTGGGGAACCTCTAAATATGCCAGAAGCAACTGACAAGTGTAAAGCTATTCTTGGAGTACAGCAAAGCTACAAACAAGCTAAAAAAATATTTCAGCAGTATGTCTGACAACAGAATCAAAAATTAAAGACATGAGTTCAGTTGTAAAGTCAGCCTTGGACAGAAATGGTGTTAGGCTGATATTTGAATTTTACTGCCTGCTCAGGTGATGTTTGGATTACTTGCTGGGTATATTTGCACAGTTTTCATCACATCATTCAAAATGAATCTGAACTAAAACAAAAATATCCTTGTAAATAACATTAGAATAGGAACTTCCTATTCCAGTAGTGTTATCTAGAATTCTTTTTTTTTAAATCGTGTTAACTGGAAAGGAGGATAACGTAGTAATGATATAGCATTTATACTGACGATCAGCAGTCATGTAAATGTAGTTAGAGGTATTTTCCCCTCCCAGGTCCCAAAATTTCCATTAAGAACAAAAATGAACCCTTATTTGAACAGTGGAGTTAAAATCCTTCTTTGTTATTATTAGAAAGACAGAACTCTGTTTTTCTTCTTTTATTCTTGCAGTGCCATATGCACATTTAGAATTTATTAACATTTTGAAGTTTGTTCTTTTGGCTAGAAAATGCTGAACACAGCTTAAAATGTCATCATAGGAGGGCTCTGAGTAAAACAGCATCCCTTTTTCTCTGGAGGCATCTAAATTGGTTGTGCAGCTCTCCCACTTGAGGATAATGTGTAAGAAACAGAATAAAAATGTACTTTTTTACACTGGGATCAAATCTCCAACATGTTCTTTTGTGTTATTCATTACCTTTCTATCTGCAACACATTTTTTTCTGTGTTTTACCTCAGACTTTTAAGCCCTGATTTGAAGTTTTCAGAATTACAGGGGCTACTGCATAAGACTCTTGTCCGTCCATAAATTGCCTTCCTTAGCATTTATCCTGCAATAAAAATGATCTTATCCAGACAGAGGATAGTTAACTTTAAACAAGTACATTTTAAACACTTAGAGAACTGATCCTTTGCATACATCTTTCACAACTGATCTTCAGTTCAAGAATCAGAAAGAAGTGTTATTTATATCACATAATAGGTTCCTGTTAGGTATCTATTACTGAAAGGGTTAGAGCACGTGTACTCTGCATTGTTTGGGAAAGTTTTGCTTCTCCCTGAACAATCTTCTTCTTGATAAACTACCTTTGGAAGTACAATGGATGTCATAGCTATTTCCAAATCAAGACTGGTTTTCATAGAACTCTTGTTTAATAAAAAGTTGTCTGTGGAGGTGCCATAACCCTTGTGATGTATCTTCAAAAAAATATAGCTCTGTAGATAATAGTCTTGGTATCTTCCAGCTGTGAAACTAAATGAACCCAAGCCTTTTTTTCTGCTTTCTAATTCCTAAGAATTAACATAAAATGAGAAAATTAACCATAATGCCAACTCTTACAGCATTCGGTTAATTACATCTCTCTGTCCCAGTCATGCCATACTTTACGCATCCAGTTTAGGATCCATTTCTTACTTGCTTTCTAACGTGTAGAGAACAAAGGAAGCAAATTAATCATACAAAAGGTTATGAATTTGCTGGACAGCACATTGTTTCTTTCCCTTGGCTTCCTGTGACTTCTTTATTGCTATGCCAAATTCAAAAGGCATACGGGAAGGAGCTGCAGACTCGCCACACCGAACAGATATTCTCACCCAATCTGTCATAGCAGTAATTTATACATACTAGCTACAGAACGTTTTGAGGAAGGATTCATGCCAAAGTCAAGAATTTAGGGGACTAACATGTTTCTTGAGATGAAAATTCAGGACTTTCCTGTAGTTAGGCAGATGTTCCCTTATCTTTCTTTCATCAATAAAAATGTTGCACTGTAGGCTTTTTAAGGCTTAATGTCTGCAGATTTGTATACAATGATCTTTCATTTTCCATGACAAAATAAGGTATTAAGACAGAAATCCCTGGTGAATCGAAACAATTGTACAGACCAGCCTCTGGCTTCTTTCCAGTGAGAGTTAAGGGATCACATCTGCAATCTGCACTTGAGACCTTCTATAAGACTTGCCATTTATTAGTTTGAGTGTTCTGCACAAATATCCCATGGGATAACTAAAAAAAGATCCACTTCATTGCTTCCTAATACACCTTCAGCAGGCAAAAGCATCTGCACACTTAGAAGAACAGCTCTGGGGTAAATAGGGAATGTGAGTAAGATATCCTAGCCGCACAGCAACCTCCTATGATGCTTTATCTGCTTTACATTTGTTCCAAAATGAGCGCCATGGGAATGTCATCATGACAATAGTTTCTCACTTAAACTGGGAGCAGACAAGGTTGCCACAGAATTAATTCAGCCAAAGACACTGCAAATGTTGAAGCTGGGCAGAGGACCCAGGTGCACTATCCTTTTCTTTCCATCCATTCACCCCCAGGAAAATGTGGTCTTGGGCTGGGTGAGACAAGCAAGTGTTCAGTAATGGAAAAGGAGAGACATTGCTAAAGATTCCCCTTTTACTAGGTCTGCCTTCTGCTACTTAGCCCAGTTAACACAATGAGCATTTGCATAAGCCCTAAGATGAATCCATGTTGATACTGCTAAGCCAAGACTTTCCAATTCCTTTGGACCAATTCGGTCTGGTGGGGTAGAGTTGGTTTTCTATTTTTATAGCTAGATCTGTGTGACAAGTCTATGGGTGTTCCTGATTTCCATCATTTCATTTTAATGCCAAACTGCTTTGCAGTTACTTCCATTGCTTTTCTATGGAAGTATGGTCCTGCAGCTAAGAGATTGCAAACATAAGCTAATTGTTCTTTTATCTTTTGTGGCATTTCATTAGTGTTCTGGGACAGAATCCAACTGCCATGGAAGTTTTCTTAATCCTCCAACTCTAATTTCTTGCTGACCACTACTGACCTGATAATGATACTCTGACTTTTTTCTTCTTCTTTTTTTT
>VYXH01001207.1:15541-28537 GCA_013397275.1 Burhinus bistriatus
TTTTTCTCCCTCCGTTGGAGTTTTATACTTATCTTTCTGGCTTTTGCTCCAAAGTGCTTATGTGAGGCACAGATCCTGTCTACATTTTAGAATTACCTTCTTCTTCTGTCAGTGAAATTACCCTTTTTACGCCTTAAAGACGTGACCATATTCTCCAATGATCTCTTGTGGCTTATGTATTTGAACATTATCTTATTTACTTAAACTTTCACTCACCCCTTTCTGTTTTGAGACTTTTTCTCTAACTCTCTTTGCAGTATTGATATTCCTATCTTCCTTACCCTCCTTGCTTTGGAAATTCTCCTGTTTATTCTCTGTATTACTACTGCTACGGGATGTCTGTAATGAAGGAATGAGGACAAAAGAATCTCTAACAATGAGGACAGGTGACCAGCAAAAAGGAGCAAGATTTGGGTAATCCAGTGAAATTTCTTGTAGACGAAAGGACAGCAGAGCTTTTCTATGGGATTGTGTTTCTTTTGAAGTATCATCAAAGAAGGGGGACATATCTGCTGAATATTACTGAAGTCCCAGCAGTGCGTTTACTCAACATCTGAAGTTCTAAAGGAGGACAAGGAAAAAGAAATGACTGGATCTATTTAGTGATTTGCATAATGATAATCAGGTTTGGCAATAAGTGTTTACACATAAAGTTGTCTAGCATTTTCCATTACAGGACCTTGATATTTAACCACTTTTTTTAAGTGAGCTACAGTTAAGCCCTTCAAACTAAAGTTTTGCCTAAGTCCATTTATTGTTTTACAGTTAAAGCAACTCAGCCTTTCTGATCATCTAGATCAATGAAATGAAAAACAAAAAAAATCAATGTATTATTTTTTTATATAGTCATTACACTAATAAGTTCTAATAATCCTTTTTTGCAATGTCAATGTGACAGTTGACGTGGAAAAAAAGAGGGAATAGATGCCACAGGGCATCATTTCAGACTGTCATTTTGTGGCCATTGCAAATTCATCTAGCTTTGTTTGAATGGGCAGTGATTTCAAATTAGGGGATGGCAGCAAACTCTAGGCAAGAGAGCCAGTGTACAGCCGTCCATCCCACAACTGAGCCACAGTGCTGGGGGAACAGGCTCTGCTCCTGCTGAACAGACGGATGAACCCTGGGGGCTGTGTGGGCTCTCACTCTGCCCATGCCTCTCCTGGCTCGGGCAACTGGCACCTGTGCGGGTTGGAGAACAAAAGAGACCATCATTTCTTTGCACCAGCCGTGTGGAGGAGAGGAAGGAAACCATCGTTCATAGCAGGGAAAGGGAGGAGGACAGAGCACAGAAGCCTCTAGCCCATATGATTGTGTCTGGTGGGGTGTTGCCTCCTGTGATTTTGTTGCCTTGATTGTCACAGGTCTGTTCTGAGAGGCTGAGGGTCTCTAATGGCTCACGTGTAGATCAACATGTCTCTGTAATAGCGTTTTAGGGTTTCTTTTTGTGTTCAATATTTCCTTTAAACAAGATAGAAGTATTTATACCTATGTATTAACAGAAGACTTATCTGTGAGCTAAAAGAGCATTATCCTCCTGCTATCATCAGCTCATGCGGAGGACACTGCTCGTCACATGTTATTAACTGTGGGTACCTGACGGTGTAACGTACACTATCCACAGTATAAGCACAGTTGTGAAAATACCTACATACACACTTTTACGTGCACTGGAACAAGAGTCTATTAAAGCTGCAAATGCAGCACCCGAGACTGAGAAAATTCCAGAATTGAGGCTGCCTCTGTGACCTTTATTTAGCCACCTGTGTTTTTGAATTATGCTACAGTCTTTAATTGCGTGATCAAAGTGAGCATCTCCTTATTAGTGCACAACATGGGTTTCTTTCACTGGTAATGAATAATGTGGTTGCTTTCAGCGCCCCAGACTCATTTGTGGTGGAAATTTCTCATCTCTAACATGGGACTAATAACTATTACCCTGCCTAGCCAGGGTCTTAGGAAGGTAATCCGTGCTTAAGATGTACTCAGAAGCTGCAGTAAGTCAGCTAGCCTAAGAAAGTCCAACAATCAACTCAATGTGGATAATATTCAGTAAATAAAGCACAAGGCTGGACTGGGTGATGAAGATAAAAAGAAATATTGAACAGCAGCATCCAGTAAACCTCTGCTGTGATACATGAAAAAGAATTGGATGTTGATGTAAATTAACATGAGTAACTTCTCATTCTCACTTTTCTTAATTTCTCAGTTTTTTACTTAAATTTCCTTTGGATGCTTGGAAACATCTTTTTTTTCTTTGCATGAAATACATTATTGTGCTTGTACAGGAAATTATTTCTGAAACATCGAAGCAATCAGGCCAGCAGCATATTCTAATTTAATCTAGCATGAAATATAAACATGAGCTTTAGCTTGCATAGTTACAAGTTTTTTCAATGGTCACAAAGTTATCCTGTTGATCTGAAGGCAACAGCAATTAAAAAATGACAGTATTTTCCTGCTGGGTGTTTCAGTACTTATTTCCACATACCGGGAGGAGTATGCACTTGATCTAGCACTCTGAAATGGAATTGGAGACTGGGAGAAACCTGTTCAATTTTCATTATATTTTACAGAATATGGAATAATTAAGTCCAATCTCTTAAAAAACCCATTGCTTTTCCAAGCAAAGTTATCAGTCTGTCATGCTGTTTTCTCCTGTCATAAAACTGTCATCACAGTCTCTCTGATGTGGCAATGCTGGGGGCACTGGCGAAGATTCTTGGCTTGGTGGTGCTCAAATTTTGCATGGCAAACTAGACTGCTGCAATGAAAGTCACATGGCTTTTCTGCCACAATATGGGAGCTACCATACCTTTCTTTACTAATGTCATCAAATACCACCTTGGCATCTGGATATATTCCCACCCCATTTGAAGTATCAGCTATTTATTCCCTCGCTGTTGACCTTTCTTACCTTCATATAAGTTGTTGAGCTATCATCCTTTCAGCAACCTGCTTTTTTTTTTTTTTTTTCCTGACAAATGCTGTGTAAGGGTCTGTGTAACACTGAGTGTTTAGCAAAATAACAGTTATGCTTTTCCATCTGAGCTGTGCACAAGTTCATAATACCAAGAAAGTTCTGTAAGTATCAAAGAATTGGAGGAAAATCTGGGTTGGGAGGAACCCCTGAAAATATGTTGTTCAACACTCCTCTGAAAGCAAAGCAAAACAAAGCAAATTTGTGTAATCTTACATATCAAGGCAGCTTTTGGACCCTATAGTCATACCGTTGGGTTTCTTGACTGTATTCGCTGTATCTCCTAATGTTGTTATATCAGAATCACAGAATCACAGGGGTTGGAAGGGACCCCTGGAGATCATCTAGTCCAGCCCCCCTGATTGTATTAATGATATATGGCAAATTCATATGCATCTTGTACCTTGCAAGTCAGTTTAATTCCCTCATCCCTCCCTTGTAATTCTCAAGAATTTTTTTTAAAGACTTGTTTAATTTAAACGTTAAATAATCTCCTTAGATTCCAATTTGCTAAGTTAGGACTGCTATAAAAAGAATATGTAGTCTAGCCTTAGCTTGAAATAACATCTACGCTGAACAATGGTTGTTTTCAGATGTTACATCCAAACAGAATTGTAACTATATTTTAACTTGATTTTCTAAACTATCCGCATATTTTAATGATGGATTTACAAGAACTCTAGAACACTATACTCCAGAGGGGTTTCTTTTCCTAAATCTTTTCCAACAAGTTTCCAGCCTTTGGGTCTTTCATTAATCACCAGTTCGTTGTAGAAAATAATCTTTTGAAATTGTAAATGTTTCTTGCCAGAACTTTTTTAACTAACTGTTTTCACCTCGTAATCAGTACTTTGTCCAATTTTTGTGTGTGTCATCATAGGCAATAAGTAAGGTTTCCATGTACCATTTTCCATTAAATTTCTCTTGAGAATGTGAAAATGACAGACTTTTTTATTCCTAAAGAAATAATGTGATGTTTTTACTAGGAACTACTCTGTGATTAAAGGTTCGCATTCCAAATAGCTGCAACTTCTTCTTTTACCTTTATATGTAGATCCAATTTTATTCTATTGTAGTTGTTAATTCTGATGCAGTTATGTTCTCCATGGAAGTCTGTGACCCTGACTCATGCGATGAGGGGGAACTAGATGATCTTTAAGATCCCATCCAACCTAAACCATTCTATGATTCTATGATTCTATGTTTCTTAATTAAAAGATTGACTAAACTACTGATACAAACTGAAAAAAAAAATGTTTGTGACATTTCTGTGCGAATGGTGTGTCATCTCTGTAGGACAAACTAGGGCGATTTAGAACAACTCAGCTATATGTTGCCATATAGCAATCTGTTTGAATTCCTCTCAGTGTGATCCAATTCCTGCATTTGTGAAGCTTTCTTTGTTTCAAAATGTGTAAAATGAGGTGAGGTTATATTTTTGCATGTTTTTTTGCCATTTGGATTAGTGGCGTATAGTGCACAATACTTAAACTATGCTCCTAACCTGCCATAGTCTCTGAATTTTATCTCATAATGGCTTTGTTCATCAGTGTCTTATCTGTAGATACTGCTTTCTTTCCCTTTGACTACCATTACCATATCTTTTTTTGTAAAAGAGATGTAAAAATGGTTTTGCAAAACTCATCTTCAGTGAGTGCAAAAAAACATACTCAAAGATGTAGTCTATTAGTTCTCAGCACTAGCATTTCTTCCTGCAAAAGAGATGGCACTTTCAGGGTTATTCAAGCTACCCATGTAAAACCTTTATTTGGCACCTCTGCGTACTGAAACTGTCCAACTAGCTGATAAGCGGGCACTATGCCACTGAAGCAGATGGGCATAGCTGTAGAGAGCCAAAAGACAATGTATGTGCATCAAGTGTGGATGTTGGTGGCAGGCTTCCCAGTCAGTGATGTCTTAACGATTAAATGTCCCGAGTTTTTTGCATCTGTAGTTACAGAGATGCCAGCCTTACTCCTGTATGGTCTTTGAAAATTTCTCCTGTTTTATTTTTAAATTATGAAGAACTTTTTGAGAGTGCTTGATCCAGAAGTTACTTGAGACAAGAAGGTTAACAGCAAAGGAAATAGTAGCAATAAAACAGTAAAGGAAATAGTAATAACCTTTCCCAGTCCAAAACAGGCACATGCTCTCACCCAAAACTGAGATGCAAACTGGAATTCCAGAGGAAGGACAGCGAAAGCGTTATTTAGGGTATTCCAGATAAGCAGTGGAGAGAAGCAATAGGTACATTCAGAGAAAGAAAATCAGATCACAGAATCATAGAATCATAGAATAACAGGTTGGAAGGGACCTCAAGGATCAAAGATAGAATCACAGAAACACAATTACCGCAGTTCTACCAAAAGAGAAGGATTTGGAGGTTTCGTTGTGAATAAAAGAGACTAAAAGGAATGAATAAGAAACATGATGCTATTCTTTGTATCACATTTAGGGAAATATAATTTGGCCAGTCTATGTCTATTAAGAGTGCTGGAGCACAAAACTACCTGAATTACATCACCAGCTTATTCTCAGAACTGAAAGAACCTATTGCGTGCAATATTTTTAGCTACTATTTTTTGATGCAAGTTGAAAGTGAAGGAAAAGATGTTTTCCCTAAGATATGCTAAGAGAAGGTTTTTCTTTGTTTCCTGAATAATACAGAGCAAAACATGCACACAGAGTCAGATATAAACCTTCCTGAGGAACACAATAATTCATCCAATAAAAAAATAAAGTGAAATGTGTTCTGGTGGTTTGAGTAAAGTCAGATACTGATTGATTGACTGATTGATTGATTGATAGGTAAATGAGGAAGATATTTTTAGAATTTAACTTCCTTTGAATATATGCAGTCTGGTTTCACTATGAAAGAATCTTCTTTAGACACACAGAGTCTTAGATTTCCCTAAAGAAATTAGAAAATTAAGTCCATTTTGCATTTTAGGCTCTTTTAGAAAGAGTGATGTTTGAGTATCTACTTTTATTTTATTGTTCTATCTTCAGTTTTCTTTTTTATCTCATTGAATATACTCAAGAATGAAAAAGACTGAAAAAGAGCCATGTTGTATTAAAACATACTGATCTTGCCAAGTCAGGCAGTCTTGCCAATCAGATGTACCAGAAGGGAATAAGGGAAGGGGAAGTGTGTTCTTTGTCTTCCTCTCTCCCCTCCCTGTGGCTCATTAGCATCACTCAGTGAGACAATCTCATAGGTATGCGCCCCCTACACAAGAAAGTTGCATCTAACCTTGTGCTCACCATACAGTTTTATATTGTGCCTCTAGAATTTGGCTCCATTCACTCCAGCTGTCTCAGCCTCCTAAACAAAATTCAGTCTGGCTCCGTAGTATGGTTGGCTCTACAGCAGTGCTAGTTGGTGTCCGTTTAAAGGTGAACACTCTGCACATCCCATTTATGTATGTTTTTTGTCTCCAAAGAATCGGAAGTGACCTTTGCTGTTGACTGGTACTTTCAAAACAGCCATCAGCCTCCCAGAATAGAGCTGCCAGCCAGTCACTTTGAAAGTCTGTGTGTTCTGTTCCCCAACCCTGAAACACGAACTCTGCTAGTACCTTAGCCACATCCCATTTTTTTTCCAAAATTTTGGAGTGGTCTTAGGAATTTTTGAAATTTTTATGTTAGAAAACAGTTCAGAGAGAGGTAAGAAAGCACCTAATGGTCCTCACTTATATTTCCTATGACAAATACACCAAGGGCCAAACTCAAAGCCCTGTGAACTCAATTGCCAGCCTCCTCATGGGTTTGACTATTAAGGAGTTAAGTAAAAGAAAATGGAAGGAAGAAAACAATACCTGGGAAGCTGAATACAAACCTTTCAATTTATCAAAAAGATCTTATTGTAAATTGCTTAGTTTTAGCAAGAATTTTGATGTATTCACTGAGGGAGATGGATTCCCTTTATAAATAGTTGCAGTTGGCACTCAGATACTAAGGCATCAATAAAAGAATCTAGATAAATGTCAGTAGAGTTCTGATCCTAGCAACAGTATCTATTGATTTTATTTTTTGCATTCTGTTAAAAATGAACACTAGAAGAATTCTGAGTGTCCTGATTTGTATTTTTAATAGGGAATTTAAATGGGCACAGCTGCTAAGAACTCCATTAAAATAAACTGTTCAATGACTGAATTATAACTGGGATTTTTCTTTTTGAATGGTTCTGAAAAGGCCAGAGATACCAAGGAAATGGTCAATACATGTGTAGCTCCACCAATATGCTGATGTCTGAAGCAAATTATGACTTCCCACCTTTCTAGTAAGAAGCCCTTCTCGTTAGACTACAGCAAGAATACATTTCTTATGTTTATTTTATCTGGACAAAACCACCTTGCCTTCCTGGGTACGCATTGTCTGGTTCAAGCAGGAGGGAGAGACAATATTTCCACCCAGGTCTGGTCACTCAGAAGAATAGATAGGTTCCTCCTATGGCTTCCTGAGGTAGAAAAGGACCTAGAGAAGTGATCCTCAGCTCAAGAGGTGGTTTACCCTGGATGAAATGCAAGCATATGGCAGGATGAGCATGGCACAGAGGGGTTGAGCAGTCAGTGAAGTTTGTTGTACCACATTCAAGAACTGGTACCATCAGTGGAGCCTGTTGGTAGGGTGATGGTCCCTAGACTGGGCAACAGCAGGGAGGGAGCAACACCACTTCTTGCTAAGGGGTTATTCACATATTCTGCAGAAAAGCAATTACACAATCTATTCTTGAGCATTTTTCCAAATATTTCTTAACAATTGAGGCAGACTTGTACATCCAAAAACGTTCTTCTACCTATCACTTGTGTGCTAAATGCGTGGGACTTTTTTGTAGTGGGTTTACTGCATAGTAAAAGTCACTTTCAGGTGAAGCCTTGGATAAAGAAGTAGCAGTTTATAGTATCCAGTGTGTTTCTTTTTCATTGGTAATTTATTGGTAAAATATTTGGTGGTGCTACAAGTTATATTGAAATTTTACAGCAACAATTTATGCAGTTTTCACCTAAAATTTAATAATAAAAAATAGCCATAGAAGACAGCTTGAATTCTTGTGAATGCAATTTCTACACTGATCACTATGTACAAACTCTGAGGAAATCCAGGGCCTGAAATACTTAGTGTCTGAAGAATGGTGTAGAAGGCAGGGTTTGGAAAAATTCTGTCAAAATATTTCTAGCCCTTGCATTGAAGAACCAAGTGACCTCCAAAAACACATCATTTTGATTTCTATCTATCTTTTTTTCTATGCCAACTAGAATATTAATTTAATAATGCCATTTCAAAGCCATTATTTCAAATTTTTAGACCTTGTACAGCATTGATTTCTCGTGCTAGTAGCTCTTGAGGTAGATCCTGGTAGATTCGTACTAGAATGGAAGCAGAGGGATGGAAGAAGATCGAAAGCACTATTTAAGGTACACTGTTGCCTGACTAGCTCAAGTTATGTCTTGAAAAATATATTCCAATATAAATATAATATTCCAATATAAATAAAGCATTTTGAGCTCTATTTAAGTAAGGATTATCTGTATATCATTTTCCTGTTACTTACATTTAATTAGTTGTTTCTGTTTTGAGAAACTTTATAATCTTTTCCACAAACAAAAGAAAGAATGCTGAAAAAAATAGGAAAGTAACGTAAGAGGGAAAAAAATCAATCCATCTGTGAATATGTGCATATATACGTATGTGTCTGCAGCTGGGTGGATATGTACTGTGTTGCAGTAAATTGAGCATTCAGATATTTGAAGTTGCTTCCTGCTGGTAAATATTTCACAACAAAGATGTGATCAAAAGAAATATAGGAATTGAATGATGAGTGAAGCCAAACCAACCAAATCTCTACTGCTAAGTCAAAAAGATAAAAGTACATCCTATTAAAATTCCTGCCTTACCTTACAGCCTTTAGTACATAAAATGCACTTTTGTTAAAAAGGTCATGAGCTTTAAAGTATGGATGCAGAAGAAATCTAAAAAAAAAAAAAAAAACAAAACACACCAAGAAGAAAAGAATTTGAGATGACAAGAAGAAAATTTCTCTGCTCCCCATTTGTAAGGAGAATGACAGAAGTATTGTCTTTTTAAAGAAAACTCTTTTTAGAGTAAGCCTTTAGTTACGGAATACTTTCATTTGGAGATCTAGAATATTTGTAGCACCCTAATCTAACACAGTAGATGGACTGAACAATACTAAAATGGAAATAATGTATTTCTGTGTGCTTACTTTTACATTTTGGCCATTCACCCTTACAGCATTGTATGAAAAGAAAACATTTATTAAGAACCAAGTGACTACACTGAGAAAATGTCATCTATCTTTCTTATGAAGGCTGTATGAATGGGCTGATATGTCTCCTGAGTTGTTCATGGGTTTGTGGAATGGAGGTTTGTCATTTAGTGTTTAGGGTAGTATTTTAAGGTGGTACAGTTGAACACTGAAACAGAAGCTGAAAAACAAATGAAAGTGATGCAGTACCCAAAAATAACTGCTATGTTAGCACATCTCCCAATCTTTTCCACTAAAACCTAAAGAGCTGTGAATCCAAGAAACAGGAAATGAACAAAGGAATGATTTAAGCTTAAGTATTAATGGACCATCAGTGTGGGAGGGATAGAAGACACAATAGTTCTCAGAAGATGTCTCTTCAGCAGTCCTTTCTGGATATTTTACACTGGTGACATTTAAATTGCTTTGTTCTTTTTGTTTATGTGAAAAAAGGGACTGCATATCTGCATAGTGCAGTGTTACTATCTGATTTTTGATGTCACCGATACAAGATTTTTAATGGGCTCTGTGACACTGGGAATTTTGCCTTGGAGGACTTTAGCTTTCCAAACAGCAAGGGTGGAGTGATCTGTGTCAGACGCTGAGAAATGAACCGAGCCTTGGAAGTGCCTTTTCCTCTCAATTGACTGTAATAGGAATCTAGACAGTGCTTAGAGGAGGACATCTGCATTGCAGACATCTAAATGTGGACAGATGGATATTACTCCAGCAGTAATGTGCTCTGTAGAAATCCAGCTTCTCTTACACAGAAGGAGTTGGAGCTATGTCTTCAGAAAAAAAGTCATTCTCTGCTGTACGTTCTGAGTCCGACATAATTCTGGCACACTAGAAAATGGAAACAAAGCAGAAGAAGCCAAAAGAAAAAGGACCCCAGTGAGTCCCACCCAAGCTATAACTCCTTGGCTACGAGTAGATTAAGAGGTGACTGCGCATCATAGCAATGTGCTGGGCTATTGGCAGTCCCTTCCTCCATTTGTGACCGGATCAAAATGTACCTCAGCTTTCTTCTTGTCTTTTATGCTTGTGAATCCTTCCCACACAAATCAAGGGGAAAATAGAGTTAATACACTCCTATAGAAAATCAGGGCTTACAACTGAGCCCAAGGAGCTTGAAAGTTGTATGTAGCCACTGGGTGTTTTGAAGTCTCTGGGGAGAAATTTTAAGCAGCACTTGCTCTGTATCTACAAGCAGTGATTGCTCAGGAGTGAAAAACCAATCCAACAGGAATTTTCTCTTTAGTAGTGAACAGTTCTGATGCACTTGACAGTTCAGTAGCTTTCAGTCAGTTTTGACAGAGGACACTAATTATTAAAGTGTAATGTAAAGGAAGTAAAGTATCAGAGAGATTTTTTTTACCTGAGGGAGCAAAGGGAAGGAGAAAATACGTATACATTTGTGACTGATGAAAGGCTGAAGAGCCAAGGACTTACAATGTCAAAGGGTTAAAAAATTTCCTGATAAACACAAACAGACAAACTAGACTATCATTGTAATTTGAGACAGAAGTGTCCAACAACTCAAAAATGGATAATACAAAATAAAATCGCATTTGCTTAGAAACAGAATGTCACGAAGATGGACGTTGCTCTGGAACTATAGCCATGATTCATTAAAAATAATTAAAAAAAAACAGCAAGAAGAGGTCTAAGTCCTAACTATATGAAGAATTCAGCCAGGCAAAACTAGTGCAAGCTGCATGCTGTGACAACCAACAAGCAATGAAAAAAAAAATCCAGAGGATTATATCACTCTGCAAGAGCTTCCCAATACCTTCAAGAAAGTGAATGAACACTTATTCAAGTTGAACTGGTTGCACAAAGCCCTCTGCTGCCAGGAACGGTATTATTTGTTGTCAAGGCTACCGGTTTTGGCCCTGAGCTCTCTCCCATTGGGGCCTGTAGGTAACTGCTGGGCAGGGAAGACTTTCATCTGGATCATTAAAAGTAGACCAAGGTTGCTTTTTGTGTTAGGTTGCTAAGAGCAGCGGTTTTGCTTAAAACAGCTGGTCCACACACATTCAATAATTGAATCTCTCCAAATTCCGCTTTGGAGTCAGGCTATGGTTTCTGACCCTGCTCTGTACTGGTGGCTTCCCACTGAGCTGTGGCTCCTGCTGGCTTCTAAAGCTGGACTCTCCACCATACTGTGCTGCCTACACCCTCATCAGCTCTCAGGGGAAAGACTTAGGCAATGGGAATAGGAAGGAAACAGCAAAATGCACAGAGCAGATTAAATTAGAGAATGGTGCCTACTAAGTGGCCACAAGAAGTCACCCTGTAGACCACTGTAGTTACCACTTCAAATGGACTTCTCCCAGAGGAGTCCAGGTGAGGTCTTTTACTAGTTCCAGAAAGGTGGAAACAAAAGGCAGAACTTTTGCTGTTTGATGCTTAAGAGGGTCAAACAGGCAACACCACAGAAGGTTATGACAACTAAACCATGGACTTCGCTGTTCAGGAACAGCTGACTCCACCGAATAGTTGTTTCTACTTCAGAGGGGCTGTTGAAAGGTAAGCTGAGCTGCAGGCATCTCAAAGATTAGCTGAATATTATCAGTAAGTTTAGATAGTATGTTGGTGCAAAGTATTCGGGATTCCACTTGTTGTGAGATTTGGTGGCAAAAAGATAAGTTTGAAAATTTGATTTCTAAGTGATTTATCTTCATAGACAGGAAATTAGGGGAAAATGGCTTCAGAAGCAAAGTTAATGATAATTGTGGACAGTTGTTACCCTGTTATTGGAAAGAGGTGCTCCTTTACAGACAGGCTGGGCTCAAAGTAATCTTTGAACAACTCATACTGTTGCCCAGAGAGCATAAACAATAACATTTTTTTATTACTATGGTAAATGTAGTAATTATCATTTTACAGATGCATTTGGTTTCTTTTTTCGTGAATGGAGCATGGAAGGGTCTTGGGCTATAATATTTTCAAATTTGGAAGAATCTGAAACTAAAATCATGTACATCCCTAAAAAGAAAATAAGTAGCAAATCACTAATCACAACAACAGTTCAATTGTTTTAAATTGCACAAGGTAGTAACTTGTAGGTCTGGAGCCCTTGTATCCCTCAGTCAAATGTGACTATAATTAACTCACATATCCAAAAAGAATTTGGGAGCAAGAAATACCATGTAAAGTTCTGTGAAAAAAAATGCTTAAATTTAAAATGCTCATAGCTATCAGAGTTGCTTATCAATTATACTCGAAAGGTATGTGACATTTTTCTCCTTCAAGCAAAGTGACAAGAGTATTAGATGTGAGTTCAGGTAACCAGGTTTATATCAAAGGCAGCAGTGCGCTACCTGGACTTTTGGTTCTTGTGGCCTTGTGATCATTTTTCTATTGGGCTGTGGAATTAATTCTATTAATTTAATTTCTTTGACCTTCAGTTTCCCTGTTAATAAAATGGAGATAAGGTGACTTAGCGAACTTTGAGAGAAGTGTGAAGATGTGAAGAGAGGTGTGTGGATTCTTAGTATTGTTACAAGTATTTTAATACTTTGATTTCCCATTCACCAAGAAAAAAGACATCATATATTAATTTGTGATGATTCATAGCAAATTTTCAAGCCTGTAACTACACAATATCAATAAATCATAAAGTAGGTAATTCTTCTCATAATTCTTTGTAGAGGGTTATAAATTCATGTTTACTTGAATAATGGTAAGCCTTTTCTACCATGTAAGAGCTATATTTATACAATTGATTTTACAAAAAAAAAAA
>VYXH01001207.1:28545-45335 GCA_013397275.1 Burhinus bistriatus
AAAAAAAAAAAAAAAGTAACTTTTACTGATTGGCTACAACTTTGCAAAACAGTAAGTATTTAAATCTTCAGTCATAGCCTTCCAGTTATACCTCTTTCCAGTGTGGATTTCCATAAAAATAATAAGCTGTGTTGTCATTGCTATGCCTCATGTCAGTATCTCCTGCTTGGTCAAGTGTGTGTTCATGAAGGTTCTTTTCTTTTTGATATGTGACTGCTGTAGCATTGTGGTGGCTTCTGTCAGATAATGCAGCTGTCTTGAACTCCCACATGCAAGAAAAAAATGCAGCTATATCCCTTTGAAGAACTCTTATAAAATGTGTTTCTAATTAGATACATATAATAGGGAGTACCAGAGGGATTTGTGCATTGTCACAGACCTTCAGAGCTGAATTCTGCAACAATTTGCTGAAGCACATAGACAACAAGAGGTATTTATGACTGCATGTGATCCAGAGAGAAGAGATGTGCTAGATCTGAAGCATCTGAAATAAGAAGCAGTGGGGAGCAAAAGCGTCCTCGTATTTCAAGATAATTATACTCAGTGTTTATCCGCAGAATTCAGGCAGCAAGCACTTAATATAACATTTCAAAAGGAAGCAGTTTAAAACAAACTTTTAAGAGACATTTTTAAACCTTATCTGTAGTCCAATAACAGCAGATGCTTGTTAAAGAGTCTACCTAAAAGTCAGATAAATTTGTCATTTTTTTTGTGATATACTAGACAGTGGAAAAGAGAAGTTTCGCTTCTTCATGTAAGCATAAGGATCTATGCTAGGACAAGCAGCTCCACAGTGCCTTGGAGCGTTCTGCTGGATGTGCTGCGCACAGGGAGCTTTTTAATCAGCTGTTGCTTACGTGCAATGTGACAAGTTGTACCATGAACAGCCGATCTAATGAAACATAGTTTCCAGTGGCTCTCTCCCACATTTTTTCCCCTTTGCGTTAACTGAGAAAAGATAACTTGTAAGTCTTTCTGTGTATGAGGACATTATACAGTTTCTCTTCCCATTTGTCAGCCTATTTTCCTGGAACTTTTGTGAAAAAATATCTTTGACTCTTTTAGCCTTTTGTCCAGTTTGCTTAAAATTGTTCAGGAGCACAGAAGTTATTTCAAGGGTACATGGATGTTCTGCACATGGAGGTTACTGCTTAAGTCTCATTTCTTTGGGAAACCAGTCTAAATGCAGTATTTAGAATTTTCACTGCAAGAAATCCAATTATTTTTGTATGTCAGAAGGAATAGTTTTATTAACTCCATTAGACTATATGTATACTTGTATATAACATTACAGTATTGGCAAAAAAATGGCAAGTTAAAATGATGCAAAGTTAGAAAAAAATGCAAAGTTAAAGTTATTGAATCTAAATTAATGTTTCCTTCTCTTGTTCTGGTAGTTATAATGCTCCATGTTACATGCAAAGTCAGGCATACCATGAGCAAGCTACAGGAAAATGAAATGTTCAATATACTTAATGTCTCAGAGTTGAGTTTTTTAAAAAAAAATCTGTCGAGACCATGCATCTGAATTAAGTTCCTATGTTCCAAAGTTTTAAGAGCAGCCTAGGTTCCAATAGTAGATGTGCGTTAGAGTGGCCATAAAATCTCAATCCCTGGAGAAATTCAGACCTCAACTGGACAAATCCCTGCACAATTTCATCTGTGCTGGTTGTGCTTTGAGAGGGGTTGGACCAGGTGACCTCCAGAGCATCCCTCCTGACCTAAATAAAGCCATGATCTGTGACCAGATCTATGGACCAGAAAGACCTGTCCTAGAAAGTATATGTAATCTGTACACTTCAAGTTACCTAAAATTACTTCTGTGTTAAGCAATTCAAACCTTTAAAACTGTCTTAGGTTCCACTAGATTAAAACAATATTTATCATAATTCTTTAAAATCTGTACACGGCCTACCTAATAGCTAGGCTGGTTGGCAATTATTTGTTTAACTATAAAAATAAGAAATTGGAACCGGCCTAAATTTTACTCATGTTGGGTATAGTCTCACTTTAGATCTCCTGAGAAAGGACAGAATTGTATTATTTTCACAGTATCTAGAAGATTAAGTGGAAAATGGGATGTTGAATGACAGACAATCTGATGCAAAACAGCACTTCCAAGAGAAATGAAAGAGGAATTTTACATAGGTTGTTAATAAATTTAGAGAATGAGATTGTCATTCATGACAAATAAAGGTTTGTCATATATTTTTTTATAAGGGATGGATAGTATACAGTCTAAAATTTTGTCTGCTTGTTCAGAAGGTGATATAATACAGAGATGTGCAGAAAACAGTGTTTCCTGATTTGGAAAAGTAGTTTAATAAAATTTAATCAGTACAGTTTAGAGAAAAGACAACAAATCAAGAAGAGTAAGTCTCTAAATACTTGAGAGATGTGAGGTGGAGATATAAAAGGAGGAAACAGCCCTCAGCTATAGCAGGTAGGGAACAGTGCCACACATACGCCGTGCCATGGGTCTGTAAAATGAAATTAGAAAACATGCAGAATTGAATTGTGTACAACTAGAGGATAGCTACAACAGCCATTAGAAAAACACCTGTAGATCCTAAGGTTTATTAGATGATGGAATAATTTGCCAAGGGAAGTTCTCAAGCACAAATATTAGATAAGAGTAGCAACAGCAGGTCAAACTTTATTATACAAGATCCTCCAGCCTTATGGCAGGGAAATATATTTTCCAGTCTTGTGAATGCAAAAGAGAAGCCAAGGAGTGGACAGAAGGAGAGAAAACATATACTCCATTACTAACATCAGATGTGTGAATAAGAAGTTTGGCAACCACCAATGAACAGATATTGCTTAAGCATGAATACTTCTATACACTGTAAAATAAAACAAAATAAAAACAAACAAACAAAAAACTACCAAAGAAACTGGCAATTTAAAATACAGTCTACCCCTGAGGGTGTTGAATAATTATGAACCATGCTTTGCAACATCACAGAACATACTGATAGAGGCAGCTGGCATGAACAAATCCCTCCCTATTTTGTAGAAATACTGCAAAGTAACCAATATATATAGGTTTAGTTTCTTGAGACTAAATCCGAAATGTTGCAGAAGCCAGTGCCTACTTCAATTAGACTTTGTTATTTAGTAAGTTATATCTGAATAACCATCTGAATAAACAGCTCTGCACTTCTCACATAAAATTGATATTATATGCCCCTCTTGATATTGCAGTATTCCCCATTTGAACAATAATAAGAGGTCCAGATTAATCTCAATTCAAATGTCAGCTCTATCAACTGTTTTCTCAGATACAGATTTTCTGGTGTGACTGAGTACTCACTAGGTCACTCTAGATTGTGTCTGTGGAAGGGAAGAATTTATTCTTGATTCTCTTTTATATGCAACTTTTTTATTCATATGCACCATATTTATAGTCTGTTTTTGTCTTGGATTGAAGTAATGGTCTAATAAACTAACTTTAGCTCAGTTGATTGTGAAATTATTAATGTACTGTTTCTCTCTTCCTCCCTGCAGTATGCTGTCTGGTTGGTCCTTTGGGTTACATGGAACGTGTTTGTTATCTGCTTCTATTTGGAGGCTGGGGACCTTTCAAAGGTAATTTCCCATTGGACACATTTAAGCCATCTGCACTGTGTTAACGTGCCCCAGTTGAAAAGCTGTGTTCTGTTTTACTCATCCTCTTAGTATTATTAGAATGAGGGTAGTAAGTTGGAAATTTGGAGTATATTGGGTATGTTAGAAACTTTTAATCTAGACAGTAATGAGCATATACCTTCTGATGCCCACAACAACAATGGTATATATATTTTAAAAGAAAATTACCTCTTTTTGCCCCCTCAGTAATCCTGCAATTCAAATTTCACCTCTATGAGAGACATTAATTAGGGATTTCATGAATGTAAAAGGTTACCATCTGAACAGTAAACAAATATTTTTTGTACAATTTAGCTTGCTGTGCCTTAGCTGGATTCCTTTCAGGGGTGTTATACCGCGGCATAATACTTGTAAAACAAGGTGTCTTTCATTAAATTAAAATGTAAATCGAGGTTCCAGAATAGATTGCCATTTGGCTACAGCAGTGTTTTTTAACTTTGCGCTTCTGGTAGGAATGTTATGATTGAACACTTATACACAGTTGAAATCCGTAGGAAAAATATATTTTCCTAAGAATTGCATATTTATAGGGTTTTATTGATACTGTAAGTGATAACACATAAAGTGGCAGTTGGTAAAGGGCTCAAATCAACATCTCAAACCAAAGCTCCTACTTTCTAAGGCATTCCAAGAAGGCTGGCCATTTGAGGGATAAAAGATTAGCAGTGGTAACAAATTATTTTCTTAAAGTGATATGCTTCAGCTGAGTCTAAATATTGCTGTCCATGCTGAGTTATGCTCACAGTGGTGTGAACTGACCATCAAGGAGAATCCCACATGCGAAAAAGATCACATTCTCTTCTTGACTCAGATATTTAATTGCCATTCCTGATTAAAGAGAGTTTAGCCCAACTGTAAATTACGAATGTAATTCTCTGATCCTTTGTGAGTTACTGATATGTTATGATGCAGAAAGTTAAACACAATTACAGGAAGAATAAATGAGGCAAAGATACTTCCTTACCTGTATTTTCTCTCAAATCACCCCCAAAGTAGACACTGGGATATTTCATCCCCATGTATTCTGTTTCTTCAAAATATGCAGACTTCAAAAGGATCGGAATTTCATTTCCTGAGGGTGTAAAGTAATTTTCTGCAGGTAAAACAATACACTTTCTGGGTTTTATACCTTCAGACAGGCCCAATCTCATTAAAAGCTTGGCAAAAACATAGTAAATAAAAGAACTTGCATATATTATCTTTTATTTGGTTAAAATGCTTTCTGTATTGCTAAGTGAACTAATGTATATAACAAACCCGGCACCTGTTGTATAATTATACTCAACCCAATGCACCCTCTTTCCACCTGCTTGTTTCAGCCACCTGCATTCCTAAACTTGTAAATGTTGGGATACTTATTGTGTCTGGGGAATTGAAAGGGAGTGGGAAGGAAGGGAGAAAGAAGCAGCAGTTTGAGCACTGTTTTAATGGGTGCAAAACCAGCTTAAGTAAGTGCTACTTGGAATAAAGATGGGCCAAACCCTGTATTTAAATCTGGAGCTATTTTTTTCTGAAGTCTAGGGCTGTGTCATCTAGAGTATTTCCTAACCAATCATATGGTTCAGGCTTATATTTGGATGCAGTCAAGATTTTTATTTGGTTTTTAGAGGTATTATTTGTTCCAGTGATATGATCTGCCTTGAAATATTCAGTAGACTATATACCTTCCACTTCAGCTCGTTTTCAGGCCAACAGCATCAGTGAAGAGAGGGAGAAAATCCTAGAAAATGGATTTAAGAAATAGGTACAGATCGACTCATGATCTACCAAAGGTCCAATTCACACATGGGACATCACTCTCCTCTCTCTTTCAACTACACATGGTACATCAAAACTTCCCCACATGCTCAAATCTTCTGCAAGATCTAGGGCCTAGAAATATATGTCTAACGGAAAGATATCCAACTGTTTGGGTGGATAAAACTTATCCTCCCATTCTAGATCCTTCAGAGGCTCCAACTATTTTACAGATGTAGGTATCTTACAAAATGGATCATTTTAAGTTTTATGTCTCTCAGTCACATCCATATATCTTGCACTGAATCTTCTTTATTATTTATATTTTCATCTGAGAATAACTGTAACTTCAAATCTGTAATGATACTCCTGTGTATTTTTTTGTGTTTGGAATGGCACGTAGAACCTGAAAAAAGCTCTGGGTCTGAATCGGTTCTAAATAGAGAATAAAAAATAACCTTTAGGTAAGTACCACAGGGATGCCTCTGAGGTTGTAAACTATGAGAGAGGATCCTGCACAGCATGGCTTTAGGAATTGATAAGTTAAAATTACAGCCTAATAATAGTTCAGTTGGGTATAGTTTATTTTTATATGTATAATTTATAGCTTTCTACCAAATAAAATAAAAGAAAGGCTTTTTTAAGAAAGTTTTGAGAACAGCTTTTATTCTATGTGTATGTACATCAATTTTTCCACCATCATCTACTGATACAATGGACAGGACATATTTCAATTGTTATATACCTTATTACAAAAGGCCTGCTAGCTTTATCCTTTTTTGTTTTAATTGGGGGGGAAGAGGTCATGACATTTTTACAGCTTCTCCTTATTACACTGAAACAGGCCTGCAAAGACTCAGAAATTTTTAGAACAATGAAATAATCATCTCTGAAGAGACTCAGGAGGCTCGAGGACTATTAGTGAACAGCCATGCAAGTCTGTTTGCATTATACATCATTACAATCATACATAACTTGTGGAAAATGACATCACACTAAGTATTTTCTGTCCTTGAGGCATGGTTGTCTTTGCTGAAACTCTTTCATAGCAAGCTGGAATATTTATGGCTTCGTAAAAAAGGTTTATAACAAAGAGGAAGTGCAATCACTTGTTCTCAACATTGATTGTTATGTGGATCTGTGAATGAATGTCTAGAAAACCCACTTCTCAGACTTACTTTTCAGTACTACTCTTCAATAATATTTAATTAGTCTGTGTGTTGTTTTGCTTGCTGGTGAGTGCCATACTCAATATAAGTAGGACTTTAAGGTTTCAGGAGTGGTAATATTTATTTTGGCCTGTGGCTAAGCAAATGTAGCATATGAAAAGCATAACCTCTTGTCTTGAATGAGGCACATCTGAAGTACACTAGTGTAACAAAAAGGAAAACATAACAGAAAGCATCTCTGAGAAAACGTAATATTTCAATGATTTGTTTAAATATATGAAGAAAGGACACAATGGACTAGCTTCAGCTATCTTGGAATAGAAAAAAAAAAAGCCCCCAAAACCCAACAAAAAGTAAACAGTCTGTTTAGCATTTTTTACTTTCTTCTTCAGACAAAACTCCCATTTACTTCTATGGGATTCAGCTGCAACCTCTGAATAAAGCCCCTCAGTAGAAAGAGTGCTGCAAATGCTCCTGTAATGAAGAAACAGCACTCTTGCTTTGAGGCATTTAAAAGCTTCCCCCAATGATGTCTAAGGATCCCACAAAGCAGAATGGGAGCAGAATAAGAACTATCAAACCCCCATTTTTAGTTTTAAAATGAGTAGACATTTTTTCACTGCAAAAAATGCATGGTTGAGATTGCACTGGTCCCAACACAAGTGTAGGAGTTTAGAGATGCTGCTGCGGTCAGTTACTGGGAGTCAAGGCGGAGGCTGGACTTGGGGTGCTGTACAAGGGGGACCAGCTGGGGTTCAGGATCCAAAGCAGCCCTAGGTGCACATGGTCCCAGCCTTGTGCCAGTGCTTTTGGTTCTTCTTGCACGCAGCCCTACTTGTGTGACCAGATAAGAGAGCTCTCCTCTCACTGCCACCTGGCTGAGCTCTGGTATTGCTTTGCTGTAGTCCCTACAGTACTATGTGAATGTGACCAAGAATACACTTTTTGAAAACTCGTTTTAACTGTCAAAATTGACTTAGTTTCTGTTTGTGTGGCATTCTTGACATCTTCCTTATTTATACCAAATAACATACAAAGGTTACATTTAATATATTAAATCATAAGGTTGTACTTATATGCCTTTTGACACAAAAATAAGGTGTTTGAAAGTCAAACACTCCAGTATCAAGAAATGCCAGAATTAAGGTTGCTTGCATAAGCATAATTTAGCTCTCTCTGCACATTCATTTTTATATAGCTTTTAATTATGCAGTCACAACTGTATTTTTTTCTTTTTCATGATCCTTTCCTTAATCTCTGTACAGCATGGCCTATTTTAGAGATGAATCAGGTTTGGGAATTGAGTGAGGCTGCCATACTGGATCTTACTCCATTTATTACAGCAGTCAGAAAAAGCTTAATGAAGGGGCAAGGAAAAATTAAATTTGTGCTTTTCTTACCATGTGTGGCCATTACATATTTTGTTTTCTCCTCATTAGCTATTATGTAATTAATTTCCATACTTCATACAAGTAACTCCTGTACTTCAACTCTGCTCTGAAAGCATGTAGGAACAATACTATGAAGCTTATGTACAGAAACTTGGCACCTAGGAACCCTAAGCACAGTAGTGATAACTTGACTTAACTGCAGGTTTCTGAGTCTGCTCAAAACCAAAAGAGAAGTGTACCAGAGATGGAAAAGCAGATGAATACCCATTGAGAGCTACAAGGGCATTTCCAGGGCAGGCAGAGATGCAGTTAGTAAATCAAAAGCTCAGCTCAAATTGAAACTGGCCAGAGATGTCAAAAACTACAAGAAAGGGTTCTTCAGGTGTGCAAACAACAATCAGAAACAGAAGGAAAATATTGGCCCATTGTTAAACAGGAGAGGTGAATTAGTCAGCAACAATGCTGAAAAGACAGAGGTTCTCAACACTTTCTTCACCTCTGTCTTTATCAGCACTGTTGGGGCCCAGGCCTTGGGAACAAGGATCCAGGTTGATGTAAATACAGACCCACTGCCGCTGACTGACAAGTTGGTATGCGAACTATAACAGAAGCTTGACACCTACAAACTGATGGGCCCTGACAACATTTACCTGAGAATGTTAAGAGAGCTGGCTGATGTTGCGAGGCCCCCCTCCATAATCTTTGAGAAGTTGTGGAGATCGGGTGACATCCCAGAAGACTGGAAGAAGGCTAATGTCAGCCCTGTGTACAAGAAGGGCTTCAGGGAGGATCCAGGAAATTATAGGCCCATCAGCCTTACTTCAGTCCCTTGAAAAGTTATGGAACAAATCCTCCTGGGTGCTGTCACAAGTCAAATGAAGCACATGATTGGGAAAAGCCAGCACAGATTCACCAAGGGCAAATCATGCTTAACAAACCTAATAGCCTTCTATGACAAGGTAATCTGCTCAGTGAATGTGGGGTGAGTGGTGGCATTGTCTACCTGGATTTCTCCAAGGCTTTTGACACAGTTCCCCACAGCCTCCTCCTAGAGAAACTGATGCATTAAGGTCTAGACAAGTGGTCTGTGCGGTGAGTAGGGAACTGGCTGACAGGCTGCACCCAGATGGTGGTGGTAAACAGGTCCTTTTCAAACTGGCAACCTGTCAGAAGTGGGGTCCCCAGGGATTGATATTAGGCTTAACGCTGTCTAATATCTTCACAAGTGATCTGGATGATGGGATCAAGTGTACCCTGATGAAGTTTGCTGATGACACCAAACTGAGTGGGGAAGCGGACACTTCAGAAGGGAGAGCCACCCTGCGGAAAGACTTGGATAGTCTGGAGGAGTGGAATAACAAGAACCTTATGAAGCTCAACAAGAACAAGTGTAAGATCTTGCACCTGGGAAAACATAATCCAGAGTGCAGCACAGACTGGGATCTACCTGGCTGGGGAGCAGCTCTGTGGAAAGGGAGCTGGGGGCCCTGGTGGACAACAAGCTCAACATGAGTGAACAGTGTGCTGCTGCAGCAAAGAAAGCCAACAGGATGCTGGGTTGCATCAACAAGGACATCACCACCAGAGATAAAGACGTCATTATCCCACTCTACTCAGCGCTTGTCAGGCCACACTTGGAATACTGTGTTAAGTTTTGGTCCCCACTAGACAAAATGTTGCTATTTGCATTCAAATGAGGTTAATTCCTTTCCTATATTGTCCTGAGCTGCAACAGGGAGAACATGAAAGAATAAGAAAGATCAAAAAAATAGACTTATTTAAAATTGAAATTATTAAATATGATACAAAGAACTGAATGTATTGTAATTATTAAAATGTAAACCAAAGAAAAAAAATGTAATCAGGTTGTTTTCTGCCAGAAGTTTTAAGGGAAATCGAATGTTTCTGAACATATTTCCTCCTACCCACCATAAATATCTGCAAATATAAGATAACTTGCACCCGCAAAATCGTAGACTAATTCATGTTAGAAGAGACCTCTCAAGGTCACTTAATCCAGTCTTCTGCTCAGATCAGCACCTACTTCAAAGCTAGAACAGGTTGCTCAGAGTTTTAGCCAGTCAAGTTTTAAAAGTCTTCAAGGATGTAAATTTCACAGCCTCTCTAGTTCTTAATCATTCTCACTGTGAAAATTTTTCTCCTGATATTCAGTTGAAATTTCCATTGCTGAAATCTGTGACATTACCTCTTGTCCTTTCATAGCGTACCTCTGAGAAGAGTCATGCTCCATCTTTTCTGACACCTCCTTTAGGCTTTTAACTGAAGTTGAGTACTTTAGCTTTCTTTTTGTCCTTTCTATTTCCAACCACACATGACTTTTTGCACCTCACAAGAAAAAAGCTAATTATCATATAATAAATAATTAGTGCACTTTTCACAATTTTACATGCTTTACTATGGAAGAAAAATGAAGGGTCTTCACATATGTGTAAAGCTATATAGTATCTTAACTAAAATGTGGAAAGGTGAAGGTTATCCTTGTTAGATGGAAGAAGTAATAACGCATTCAAAAAGATTTAGAATCCTTTAGTTCAAAGATGATTCAAATTACAGCAACATTTAAGTTGTCTGATATTGTATTTAAGGAAATACTGAAAAGATTGCATATAAACCTTGCAGCCAAATAAAATGCTGAAAATTTATAACTCTTCCCCTTTACTCCTGAGGTAAGTATGAATCAGGAATGTCAACCAAAGTTTGGTGAAGGCTCCCCAGTAACTGATAGGGAGCAGGAGAAAGGCAATAGAATGGCTTTGCTGGGGAAAAAGTTTGCTGCTGGCTTATTACTGCAAGTATTGCCCACTCTGTAGCTGAACTGCAAGTTTGACTGTTTTCCATATCATGAAAGCAGAGTAGTAAAGACAAACATAAGAAATCATGTAAATGGATTCCCCAGCTGACAATGTACACTGTGATTAAAATCAGCGTTTTCATAGAATCATGGAATGGTTTAGGTTGGAAGGGACCTTAAAGATCATCTAGTTCCAACTCCCTTGCCATGGGCAAGGACACCTCCCACTAAACCAGATTGCTCAAAGCCTCATCCAACCTGGCCTTGAACACTTCCAGGGATGGGGCACCCACAGCTTCCCTGGGCAACCTGTTCCAGTGCCTCACTACCCTCACAGTACAGAATTTCTTCCTGAGATCTATTCTAAATCTACCCTCTTCTAGTTTGAAACCATTACCTCTCATCCTATCACTACGTGCCCTTGTAAAAAGTCCCTGTCCAGCTTTCTTGTGGGCTCCTTTCAGATACTGAAAGGCTGCTATAAGGTCTCCCCAGAGCCTTCTCTTCTCCAGGCTGAACAACCCCAACTCTCTCAGCCTGTCCTCATAGCAGAGGTGCTCTAATCCTCTGATCATCTTCGTGGCCTTCCTCTGGACGCGCTCTAACAGATCCATGTCCTTCTTATGGGGGGCGGCCCAGAGCTGGACACAGTACTCCAGGTGGGGTCTCATGAGAGCAGAGAAGAGGGGCAGAATCACCTCCCTTGACCTGTGCTGGCCACGCTTCTTCTGATGCAGCCCAGGATATGGTTGGCCTTCTGGGCTGCGAGTACACATTGCTGGCTCATGTTGAGCTTCTCATCCACCAACATCCCCAAGTGCCTCTCCTCAGGGCTGCTCTCGATCTACTCTCTGCCCAGCCTGTAATTGTGCATGAGATTGCCTCGACCCATGTGCAGGACCTTGCACTTGGCCTTGTTGAACTTCATGAGGTTGTCATGGCCCCGCCTCTCTAGCCTGTCCAGATCCCTCTGGATGGCATCCCTTCCCTCCAGCGTGTCGACTGCTCTACACAGCTTGGTGTTGTCGGCAAACTTGCTGAGGGTGCACTCAATCCCTATATCCATGTCACCAACAAAGATGTTAAATAGTACCAGTCCCAGTATCGACCCCTGAGGAACACCGCTCATCGCTGCTTGCCACTTGAACATTGAGCCATTGACTGCAACTCTTTGAGTGTGGCCATCCAGCCAATTCCTTATCCACCGAGTGGTCCATCTGTCAAATCCATGCCTCTCCAATTTAGAAACAAGGATGTCATGCGGGACAGTGTCAAATACTTTGCACAAGTCCAGGTAGACGACATCAGTTGCTCTTCCCTGATCCACCAATGCTGTAACGCTTTTGTAGAAGGCCACCAAATTTGTCAGACACAATTTGCCCTTGGTGAAGCCATGTTGGCTGTCATCGATCTCCTCCTTATTTTCCATGTGCCTTAGCATGGTTTCCAGCAGGATCTACTCCATGGTCTTGCCAGGCACAGAGATGAGACTGACTGGCCTGTAGTTCCCTGGGTCTTCCTTTTTTACCCATTTTGAAAATGGGGGTTATGTTTCCCCTTTTCCAGTCAACAGGAACTTCCCTGGACTGCCACAGCTTCTCAAATATGATGGATGATGATTTGGCAACTTCATCTGCCAGTTCCCTCAGGACCCGTGGATGTATCTCATCAGGTCCCATGGACTTGTACACCTTCAGGTTCCTCAGCTGGTCTCAGTCCTGGTCTTCTTCTACAGTGGGTGGTTCCTTATTCTCCCGGTCCCTGCCTCTACCTTCTGCAACTTGAGGGGTGTGGTTAGGGCCTTTACCAGTGGAGACTGAGGCAAAAAAGTTGTTGAATACCTGAGCCTTCTCCATGTCCCGGGTAACCAGGTGTCCCATTTCCTTTCTGAGTGGGCCCACATATTCCCTAATCTTCCTTTTGTCATTGATATACCTATAGAAGGCTCTCTTGTTGCCCCTGACACCCCTGGCCAGACTTAACTCTATCTGGGCCTTAGCTTTCCTAACCTGAACTCTGGCTGCTTAGACAATTTGTCTGTATTCCTCCCAGGCTACCTGTCCTTGCTTCCACCCTCTGTAGGCTTCCTTTTTCTCTTTGAGATTGTCCAGCAGCTCCTTGTTGATCCATGCAGGCCTCCTGGTGTTTTTGCCCGACTTCCTCTTTGTTGGGATGCATTGCTCCTGAGCTTGGAGGACGTGATCCTTGAATATTAACCAGGTTTCTTGGGCCCCTCTTCCTTCCAGGGCCTTATTCCATGCCACTCTACCCAAGCAGATCTCTGAAGAGGTCAAAGTGTTCTTCTGAAATCCAAGGTAGCAAGCTTACTGCGTGCCCTCCTCGCAACCCTAAAGATCTCAAACTCCACTCATTATCTATAAGTTTTCATACTCATAGTCATGGTTCATAGTAAATTAAGGCCAGAAGGGACTTCAGGATATGGCTAGTTCATTATCCTGCCTCCAGCCAGGCTCAGCAACCCGCCAGGACTATAGGAAAGCATCAGATGCAAAAGATCTTGAGGAGGAAATGAGCAGTTTAGAAATCCACACACAGCTGATGTTCATGCATTGGCAACTTTTCACCACTGATAAGTCCACCTTTCCCTTGGTGACCTGAGATGTTAGTCCAGGATTTACCAGATATGGCTGACTTTTAGGGGCTGTAATGCAGTCCATCCTTCTCTTTTCCTTGTCCATTGGATGACACTAATGGGAAGAGGAAGAGACAGCAACTGTCATAGCACTTCCTACTAACAGACAAATTAATGTCAGCCCTGCATTGCTGGTTGGGATAAATGGAAAAGGTGGGAGGAAATAACGGAGCCCGTGTTTCCTCGTACCATTCCCATTTGTCCCCACCATCTTATCCAGCAAAGTTACAAAGAACAACAAGAAATAGGCACCTGCTAGTATTTTTTCACTTGAATATCCCAACATCGGCAAGCACACATTCCCCTGTGTGTCTGACTTTCACATGCCACCTCCTGGATTGATACCTAGTTGCTCTGAAGTGCAGTTTATATCCATATGCAAATTAACTGCAATAATGCAAATTACTTCAGGATATGATTTGCATAGCTTGTCACTCATGATGCTTAAAAAACATGCTGGCTATGAGTGCTGAACACGTTATGCAGCTGATATACTCTGGTTTTAAAGGGACAGTTTGATACCTAGATGAAGCTGATGAAAGAAGGAAACAAAACGGTTCATTCATCTTCAGTGTAACTCAGTTGCAACAAAGAAATGACCTTGGCAACAAGACTGATTTTACATCAGTTACACATTCATTCTACATTACTTCTTGTCCATTAGTATAATCATTACACTGCTTTGATTCCACATTGACTAACTATTTTTGTAAGGCAGTGGTCGTTAACAGTTAAATGTCAATATTGCACATACTCTAATAAAACAACCTGCAGGATGTTTAATTTTGAACATATTACCTTCCTTGGATGTTGTTTTAACAGATGTCCTGTTAAGATAACAGAGAAATTAAATTAGTTTTCAACTCAAAGCATCTGGTTAACTTTGTAGGTAAATGCCTTTGAGCGGTAAATCTGACCAGGGTTTTCAGATAAATAGCTATCAGAATGTTTTAAGTCAATGACTTTATTTTTCCAGTTCTATTACTTAGGGCAGATTTGACATGCTTGATCATATATCTAACAGATGAAAATTGAAAATAGTGCTGGCAACCAGCAGAGTTAGGTTATTCTGAGGGTAGTTTCATGGGTAGATACTATTAAGCATGCTTATGGTTTCAGATAATTTAGTTTTGCAGCAATTTTTAAATCTCAAGATCTTTACCAGCTAGAAGATAACAGATTATAAAATTTAGACTGTTTATTACTGTAGATATAGCATATGGTGGAAAACATTTAGATAAAAGTGGAATTTTTCATCTCTTTAATGGTGAAGTAAATTGATAGGAAATCATTCAAAGTATAGAAAAATATGAAATATGATTGTATAAATTTTGCTTATTGTACAAAGTTTACCTTTTAAAATTCTAGGACATATTTTATGTTGAGTTCATGAATAAACATACATCTGCATATTGATTTATATATGCACACAATATAATCTAATAGTTATGTGTGATTTATATATGCACACAATATAATCTAATAGTTATGCACTGGGTACAGGAACACATGAAAATGAATAAATGTAGCAACTGATCAGATGATAAATCCATATGGTGATTTACATAAGTGTGTACATATTGTGTAAATATCATATATGTGTGTACCTAAGTATTAAGTACCTTAGTTGTACTGTTAAGATCGGTAAGCGCTTATTTTAGCATATGCCTTACAGCTGCATACATTATAGTTATGTGGAGGTTTTAGTATATATCTGAAGGCAGTACCATGGATATTTCTGAAAGTCTTTCAAATGCTACAGCCAAGACATTGCAAAGAAAACAAATATATATTTAAGAGATTACTTTTTAATATTTATTAATTATATTGCAGTACCATCTAGTGGCCCCAATTTGATCTCAGGGTGCCATTATACTATGAGCCCTAGACACACGTAATGTAAATAGAGCCTGTCCTAAATGCTGTGTAGTCTTAGTGTGTGATGAAACAGAATAAGTGGGAATCAACGAATAAGAGACTGCAGGGAGAATGAAACCACTGTTGCATCTTTGAAATTCTTCATGAAGTCTGGATTTTCTCAACTTTCTCATCAAGTTTTCCCCATGTTTCTCATCCATGTGAGGAGGGATAGGCAAGTGACACAAAGCCCTACTTTTGATTGGGCAGAATTTCCTGGTCCCCCTCTGTAAGGAAATTACTTCTGAATGCTATAGTGCAGCATTGCTAGCATTTCACCGGTTGTTTAAGGCACTGGGGGAAAAACTGCTGATTTTACTTAAAATGAAAAAAAGATAAATTTGTTTCCAGTGAAGCACATGCTCAGAAGATCACAGCTACAGAAGGCACCCTTGCTATGATAGCTCTTCTGGGGAGTTGTTTATGCCACATAGACAGGACCTTTCCTATGGGTATATAAATCATACTCTGGAATCAGCTATGGACAAGGGCTAGGGCTGAAATGTTATTTACTGTAACTGAAAGCTGGGGAGTCTGCCAGAGCACCCACTCATCATTTGTAAAAGTATGAAAACTTACAAAAATATGTTCTCCTTTTTAAAACCAATTTAAATTTCACTGTCTCATGGTGTGAGCTTTTTGTTTCATTATTTATTCTTTTTGAGTACATATGCAATACTTTAAGATAGTCCTTAACAATTTGTTGTTCTAAATGTAGGTGCAATGGCTAGAATATATTTTCTCCACATTTACTTTTCCTCTAAATATTAATAAATAATTGACCTACTAATTATAATCTATCAGATAAGGTCTATCTTCTGAACCAGGGATCTACCAGAAATTTCAAGGCAACACTAAGCCCATACAGTTTCTGAGGAGCTTTGTATTACTTGGAATTTCTGAAGGAAACCATTCTGATCCTTATGTTACTGAAAATTATGCCAGTGTTAATCTAGTAGGAAATGAAAATTCTGTCTTGCCTTCAGCATCCACCCGAGAGTGCTGAGGGAGCTGGTGGAGGAGCTTGCCAAGCCACTCTCCATCATTTATCAGCGATCTTGGTCAACAGGGGAGGTTCCAGATGACTGGAGGCTTGCCCATGTGACACCCATCTACAAGAAGGGCCGGAAGGAGGATCCAGGCAATTATAGACCTGTCAGCCTGACCTCAGTGCCAGGAAAGATCATGGAACAGTTCATTCTGAGTGCACTCATGTAGCATGTGAAGGACAACCAGGATATCAAGCCCAGCCAGCATGGGTTCATGAAAGGCAGGTCCTGTTTGACCAACCTGATCTCCTTTTACGACCAGGTGACCCACCTGGTGGATGAAGGAAAGGCTGTGGATGTTGTCTGCTTGGACTTTAGTAAGGCCTTTGACACAGTCTCCCACAGCATTCTGCTAGAGAAACTGGCAGCCCATGGCTTAGACAGGTGTACTCTTTGCTGGATTAAAAACTG
>VYXH01001207.1:45393-69896 GCA_013397275.1 Burhinus bistriatus
ACAAAGCTGGTGAGGGGTCTGGAGAACATGTCTTATGAGGAGCAGCTGAAGGAATTGGGATTGTTTAGTCTGGAGAAGAGGAGGTTGAGGGGAGACTTTATTGCTCTCTACAACTACCTGAAAGGAGGCTGTAGAGAGGTGGGAGCTGATCTCTTCTCCCAAGTAACTAGCGATAGGACAAGAGGAAATGGGTTCAAGTTGTACCAGGGGAGGTTTAGGCTAGACATCAGGAAAAATTTTTTCACGGAAAGAGTTATCAAGCACTGGAACAGGCTGCCCAGGGAGGTGGTTGAGTCACCATCCCTAGAGGTGTTTAAAAGTTGTGTAGATGTGGTGCTTAGAGACATGGTTTAGTGGCAGACCTGGTAGAGTAGGGTCAATGGTTGGACTGGATGATCTTAAGGGTCTTTTCCAACCTAAACAATTCTATGAGTCTATGATCTTCCCACATATGAATAAGCATTTATTGAACCTGAGAAAGCACATGAGCTGTGAAGCGCTCTCCTTTTTTGATCCTGTTTAGTATTGTCCACATCCCATAGAACAGTGTGAGTGTCTCCAACGAGCACTGCAGTGTCATTTTTGCCATACTTTCACCACTGCAGTGGTAGCAGAAAGCTCACAGACCATGCATAAGGCCATGCACTGAAAATAGCTGCGGTACCTGATAATCTCTTATAGTGGTTCATCATCTTATAATGCTCCGTATTTGCAGTTGCCCGTCTGCTGGAGGGTCCCACTTCCATTGTCCTGCCAGAGCACTGAAGCACTTGAACGTACATGATCTATCTCTGGGCTAAGATACACAGGTGTATCTTGAGCCACTCCTAGCAGTCACATAAAGTATGTTCTTACGCACACACCCAACTTTGCACTGAGACAAGTGAGTAGCTCCTAGAGAAGACCCTAATAAAAGCTAAGGAGGCAGTAAGATATTTAAACTGTCACAAATATTTCAAACTGAATGTCTGCCCTAGAGACAGAACCATGCCATGCTTTCTGCACCCCAAGAGAATTTACGCTCACTAGATAAATCTCCTTAAACTTTTAAACAGGTATTTCCAGATACATGGTGAATGTAACTATTCAGGATACAAAAAAAATTAATTTTCCCCCCTGTAAAATTGCTACCTCAAAACTGTATAATTAATTCTAAATATTAGTAATTTTTTCTTGTAGTTTTCTTCCTTTCTTGTCCCAGTGAAAGGAATGTTTCCAAAACTGCTACTGAAAAGCAGCAATCTGTGATATATGGATAAGTGAACTAACTAATGTCAACTTTAATAACTCTGTAGGATTTGATGAGGAATTTTTATTAATTGTCCATAATAAACCAGAAAAATTATCCTCTGGCAAAACCTCATTGACTTCAGTGCTGTCACACTGCAGCTGACGGCACATTCTCAGCTTTTGTTTTGTTGATTCCATATGCTCAGAATGAAGGACTAGCTATGAAAAATATTTGGTCTCCTTTTCTAATAACCCACTAAACTCGACGATTACCTTTGTGAATTTATCCCCAGAGTATGAGTTCAGTCTAGTGTTGATGTTTTCAAAACTTGCTGCTGCTATTTCAATGACATTAATTTTAAGGGGCATCCTATCTATTCAGGAGTAGGCTGCTGTACTATGGCATTATGTCCCACTTATCAGACTACCACAAGCACCTATTTGGGCAGAAATTGGATTCTCTGTTTTGAGGGTAGGATTTGATTGATTAAATAACCTTATGAATTGAGCAAAACTGTGGTTTATTGTGGGTTTCATTCTAAAAACCTGTTCTTCAGCAGGCCACAGTGTAACTCAGGCTATTTTTCTTCCACCCTACAATAGTTGGCTAATTCAGCAATAATGAGGTGATCAGTAACATGCTGTGTCTGAGTATCTCACCGGTATCTTTAAACTGCCAATGAACCCTTTTAGAGAAAAACTGCTGTTTGCAATGTAGAGGAAGAGTAAGATCAGAGGGCTAAAAACTATGTGAAAAAACATAGTTCCTCCTCTACAGATAATTGAGACATACCTTGCTACTCAGATTAAAAAACAAACAAACAAACAAAAAAAAAACAAAAACAAAAACAAAACACCAACCCTGGATTTGTCAGGCTTTTGACCATATCTTAAAAGCGAAGGGCTCTCCCTTTCTGTATAAGGGTCCTGTCTATGATTTCTAATCAGATGTGCAAAGCAATCTCTGTCTTCCTCTTTCCCTCTTTTCTTGGCAATTTTATATTTGTCACTCCTCTCTCTTCCTCATTCAGCTTATTAAAGCTGAATACTTTTTTTTATCTTGGCTTTGCTCACCACTGGCCCATTCCTCTGATACTTAGCACATCCAAATGTATTTTAGCTGGTTTTGACTAAACTGACAAGTTTTATTTTGCTTTGGAAGTATGGGGAAACACTGTATTAGAGTGCAGTTTTGTCTAGGTATTTATCTTTAACTGCCACTTACAGAATACACGAAATGTTGTAATTCTGTACTCCACTGCCCACATGCACCTGATTCGTAGTGTTCCTACAGATGTTCCTAAAACCCATATGCAAGACATCTGTCCTGCAGCAGTAATGATGAGGATTGATTTGCATTACGTGGAGAAGTTAAGCAGTTGGAACATATGTGTGTATCTTAAAGTTTGACTTAAGGAAATTTTTTAAACATTTTTTCCTCATTAGAATATTCAATATCATTTTTATGTAGGTGTGTTTGTTCTTTCATATGTTGCGTATGACATCATAATATAAATTTTAATGAAACCTTGTTAAATACATTGTAGATATAATCTGGATAATATACACTGTAAAAACTAATTGCATAAGTATTCACATGAGAATAATGTAAAAATTGATACCGTGGGTTGTGCAAAGATTATCCTTGAACATTAGTGTCTACCCAACTGCAGTTAATCCTAAGTGTTCAAATGGCCACGTGAGAAATACTGCTAAGGGCAATAGTGAAAGAAATTTCTCCGCTGGAAAAGCTTTTCCTTAAGCCTAGGGAACTAACCACTTGCTTTTCCTGTGAAACAAACATACGCATACATACATACCTATATATATACACACACATATTTGATCAGTGTTTTCCATTTCATTTGACAGCACATATATGCTGTTCTGTATCTTGATTCTTTTTCTGTAATAACTTTCTTTTATTTCTTTATTCTTATAGCCATGAATTCTACAAAAAAAGAAAAGCAAATTCTGTTCCTAGCTCTTGTTATTTTACTTTTTTTGGTTTCATCAGATGTTTTCTTGTGTTATGTGTGCCCTGGTTTACATTGTGCAAAAATATCCAATCTTCTTATGGTTATTCTGTCTTGAATAGTTCCTGTCCCACTTGCCAAATACTATCAGTGCCTTTGTGAATGGTTTAAAGCATTTCAGTCACATAAGTAGTTTCAACATGGCACAAAGATATACAATATAGCATAATTTGTGTAGAATCAGAGCTTCTAACTGTGCATTTTTCATGGTTGACAAACAACGATGGGCTTCAAAGCATGAGATTTTCCCTAAAACTGCAACTTCTGGCTGTTGTGTTTGCCTTACTGAATTCTGTGGTTTTAATTTTTAATAAAGGAAAGTTATAAGCTCAGACAGCTGTTTGGAAGAAGAGGTTACAAGAGTGCTTAGTAACAACAGACTATGATACTATGTAATTAGCTTTTTTTCTCTTCATTAGCATATACAACCTGCTACAGGAATGAGACTATAATGATAATTGCCAGACTCTTGGGTTTTCACACTTGGAAATAGTGTAAAGTACAAATCTGAAGTAATTGGGATTCTTTCAAGAAATGTCTCTCTCCGCATAGTGAAAGCAGGAGCTTGTAACAGACTATGGAGACTTAATTTTGATGTTACGTTTCTGGCAAAGCATCTCCAGGAGATAATAGTACTTATCTTGATTCAGGTCTCAAAGTGAAAATGAGTGTAGCAATCTTTAACTTATCATTAAAAGATGTTTGTTTGTGTCACAGTATGTAGCATTAATGATTCTGCAGAGGACAATTGCCTCTATATGAAAAGTCACTGAAGACTAAAGTTTACTGAGAGTTTATATGGGAATTTCGTTTGATTCCTGTACCCATTCTGTTTAGCTTTAGGCAATGTTTTCAGTTGTTTCTCACAAGCAAAAAAAATGTGTCTGTTAAAAAGAATATAAAAAAGTAATATAATTCTTTACACTGATATCATTGTGCACTGTGTAAGACAGTACTGCCTTGTTTCTATCATAAAGCGGCGTGCTTTCAAAGTTGGTAAGTACCAAGTATCATCTCTTCCATGTCTCATACAGAGGCAGTGCAAAATATTACAACAAGCATAAGTGGTAAAGTGCATATGAGTGTTTTTTCACATATAACCTAAGTCTTCAATAAACCACACTCTAAAACTTATTTTCAAATAATATTCAAATAATCTGCTATTTGTTTAAGATGGTGGGTTATAGACATGAAAACATGGACTCCAGGAAACCAACCAGCAAGCCACTGTGAGTCCAGCATCTTTGGCTCCTTCTCAACAGAACATGCCACTGCGTGTTGCCATCCTCCCATGCCCATGTGACATGCCCCTTCCCGTGTGGAATTCTTCAGGCTCTCTCACACCTTCTTTTTACACTTCCCCTGTTTTCCTAGACACCTGTCTGATGCAGGTCGTGATAGGCTGAAACACTCTTTGGACATCCCTGCTTCTCTGCCTAGGCTGCCAACATAGCTCAGAGCTAATACCTGACTTCTAGACAGCTAATGTTAAATGAGCTGAATCCAACCCTAAGTGCTTATCAGCCATTGAATTCATGGTAGTTAAGCGCAACAGGATGCCTTCCTTTAGCATCAAGCTCCTAATATATTTAAAAATCTGGTGCCATGGAGCCTAGATTGCATTTAAATTGGAGTTTGAGTGTTTAGTCTGTCAGTAATTTCTGAAAATGGGGTTTGAGTTCTAGCAAAAAATTGCTTATGCTTTTTTGGAAATCCTGCACTTCTTGATTTGTGTTCAAGAAAAGGAGAAAGAATGGCAGTGGTAGAATTTTCATTTATAAACATACTGAAAAACTACTTCATGTTTTCAATTGGAGTTGCATAGTTTATTTGATTCTTCTCCTTCATTGATTATCATTTTTTTCAGAGTAAGCCAGTGACGCTGCACATGAAATAAATTGAAAACCTGCCTACCATGTCCATGAAACAATGGGAGTGAGTTTTGAAAACCTTATATAAAAAGTCATACCAACATGCAAATGAATAAGCATTTGAGCATGAATAGTTGAATTTAAAAAACTGAGATCCTTAAAAAGGCAAATGAAGTAAATGCATGCCTCAAAGCAAAGAACAATGTCAAGAATTTGTGACTCTATATTGATTGGTACTAGAGAAGACATTCCTAACAAGAAAAATGGAAAGACTGCATGAAAAATTCAAAGCAAAAGATCTGATCTGAAGATTTCCTATACTGAGCAAGGGATATATATTCAGCCTACTTAAAAATTTAAGGGTATATTTTTACTAATGGCTGTTTCTTTTCTGTAGTATTTTCTTTGTGATGGGCTCCATGGTACATGCTAGGTAAGGTAAAAAGAGGAAAAAAGCAAACTGTTGAATATGTAAGTCCTTGAGCAAATAAATACTTTGTTTTGCTTTTTTAGAATTAACTATTAAACTGTGGAAATATGGAACTCCTGTATTTTATACATAGAAAGTCATGTGGCACTAAGTCCTTCGGGATGATGATTTACTTTATCATTAGAATGAAAAAGAGAAAAAAAAAAGATAAACAAATTACTAGTCATATGTTGCTGATGTATTTGGAAAGATATTTCCATGTGCCCAGAATGTCCTGTCTCTTTTGCTCCTCTACTTAGGTGATGCTAAATTACCTATAGTAGAATTACAGAGACATAAAGATGGAATAGATCTCTTTATAATATTTCTTGCACATAGAAATTAATAATAATATTCAATCAGTCTTTAACACTTGGTTAACTAAGTGATCCTTATAGACTAATAAAATGAATTGCGTATCATTACCGAGCAGCCTGGTTTTGCATGCAGGAAGTTTTTCCTAGTATCCAACCAGAATGATTTTACTGACTATCTTTGACCCTTTCTGAAAAGGCAGGGCAAACATTCTCTTTATTATACCACCTACATGTTGAAAGACATTTATCATGCTGATTCTTGCTTTTTTAGCAAGAAGTATCAAAAAAAACCCCAAAAAACAAAAAACAAAAAAGGTATTCCAGCTGAGACCTCACCAGCACCAAGTACAGCAGACCTGTAGGACCTCTAGTATTTTATCTATAAAGCTGCCATTAAAGCTTTACTGAACCAGATTTTCTGGATTTTGCACAGCACTACACTGTTGATTCTCATTGCTGAGTCACTATTACAACCTCCTGCAGTTCTCTTTGCCATATTTTGCTACCTTGCCAAGTGTTACTTACTTTCAATCTGTCTGATTTCTCCTGCCTACAGGAAATACTTTGCTTTTTATTTAATTCACCTTGTTGTTCTTGGGTCATCTCTTCAATTTGCTGTGATCATTTGGATTGCCGTCCTGCCCTCTGCAGTGTTTGCTATCCTTCTTCTGCATGATATAAAACGTTCAATTCTATTACCCAAATCACTCATGAAAATGTTGATTGAGTTGAATCTGGAGTGGATACCCACCTTCCATTTCAAACCCTTCGTCAGCTCAACAGCCAAACACTTATAAATACTTTTTGTGAACAGGTTTTAAACCAGCTGTACAACTGGTGCATGGTGATTTACATCCATTATGCACTTTCTTAGTTGGCATGTAAGTGACATCACACCGCCCAGTGTCAGAAGCCGGAATAAAGTCAAGTATGTCCTACCTACTGCTCTGCCTCCCCAAAACCACCACAGCCAACTCACCTGTCATAGCTGAAGAAGGAAAGTTATTTAACTGTGAACTGCTCTGGAAAGCTCATATAAGTATCTTTTTCATCGTACAATTTCATACGAATACGGAGATTGATGGATTAGCAATTTTGTTACAGAACCTCAGGATGGAATACAGACTCACTGTTCTAAAACTGTAAAAAAAAGTATCTGTCTTTCTGATTCTGTGTGGTTGCTCCTTCAGCTTTTTAATTAGTTCTGCTTTTTTATTATTATTATTTTTTAGGCAGAAACTTCAGGTGAAATTGTGTCCCTATTGAAGTCAATGCGTGTTGGTTGGGGTTTTTATTCCATTGACTAAAATGAGGCCAGGAGCTGACATAGACTCTTCAAGGGCTTCTCAAAGTGTCAAGTCTTATCCTTAAAAGCATGATGATGTCTTGAGAATTCTGCACATCAAAAGCAATTTCATAATAGAAGAGAAGATTTTAGTTTCATTGATATGGAAATCATGTTATGGAACATGCATCGTGCAAGCATTCGGTGTCTACACCGACACCGTGTAAGGCATGCAAAGATGATTTCCATCCTTGCAAAAATGTTGTTAAATTAGATTTAGTAAAAAAGACATACTGGTATTTATCATCACAAAACACAGATAAACATATGAGTAATGGTATGAGTTCTGTTTTGGTTTTTGGCTTTCATATTTCAATGAACTTAGAATATAAAAGATGTGCAAATGTTAGGGGATCTGAATCCGTACATGAAGAAGTAAACATTTATTAATCTATTAAATATCATCTGCTTACTGAATGATCCAGTTATTTGATTGCAGAAAAGGAACGTGACTTTAGTTCAAATGACTTGACTGAACCTTGGGACATTTGAGTCCATTTTTCAGCTCTGACCCAAATTGCCTGTAAATCAGAGCTTCTGCCGCAACTTCTGCTCTCAGTTCTTGCCACTGTAAAACAAAGATGATTGCAGCTGCCTCTATGAAAAGGACAGCAACACAGTGAGGTGAAACTCAGTATTCCTGAAGTGTCCTGCAGTAGTAGTGGAGACACCTTACTCTGATGGTTCACCATGTGTAGTCCTGTGCACATTTTAGAATTATTTGAAGCCTTGCTTGTAGAAATTGTTCCCTTCCTCAGTGAAATTACAGCCTATTGCTAACAAGACAACTATTCATCAATACATTTAACCTTTCTTCTGCTAATTTTTGCTATGACTATGGTTATCATACTTGTATATTCAAATTATTTATAGAATTTTATGGGGAAAAAATTCTTTTCTTAGAAACTGTTCACTTCACCACCTGATGTCTGACAGTCAGTTTGGTCCAAAGATATTTTTCTTTTTACTGATTTGATGAGTATAATTGGATTGGAGAGTCTATTTGGCATACTGAGTTTGCAAGCTACAGGGCATTTGCTTTTTTTAAGAAGCTGGTGAGGGTAATATAAAAGATAAAGAAGATCAAAAGCAAGATTAGCCACTTTTACTTCTTTCTCTATCATTTGAAAAATAAAAGTGCTATTCTGAAAAATCACTGATAAAAACCTAAAGAATTTCAGCATTCCTGAAAGCTGCATATCTACGTTTTTTAAAATGATATTTTCTTGGGTTTTGCTCACTACTTCACAACAGTCAGTGAAAAAATATTGGTAGGAAATGTATGGCAGAATCTTTGTAATGATTTCTTTTGTGTACATTTTGGGTGAACAGATCTGGGAAACAGACCTGGAGAACAGATCAACAATTCCACCTATTCTATACTAACTAAATGCAGTTATAAGTGTACCTTCTTTTACTAGTTATCCTTGGGTTTGTTATAGAAGCCATATGAACAGTATTTTTCTGGAAACAGTATACTGTTTCCAGTGTACTGTTTCCACTTAAAGATAAAAACTGGTCACAATGCAGTCTGCCAGTTTAAATGAATCCTTACATCTGTGTTTTATTTTTTGTAGCATGGAGGAAATGGGGAAAAGGAGGATGATGAACTGAACAAGTTTCTTTTAGAATTTCAGTGACTATTGCTTAAAGGTTACGCGTATATCTCAAATTATATTTACTTTGGAGATTATGCAGGCTAAACATTTGTACAATATTCTGGGTTCCTAAAACAAATATTCTGGCTTAAATCATGATGATTAACTACAATGCATTTAAATGAATACTGATGCACTGAAAGTTTCTGTTTGTCATAATTTAAAGTGTCATATTTTGCTATAGAAAAGGTGATTGTCTCTGACAAAAACTATGGGAAATCACTTTGAGTAAAGAAAGTTTAACAGTCATTCCTATGGCATGAAATTAAGTACAGCTGACTTTTTTTATAAGAATCTCAGGAGAAAAAAAAGTCTGATTTAAGTTTAGGCAACACTTCACATTTTGAAGTATCCAAAATAAATTTGTAAACATTAGATATAGGAATCACATTATCCATAGCTGAACCATAGCAGTAACTGAAGATGGAGGTATAAGCAACTGTTTTTAGATCAGAGAAGAGAAGAGGAATATTCAACCCAAAAAAGAAGAATTTAGATATGCAGAATGTGGTTAAATCCTTCTGGTAATCTATCTTAATGCAGAGGTGAACACCTCTGTACTTCAACAAAAATATGAGCGGACCTTTACCGATCACAAACACTTAAGCATTAGACTATTCATCAGAACTATCAGTAAAGGGAGGTCTATCAGAAAAATTATTATTTTTCAGCCTAGTGTGGTCTCTGCCTACAGCTACCCCTCCAGGAGACCTGAGGGCTTTCTGTGGGAGAGAGCAACATACAGAATCACAGAATGACCAGGGTTGGAAGGGACCTCTGGAGATCATCTAGTCCAACCCCCCTACCAGAGCAGGGACACCTAGAGCAGGTTTCACAGGATGGCATCCAGGCGGGTTTGAATGTCTCCAGAGTTGGAGACTCCACCACCTCCCTGGGCAGCCGGTTCCAGTGCTCTGCCACTCTCAGAGTAAAGAAGTTCCTCCTCATGTTCAGGTGGAACTTCCTATGTTCAAATTTGCACCCATTACCTCTTGTCGTATCACTGGGCACCACCGAAAAAAGACTGCTGCCGTCCTCCTGGCACCCTTCCTTTAAGTATTTGTAACTGAGTAATGTCATTTCCAGTGGTGCAAATGTAATCAGATAGAAAGCCAGGGATTTAGCTATAATGTTCTATCAGTAAAATGCTGCTAACTTCCCTTTTTCTTCTTTTTTATAGTAAAATATTACTTGATAATCAATAAGCATATAGGAAACAGAAGACAGAAAACAAAGAAGCATAGAATAGAATCATAAAATCACCTAAGTTGGAAGAGACTTTTAAGATCATCTGGTCCAACCATAAACCTAACACTGCCAAAACCACCACTAAACCGTGTCCCTCAGCACCACATCTACCAGAAATACCCCCAGAAACGATGACTCCACCACTTCCCTGGGCAGCCTGTTCCAGTGCTTGATAACCCTTTCAGTGAAAAAATTTTTCCTAATATCCAATCTAAACCTCCCCTAGCAAAACTTGAGGCCATTTCCTATCATCCTATCGCCTTGGGAGAAGAGACTGACCCCCACCTAGCTACAACCTCCTTTCAGGTAGATGTAGAGAGCGATAAGGTCTGCCCTCAGCCTCCTTTTCTCCAGGCTAAACAACCCCAGTTCCCTCAGCCGCTCCTCATAAGACTTGTGCTTGAGACCCTTCACCAGCTTCATTGCCCTTCTCTGGACACGCTCCAGCACCTCAATGTCTTTTTTGTAGTGAGGGGCCTAAAACTGAAATGAAGAACTGGCCAATGGATCCTAGCAGAATTTGTGCTAGAACATTTGCTCCAGCAGAATATTCAGCACTGGTCAAGCAAAAATGATTAATAAAGTGAGGTGACAGAAATAGCTGAGTATAAAGAGACCTTCAAAAGTTAAGAGGCTGGGTAGAATTGCAGACCAATCTCACAATCTGTATTTTACAAAGTAGTGCTGATAGGACAATTTGACCCTGATGATAAATATACAGTGATGGGCTCTAAATTAGCTGTTACCACTTAGGAAAAAGATCTATCATGTGACTAGGCCTCTGAAAGCCTCAGCTCAATACTGAAAAAACAATGTTAAGACCTGCTAGGAAAGGAGCAGATCACCAAGCAAGGAATATCATACTACTGTCAAAAAACATGGTATTAACTAGTGTTATGTTCTGTTCATTTCTGTGAAAAATAATTAATTAGATTGTTCAAGAAGAAGGAACAGGGATGCCAGAATGGTTGTATGAGAGATGAATGACTGTCACAGCTTCTTGGGGTAGGGAGTATTTTCCTCCAGTATCTGTTCTACACAGTGTCAGGGCTGTAGTTTCAGCTTCGGCTACAGTTCCCCTGATTTTTTGTTTTCAGGAAATATGACATGTTTTGATTTGTTGCCCTCTTAAAAACAACAATGAAAAAAAAAATCCACAATAAAAAAAACAGAGGGACAATGACAACTGGCAAAAATTATTTAGGAATTTTCTTGTAATTACTTAGGTGTGCTTTTGTAGCTGGTGAATCACCCTGCCTACCTTCCCTCCCCCTGCTCTTCTGCTCCAGTAGAGCAGAGAGGAAGACAGCGGTGATAATCCTCTTGGACTGAAATATTTTACACTTGTTTGGTAGGTGATAAATGCTGCATTCCAAGGGGATTAGCACAGTGAAACTTCACTAAAGGAGTGAGAGTTTCTGCATGCACACTAAATAATTCAGAGCCTTACTGGATCAACAGTAATATCCATACTTTTTCTGTGGGAAAAGCTAATACAGGAACAACAGCCACATGAAGTTAACCAGAAACCATTTTTTGAATAAATTATATTATTCTACTGCAGCTACTGTGCTGTGAACACATTTAATTGTTGTGGGTTTGGAGGGTTTTTTCACTAGTTTACACTAATTTGTGAACTTCTGTTCAGTTAAATCTGAACTGAGTTAGTAATGTGTATTGTGTCTTCTTGGGAAAGGAAGGCAATTTTAGGTAACTTCATGTTCTAACCCAAATGAAACATTTGTAATGATCAGCACTGCAACCACCTTAAAATCTTAATAAATATGTATCCTAATAAATGCAAAAGGTATAATAGTGCAAGTGAAACATTTCTACTTTTAGTGGATTCCTACAATTTCTTTCAGCATTTCAATTTCAGTAAAACTAGTCCTTGAAAAGACATGCTGAATTTTCAAGAAAGGCAACTGAAAGAGCATTTGACATTTCCTCCCCAAATCTATAAGCATTTAAAAATACTCCTGAAAGCATTTAGATTTGTTTCTTACCTTAGTGAAAATAAGGTAATAAGTATAGCATGCTTAAAACGAGAAATCAATTTGATGATTACAAGCTGTTTTAACTCCCTTCTTCCAGATATGTCAAGTTTATGGTTTAAAAATGCTGTTGCTTGTAATTTTTTCTGTTTACATAGAGTAACAAGGCAAATAACCTATTCTAACATTGAATCCAAACAATATGAGATTTAAAGAACTATATGGAAAGAGCAAAGTGAAGTTGTTTTCTGGTTTCTTGATATTCAAACATAGAATGTAATCAAAAGTCTTACAGAAAATGTTAATTTATGGACATTTTATATTTTACTTCATTTTGTCTATTCTGTCATGTGCTATCACTAGTCATGCCCTAATGCCCAGATGGAAGGCTGCAGTGGAACACCATGAAAAAAGAACCCACTAACCCATCTAATACTAGATATTCCTGCTCCCAGATTAATTTAAATTGTGAGCTTTATGCTAGAGCTGAGTGCTCCATCTGTGACAGACTTCTGGCTACCCAAGATGGAAATACTGCTTGTCATCCATTTCCCTGCTAGAGACTGAATGTGTCATCTTTGAAAAAGCCATGCTTTGAGCACAATTGTATTTATTTTGAAGCACCATTGCAAGATAACATCCAGTGAATTGATGCCAACAGATAGAGGCATGCTTGCTCCAACTTGAAGATTACTTGTCTTTGTAGTCATTATACACGTTATTGCTGTACCTATCTCAATATTGAAAGTGTCAGGGAGAGGAGGGATTTGCATAATTATCTTTTATTTCCATTTTAAAATGCAGTTCTTCCTTCAACAACATAGGATTACAGACAAAGGAAATGTAGTCACATTGCATGAACCTGTTGATATGTGATGTAGTAGCGAAGATGAAGAAATGATAGACCAGAGTGATAGAGACCATTCAGCCTGGATGAATTGATTGCAAGGAGTATTGATATACCTTCCCTTGAATATTGAGATACCTTCCCTTCCCCAGTCCCTTTTGCAGGTTTTGTCTCTAATGACTTTCAAAGTGTTCCGACTATACATACTGTAGGCTGTTTTAGGAGAAATCTCAATTATTGTTTTTTTATAATTCCATCGAAATGTTAAAAAAATAACTAGTGAAGGCAGAATTAAGAAAACATTGAATGTAAGAGTGTTTTCTGTCTTCAGTGCCTATACATGAATTGCATAGCTTAAATGGTAAGCAATGTATTTAAAATTAAGCCAGGAGAGGAAAATCCTAATAAGTCACACTACTCTGTTTTTCTGAAAAAAAGTGTCATTTTTGCTATTTGAAAAAAGGTACCAGTTATGACTAATTAGATCTTGAATTTAATGCTTAAATATTGCAATTTTTTTTAAGCCATCAGATATTAAAAGCCATCAAAAACTACATTTATAGCGCTTGGCTTAGAATAGGTTATTTCATGGCTTTGTTCTGGCTTTCCAATATGAAATGCACTTATGATGGCAGAAGATAAAACGATGCCTCCTCTGCTGATTTAGGCTATAACATTTAAACGCTACAGTATCTGGAAGAACTGTCTGCATCTTAATGGTAATTGTTAGTCATTTCTTGGACTGCTACAAATCTTCTTGACACATGCAAAATAGAAGAATAAAATATTTCTACACTAATGCTGCAACACTAAAAATATCTAAATATTGTCAGAAAACTGATTTGATGGTTAACACCAAATTTTTCTGTTTTCATGGAATGTAAGTTTTCAGCACTCTAGACAAAAATAACACTTATGGCAATAAAAATGCACAGCGTTGGAAAGTCCATTGAATATATTTCCATGCAGATGAAATATTATCTGACCTTTTACTTTCAGATTTTTGCTCCTAAAAGTGCAATAAAATTTTTTAGCCAAAGTTACACCTTAATCACCAACCTCAAAAGCTGGGGAATGTTCAGTGGAATTAGTCAAAGTTTTCTGAAACAAATCTTCTAATAAAGAGGTTTGAATGTTTTGTCTGTTTGCTTAAGGCAAATTTCTAAGCAGTTCAAATGAGGGAAATAGGATTTTGGAGGTGTTTTTTGTTTTGTTTTTCAGGGCTGACTGTATAAAATTCTCTGGAGGTTGCATAAGGACTGTATCTGTTTGTGAGAATGTTGACAGGCTGTGTATGGGATTACTTTTGTGTGGTACACACACCAGCACAAGCAGTATGTAGGTGGCAGGCTCAAGATAATAAAAACTGGTGTAAAACTGATTCTATGCAGAAAAGCATGAATATAAAAAATATTTTTCCTCAACAGAGCTGATATTTTGGTGCATTCTTGTTTTATTGCCAAAATCAGTGTTTGTTCCTTTTTATTGCCTTATTACAGTGTTAGTACAAATATGAACAGGTAGACAGGTTTTTAAGTCTTTCCCTTGTCTAACAGTTGGCATTATTTAGTGAGTTACACTTTTAAACTCCTTTGAAGGTTATTAGACAACATTCTTGAGACACATTTACTGGCAATTGGGAGGTATAAAGGACATAAATTATCTCACCAAATCTTTGCCAGGGTATTGGCATGGTAAAAGACACTGTTTGCCTTCAGATCCTGTACTGAATTTTGTGTTTCTTTGTTCTTTCATCTAGAAATCATTTAGAAAAAATAAAATTTATGCTGTGTACCTAAAGTCTTTTGTAATTCTAGGATCACATCTTAAGAGTTGTGGTTGTAGTAGATACATACATATCTGTTGTAGCGAACCATTTTGCTGAAATACTCTTATCATCTTCCTTTTACCTTGAGGACCATAGAAAGCAAAGTAGTTTTCACCAGAATATGAGGTACAGTTTTTGCTTCTGAGGATGAAAAGTATGATTATTAAATATGGTCATTAAATAATACTCTTTTTTTTGCTTACACATTTCAAAGGTTGCAGGAGTGAATTTAAATTGAGAGTATTCACATTATAATATGATGATGCTAATAAGGGATGTTGTAATGTCTTTTAATATATGTAAAAAGTGTAACAATACTGTGAGAATTCACCTGCCTGTGAAAATTCTAGCATGTGAAAAGGAAGGAAGGTAAGGAAGAAAGGGAGTTGGAAGTGTTACAAGAGAGGCTGGATGCTGTACAATAAGAGCTATAAAATATTTTTAATTAAGAAGGATGTAGGTTTTTATTATTACTGTAAAGATAACATATTTAAGCAAACCAGTTTAAAAATAATGTGATTTGTCTTACCAGAACTATGATATTCATGAGTTTCTGGTGCTTTTTAATGGGAAAATCTTTTCATTCGGTCCAACTTTACATCATCAGATACATCGTCTCCTGGAAAAAGTCATCAAAATGGTAACTCCTGCTGAGGGAGAAAATAGACCCACATTTTGTTGGGGGATAGTGAAAAGGATTAAAGGTGTTTCTTGAAATGTTATGGCAATTTCTCCTTTATAGTTGCTGTTGAAAATTACATACTTGTGATCTGAGATGCAAGTAATCCATTTTAAGACTGTGAGTGCCCATTATGATCCTCTAGTTTGATCTTTTGAATAACACAGTACTTTGAATTTCACTGAGTAATTTTTCAAATTCTGATGGAGTTTATTCTTATCTTATAGATGGAAACTTATTGTAGTCTAAAAGATTTAGAGTGGTGGAAAATCCATTGTTCTAGATAAGTTGCTCTACAGAGTAGGTATCTCTAGTGTTAAAAAAATTGCTCCGATCTCATCTGAATTTATTTAGCTTCTACTTCCAACCTGTACATCTTTTTATACCTTTGTCTGGTAAATTTAGTATCTTCCATCATCAGAATTTTTCTGTTCATATTTATATTGTCTTCCTTCTTGCACCACCCGTACTGTATCATCTTTACCAAGCTTAAAGTTTACTACTATTAAACTACTCAGTTAAATTAAAGAGATTGCAACTTTAAAATCTTTCACTGTAATTCAGGCTTCCCAAATCCAGAATAATTATTTGAGCTCTTCCCAGAACTCTTTTCACTTTTTCAGTATCCATTTGAAAGTGAGACATGACAGCTGTTTCCCAGTAATTGTCTCAACAGTGTCAAGAGCAGGGTAAATAAAAAGTCCAGTCCAAATACGCACATCCTACATATATGTTCAGGGATTCTCTTCTTCATGATTTTACTCTGTGAATTCTAGTTCATTAACCGCTATAGATCTAAAAATCCTGTCTGAGAATGAATTTCCAAAATGCAGGCATTTATCATAAAATCTGTGACCAGCATTCCTAGTTCCTCATCGTAAGATAATAAAATGTATTATTTTAAAAAGTCCGCCTTACTCTGTAATCTGGTATGTGTGTAGCACTGTCTGCTTTTTATTACTGTTCATCATTCCACCATTTTTGTATCAATTGCATGTTTTTGCTAACATGAATGTACAGTTTCCTCTGGAGAAATGAATATTAGGTAGTAATTGGTCAAGGTGTTTGCACTAGCTAGAAATTCCTCTTTGCACAATTGTTCCCAATAAACAACTGTTTTCTGAGATTTGCAGTGAACTAGTTTTTCAAATTATTAGTATGTGCTACAAGGAATTTTGTATAGTGCTAATTTTTAATCTGAATGTTGTGCAGACAAATGCCCTTACAGAAGTTGTATTATGTCAACACACTTTCCTCTGTGAACTGAACTTGTCACCTCATCAGAAGTTTTGACAAGGTCTGCTTTCCATAAAGCTGTGCTGATTGGCGCTAATTATGCTACTATCCTCTAATAATTTAGTACTTTTATGTTGTATCAGCTTTTCTGTGACTTTGCCCAGAACAGAAGTTCAGCTAACCAGACTGTAATTATTTGGGTCATCATGTCTACCCTTTACAAAATATGCTACAATAGATAATTACAAGATTTTTTCCTTTACATTGTGTTTTATAAACATAGCCTTAGATCTCCAAGCAGAATGGAAAGTACAGTTTTGTGTAGCATGTCCTTGAAAAGGACTCAGATTTGCAGGCCACAGAACAGACTGTCCCACACAAGACAGGGTGCCTGCAATACACATGGAGAGGCTGAATATTACTTACTTTTCACATGACAGAGGGCATACTGATGATGCTACTGGAAAGGTTACTCTTCTCTGCTCCATTAAGTCACCCTGTATCTCAGATAATTTCTTTCAGTGGAATGTTTTTAAAGCCTCTGTCACAGATCAGTCTTGTTATCCCCGTTCTGTCTCTTATGGCAGCACATCCCAGAGAGACCATGAAGATGGATGAAAATCACTACGTAGGATGTGTTGCTTTCAGTGATGAAGGATCAGATGGACTTAAATATATTTAGAGAAGGCACCATAGAATATGTATTGATTCTGGGTCTTTAGTTTGCAATCTCCTGATCCTCATGCACTTATAATCTGAGGGATAGATCCTCAACCAGGGTAAAGCGGTGTCAACAGGCAATGCTTTGTTGAATGCCATGATGCCACCATGATTTCTGCAGCAGCTGAGCAGTCATCTTCATTCTGAAATGGTCTTAACACAGTATTTTGCTTTTACTCCTGCAGAACAGCTACAAGAGTTGCATGGCATTACCAAAAACTTTTCTGATGTCTTTAAATTTAAGTATTTACTGTGTATTCAGAGTGTTTCCAATTTTTTTTTTCAGATTAATGCATCAAGAGCCCTGTGTAGTTATACTGAACAACAAAAACAGGAAAGTGGCACAATGAGAAAAAAATACTTCAGAAAAAAATATCTAGTATTTTCATGCCTACTCTTGCCCCTTCAGTGGTGCACTTTTAGGAAACAAAGCTGAATTTCTCCACTTTACAAACCCAGCCTTCTCTTGTGCAATAAATGAGGTTGGCATATACAAAGGGAGTAGCTATGATTTGTAATGTTATTTTCCCAGCTAATCAAATATACATTTTGTTGCCATCTTGATCTTAGAAAATAATTGGAGGACAAACTGTTCTTGAAATGTGCCAGCAAAAACATCATATGGGAAGTCCTTTTATTTTGAAGTTGCAGTGCAATCCACTGAAAATAGCAAAACTTTGTATATGCAGGGATTGAAAGTAAAGTACAATAACCCTGGCTTCTGTGTGGAAGAAGAAAAGTGTAAACAAAATCTATTTGATTATCCAGATTTATAAAAACTGTATTAAAGTCTATAAGAAGTGTAAATAAATTTGGGAGAAGGTAAAATGTGATCTGTCTCTTATGCCACAATTGAGTGTTCATAGGAGATGTTACCCTGAGCAACTGCTAGACCATGTTCATGCACATGTACACATACAAAGATTAATCAAGTTATTTTTACAGATAAAAATACTTTCAATTAAAACTTTGTAATGGAATTATATGAAATAACACAGAATAGCTTATAACATAAATTATTGAGTTATAGCTTATATAAACTTTAAAAAATAGTTTGCATCGCACTGCAAGGAATCTATGCATTGTCGTCTCTGGTTCAGAATTCTCCTAAGGAGATTTTTTCGTAGGAAGTTTCTAATGCTTATTGCTATATAGGAATTGAACAGGTCACTTTCATCAGATGTTTCTGTAAGTTTGATAAAATCAAGAAGGAAAAAAAAATTATAAAAACTCCTATCTATTCTGGAAACAATATATTCATATTTGATTTCATGTCCTGGGAAAAGCTCAGATGTTGAGCTTTCCGAAATGTTATTGTAATTGGTTTGCAAATTCCTTGAAATAGGTTTAAAGTGTTTTCTTTTTATGTGAACCCAGTAAATAGTAATTTAGTAATTTTTCTAGTTATCTGTCATATTTGTTGGTATAAGCAGTCTTCTGGTCTTGAACAGCATTGATTTATCCGTGATCTGTGAAAAGCGTATGTATTATCTGTGTATTTTATTATTATCTGTGAACAGCATATGTATTATCTGCAATCTGGGCCAAAGTAACTTGAAGATGAATTGAGTTTGATAAGTTTGAAGCATAATGATTCCCCTCCCAAGCTATGGAAATTTGTGATTATTAGCCAAAGAATCCATTTCAGCTTTCTGAATCTGATATACAAATCTTTTTAGCTTATTCATTATAAAACACCGTAACATGTGGTGGAGAAATTCAATTTCTAAATTATAAAAGATCTGCAAGTCCTTGAATTTCAACTTTTTAAAATAAGTGTATCATACCAGTCTGTCATTAGAGAGGTTCTAATTAATTCACACCTTAGGTTGAGACCTATTTGCGAGTTACTGTCTATAGGTTAAGTTTGCTTTCCATAGAGAGTTAGTCTGCAGTTAGTAGTGCTTATATGTGGCCAGGGGCTCTTGTGGATCTGTAGTAGTAGACCTCAGTGTGATGCCTGACTTCATGGAAGTTTGCTTTGCATTTTAATTGGATGGTTTCCTGTTTTGAAGACAACTATTTAACTTGGAAAGCCAAACACGGTCTCATCCTGGGCAACACCGCAGAACTTGATCCAGTTTGTATCGCCTGAAACCGTATCTTTCTGTTCTCCATGGAAACTGTCTGACTAAATATTATTACTGTATACCGTATCAATCTGCTTTTTATATATGTACTATTAATGTATTAGCCTTCCACCATGATCTATTGAAAATGATAATGTTTTGTCTGCAAACAGCATCAAAGAGCCATGTGTTCACATAGTGATGAGGTGATAAATTAATTTTATTTTTTTCTTTTTTTTGGCTTTTATTTTTCTTCTTTAGTTTTACTCAGCTTCCTTTTACTATTTTGTCATTTGATTCTGCTGCAAACCTCAGGGCTATGTAATTAGAAAATCTGTCCTGGTTTAAACAGAGTTCCAGTTATGATTACTGGAACATAAAACCACCTCACTATCTAAAACTAGGTTCCCAAAATTAGAGGTAACTCTTGGAAAATAGCTAATGTATCACTTGTGTTTTGAATATCTTTTAATTCCAGTATTCTTCATCATTGCTTTGAAAGCATCAGCTGCAGTTTTGGACACTTGGTACAGAACCAATTAGTCTCTGTAAATTAAGGAACGGGAAGTAGGACACACAAATAAAAAGGGTCATAACAGTCTCCAGTACATTGCTGATGAAACTGCGGGGAGAGAAAAGGAACCATGAGCCTGCAATATTTTGCTTACCGAATAACTAGATTTAGTATTTGGGAAATCTGCTCCTCTGTTTAGATAAAGCAAAAATGCTAATCTCTAGTTCAATAAATAAAGGATTTTTTTAAAAGTTCTTTTTAAAGACAAGTCTTTCCTGGCTCTGAAAATATTATTAAATTTAATCCAGATATTCCACAGGATCTCAGACCTCTATAGTGCATGTTTTAAAACAGTTTCTCAGGGTCTGACAGAGAATATAAGCTCTTTTGGTTTTTTGGCTATTGATATCATCCTGGTTGTAAGGAAGCTTGAACTCTTTGAGAGCTCTGTTGATCAAAGTCTAGTTACAGTTTTCATGTTGCAGTTGTCATATTCATGTACAATTATTTGGGAAATATTCATCTGGAGGTAGATTAAGCAATGACACTGCATTTACTTCTGTTTAAAGTTGCTCACAATATCTATGTTTTCAGACAGGCAGCTATAGTGGAAAACAGAGACGTATTTCTGTATTTGAATTTGCTTTTTAGACTGAATAACTAAGGAAAGGAGTTTTATGTCACAGTGCTGTCTCTCAGTCCTCTTTCCTTTCTTTATTTTAATGCTTTCTCAGTTCTAAATGAAGGTGAAAACAAAACATTCTTTATCAATATTTTTATTCTTTTCCTTTTTATCTCCAAAAGGTGAATGAACAGAAACATTAACAATGTAGCATAAATAAACAACACATACTGAGATCCTAACTTCAAAGGTTTTGTTACTGTAATAAAAAGTAGGTGAAAGTGGGGACTTAGAGCTAGTGCAAGCAACAGAAAATTCACCATGCATAAAGTATTGTGTGTCAATGCAGAAAAGAGACAGAAGATTCTTGGACATTTTAGATTCTTATATGGGATACTAGTTTCTCTTAAGTAGACTAGTTTTTCTTAAGTCTAATCTACTTTCGTTAGCAGTGGTTGGAAAAACTGATGAAAAGCTGCATTAACAAAGTTAATACTTGAAAAATTGCCCACAATGGATTAAAAAAAAGGCCTATAAGTGGAGTAATTTCCATAAGCTACTGTGCTTATGTATTCTAAAATAATTAGTGTAGTTTTTATAGTTAGACTTGTATTATTCTTTAAAGACCTGAAGAGCAAAAAGTCTTGTACCATGCTTGGTTTTTTATTGATAAAAATTAGGAGTACTTTTTCTCCCTATTTTCCTTTCTGTAGAAATTCAGTGTTTAGAAGATATTTCAGAGACTTGACAACATCATGACATAATAGGTGTGAAGGAACTGAAACTTAATTTGGATAGCATGATTTTTCTTACTCTGATTTCAGTAATATCTGTTTAACCACTTCAGATGAAAGGTGAAGGCTAATCATATCTCTTGACTCCATATTTGAGGATAGGAAAACATATCAGACTGTTTTGAGGGAAGAAGAAAAAAGCACTGAGAAAACAAAAGCAAGGGACAGGTTGCAAATAGTTGGGAAAAATCAGTGTATCAACAGGCAGTTTTTCACTGGTCCAGAGTTAAGGAATTCTTTCCTTACTTTTATTCCTTTCCATATTTTTATTGTGTTTTGGATCAGATTCTAGCTGTTGGAATGAGTTTTATCATATTTTGCTATATTTTTGTATCATAGACTGCTTTATATTTCACTTTTGAGAGGTGGGAAGGAGAAGTACAGGGAAAGCAGGAGAAAGTGAAACACCCTCAGTGGTCATTTTGAGTGAGAGATCTTTATTCTTGAGCTTATCTGCTATCCAGTTTCTGAAGACAATTTACAGGGGTGGACACTTGTTTCTTTTACTGAGCCTTGGATAAAATAGAGGGAAGGAATTCAGCCACCTTTAATTTCATTTTTTCTGCTCAGTGGAAAGCAAGGGCAAAGAGAAAGAACAGTCATGTCAGGGTAGGTCTCCCTTTGTACAGGGTGACTTCCCGTTTTTCAGCTTTTGAGATGCAATTGCTTGAATATGTAATTCCATGGTGTACGTGCAACTTAATGACTTGGCAATGTTACAGTTCCAGATAGTTGTGGTAAAAAGGAAAGTAATTTTTCTTTTCCATTTTTATTTTATTTTAATAAGATGACAAGCCTGTTTAATTGTAATCTCTTTTTCTGAGAGAGCCACGAATATTGATATCTTTAGCAAACAAGACAAAATATAAGGTATTAGAATTAACTTCTTGAAGAACCATCACAAGCCCCAACAACTCTTTCTACAAAGATAGTACATCTTTGACTTAGTTCTTCCTTAATATAAATACAGAGCAACATGTATTTCAAGAAATGCACATACAACAGTCCTTTCCAAACATAACAGCGATAATACTTTCAAAACATGATATTCTGCTGCACATTTATCTCCCATTTCCCTCTTCCTTAGGTCGAGGTTATTAGGGAAACACACAAGGTAGCTGTTAGTTACATTGCTTAGAGTATACTCAACGTAACAATCAAAAAGTATGGAAAGGTTAAAATTATGTTTAATTTTCTTTTCCCTGAAGACTTATTTTTGTAATATATACATGTAAGTTTCTCTTCAAAAAATGAAATATAGAGAAGTGACTGATTCATGAGGCTAATGATAGTTCATGTCTTAAATACTTGTCTATCTAACTATGTCTCACCTTTTCAAACAGATAGCTTCTTCTAGTACATGTACATAGAAAATAGATGTACTCTTTATGCTTCCCTTTCAGTCTGTCCTTAAGATTTGTGCTCACTGTGCTGCTATCAAATAAATGATCTCCTAAATGTTAAATAGAGGATACTTTATAATCAACATTTATATTCAAAATTTTCAGTTCCATATAGATTTACATACATCTCCAGAAACAAAAATGGCCAACTCTACCATATTTGAGGGGATGCTATTGAATTTTAGGCATTTGGAAAGGGAAGTCCCAATTTATTGTCCTTTTGTGAAGGTAGTATTCCACAGAATACAAACAGATGGTCATACACAACTTTTACATCAGACCCACTGCCACGTTAAGGGCACAGAGTGCTGGTTATGGCCTAAAACAGTAGCACAGTATCTCTGTTTGTAACCTAACTTATTTGTTACACATTATCAAGTCTCTGCGTAGAGTAAAATTAGTGTTCTCTTGAAGATATAAATTTGCCTTCAGAACAGTCATGCCTTTGATAAAAAAGAGCATGTATATTGCTTAGCCTTAATGAGGACGCTTTTTTTCTTCCCTGATGAACTTTCATTTGCAACCAATATAGTAATTATGAATTAAAACTCATTATATATCAGAAACTAATGCATGCTAAGGTAGTCTGCTGAAACATCACATGAATAGATTAAAAATAGTTGTGCAAACTGCATCCTGATAAGGCAGTCCAGTTTTCTTTGCAAGTGGCTTGCCACAGGCATACTATTAACAGAACAGGAAGACAAATCAGGCATTTCAACTTCCTGGCTGTTCCTTGATCTGATGGGAGCCGTTCCTTTTATCTAAATTACATATTTTAAGGGTGCCTAATAATCCAATTACACTGCAACTAAAAACTGTAGCCTATCTTTCTAGGAAGACTGCCAACAGTAGTAACAGTAGTCCAGAGTAGTTTTCAAGAATTGTCCCAAAACACTTCACGTAAGCTTGTGTGCTCGTGTTGTTCGTTCATTGCTCTAAAATAGGCTTTAGGATGGCATGTACCAAATCCTCTCACCCAGCTCAGCAGTTTACCGCACAAGCAAAATCTTGGGTTTATGTCCCAAAATGCTATTTTGCCTTCTCACATTGCACCAAGTTCCCCAGATATTTCTTAACTGCAAGTCTAATCTGCACGGATTGTGTCTTCCCTGGAAGCTGGCACATGGATTACCAAATGGTTTCTCAATATTATGCTGAGACATTGGTCTGCTACTGAACAGAGGGAAGAGTGCCAAATACAGAATCACCAGTGCTACTTTCCTTAGCACCTGGGATTTTCTTTGGAACGTTCCCAACCAATTATTATGCAGGCCAAACTCTCCTTACGTTATGAGATCTGACAAGATCACAACCTGAAGAGACACAGATGGTAAGGTATTCCCATCATCACCAGCATCCACAGGCAAATGAATTATTTTCTGTTCAGATCTGCTTCCAAGAAGGCTTAATATTTGATGGATATAATTATGTTAAACGAGGCTGAATCCAGGACTAGATATGGAACTATATTTGCAGTGCATAGGCAGTATATCTCAGTTATGGATATGTGACAGTCCTAATATCTAAAATATGTGTATACAGCAAAGGAGTCCCAAAAGATGTATGAGAACTCTGTAACTCATTATTTTGTTGGACATCAATTATATATATATATATATA
>VYXH01001208.1:10350-52374 GCA_013397275.1 Burhinus bistriatus
TTTTTTTTTTTTCCCATGGCACAATATTTGTTCTGCAGTGATTTTTAAACACCACTGAAAAAACCTTCTAATGCAAATGATTTAAGAAAGAATCTCTCCTGAAAAGGAACGGGATTTTGCCTGAAGAAATGCTCTTTCTGCCAAGTCATCTTACACAGAAAAATACCCAGTTGCATTAGATAATATTTTACTTAAATCCCTCAGAGGAGAAGGAAAACTCTCAGATGTATTTTTAAGACCCTCACTCTTTAGGACGTGTCGTTGAAACTGAACATATGCTTAAGTGCATTCTTAAATAAGACACTTTTGGATAAGGTCTTACATAACTGTTTCTTCATACCAGAGGATTTGCATTTTGTAGTATTTGCTACAGTAAGTGTAGATGAATTAAAATAGTACTATAATCTCCAGGCAAAATCACATGCGGGTTAAGGCACGAGATTCCCATTTGTCAGCGAAATGTGGCGAGAGCAGATTTTTCAGGGGGATGTCCATCATCGTAGGGGCAGGATCTTATCAACGAAGGCCATTCTCACAAGGGTTTGGCATGGATTAGTTTACGTAAATTCCAGATAAACTGCTGGGTGAGATAGGAGGATGTCTGGCTACTTTCTCCACCTTCTCGATCCGGATGGGAATAACTGAGACGAGGCCCTGTTGTTACCTGCTCGAGTCCAGTTGTCAAAATGTTCCTCCAATCGTTCAGTCGCACCATATTGACTGTCAAATATGCCTTTGAAAAATCCTCTCGTAGGCTTCTAGTTGGCATGAATCTGCCCGCGTATGTTTATGAAATGTTATTTTCACTTTCCAACACACAAATTGTCAGGAATTTTCCCCTGAGGAGGCAGCAGGGGTGGTTTCTATCCAAGAGAGACGTCCTGGCGAGAAAGCAAGCTGTGTGGCAGGGGTGCCAGGGAGATTCGAGCTATTTTCTCCCTTTCTTTCTTTCTAGGTGGTGGTTTTTCCTTTGCTCCACTCCAAATAGCCATCGTAGCAGCTATTACTCCCAAATCAAACAAAACCATGCCATAATTGTGGGGTCTTTTAAATTGCTCTTAATCACGACTATAGTCTTTTGTAGGTGAACCCCTCAGAGCAGATTTCTGATGTAACATACCAGCTTTACAGTCTCAAGGATCAAGACCAAGTGCATAGAGGGTGCACCCCTGTCGGGTGTGGTGAGGGGAAACCGTGGCAGAGGACTGATTGCTTCGAGCAGGAGAAAGGATTTCTACAAAGTGCCTTCCTACAAGGAGCCAGACGGCAGGACTGCGTCATTCAGCAGTGCCACTCAGCGCATTGTGCACCTTAAAGATACCATTTAACTAATAAAATATATTGAAGGACTATCAACTATCACCAAAGCCAGAAGAACCATGAACACAAGGCTCAGGAAAACAAGTCCTAAGTTTTCCAAGTCAAAAGATGGAACAGGCAATGCTAGAAGATGTGATCCATAAAGGAGCCTTTTTCTCTTCAAACTTTTTATGCTGGTGGTCCTAAACACCATTCTGCATCAGCTCCAGCCAAAGCTTTTCCTCACTAGAAATATTTGTGCAGAGCCTGGCACGGGGAGAAAAGTATGTTTTAAATCATCTTCTGATTTTACCAGCTCTGAAGTACCTCAAGAAGAGGCTTTGAAGACTACCAGCTTTCTGGAGGGTGTCGTTGCTCATGAAGAACAAGAAGAGTGGACCTGTGTAGTCACTTTTTTTCCCTGGATCCCATGCATTAATCCTGGCATTTAAACATTGCAGCCTCCTGGCTTCCCCACGTGCCAGTGTCCCCACGGAGCACGGCACAGCCACTCTGGCTGTACTCATGATACAGTAGTTTTATCACATGTACTGTAATATTGTCCCTTGTAAAGCGTAACACTCTCGAGTAGGCATAGTAAACTGAAGACAATCAAGATCTTAAAGCGTAATATGTTTTTATGTGTTTAGTAGCTTATGGCGCTATATAACTTCAGAGCCCAAATGCAGCAGTGGCCTCTCCAAATCACGCTATTAATATCATATAATGAGCAGTACCGCTACTCTTGAATTCTGGCACACCAGAGGGTGATTTCCAGCGCTTCTAGTCCCTAGTAAAACTGTTTTCCTCTCTGCTGTGTGTGTGCTGGGCTTGTGCTGGGCAGCGCTGCTCAGGGTTGCAGTGGTGTCATTGTGACTGAAGGAGAGTTTTCCACACTGACGCTGGTGTAACCAAAGATGGGAATTTGGCTTTTTGCTGCCTAGGGGCTACCTAAATTGCAGTAGAAGAGAAGTTTTCAACTGCAGAATAGGTCTTGTTTGCTCATGGGATCCCACCAGGATTTTTTCCTCTGAGAACTGGCTCTCCTCCCCACTTTAATCCCATGTCGGGACATGAAGCATCTCCAGTGTTGCATGGTGTGGCCTGACACGTCCCTGCAGTGTGAGCAAGGCTTTGGGCATTGCACCCAAGCCCCCAGACAGAATCAACGTTTTTGACAACTTCTTTCCCTTCTGCCCCAGTGAGAGCACTCCTGGAAGTCAGCTTGTCCGTGTTCACGCAGGGGATAATCAAGAAAAGATTGGAGCTGTATTGCAGTGTGGCCAACAGCCCTTTCCCCACCGAACATAGCTGTGGATGATGCTCCTCCCAGCGCTGGCATTCAGTGCTTCTGCAGCCTCTGGACTTTTGTGACAGTCCAGAGAACAGAACGTGTCTCCATCTTCCCATCTGCTCTCTGAGAATAGCTGGAAATTAAGGTTAAAAACTCCCTTGCCTTTGGGCTTTGCTTTCCTCTGCCTCTCTGTAGGAGTCGCAGGAGCATCATGCCTAGAGCAGCCTCCTGGCACTACACAAGCCTTGCCACCTGATCACAGATTTGCGTGCCCTGAAATCTTTTCTGAGATTCCACGTGAAGATGCCCGTAGGACTCACAAAAAAACCCCCAAAAACCTAACCAAAACCCACCAAACAAACCAAACAAAACCAAGACCCAGGAAACACACAAAACCAAACAACCCCAAAAAACCTGCTGGAGAAGGTTTCCAAGATCACTGCTGGAGAGCCAGACCAAGCTCAGCTTGAATTACTCATGCAGTTTTATAGGGCACTACTGTACTTATGAAAAATGGGTTTGAAATTAGTCTTTTTTGGAAGGATGGCTGAGCAAGGAGCAGCATTATGACTGCAATGCATCCCTTATTTGCCATCAGTAAGAGGTGTGTGCACAGCAGCAGCAATGTTTGTACAATGCATTGCCACTTCAGAAAATTTGGTTTCTGGTAATAAACTGTCACATACGCGAGACGAACACAAATTAAGTCTGTGATACACCGAATGTCATCACGTTCTCAAATTGAGAGCATCTTGCTCAGAAAATCTCTTTCATTTTGGGTTCCCAATGCCTTAAACCAGCTCTCCTGCAGCAATCATGTCCCAGCACTTGGGCAGCGAGCGCAGGACAGAACGGAAGAGTAAAGAACAGCTTTTTTCCCCACTGGTGGTATTTTGCTCCTTCCCACAGTAATTGGAATTCAGATAATGTTAACGTTCCCATTCTTATGTTAAAATTAATAGTAGACTGCTGGTATTTCAGCTAGACATTAATTGTATAATATTCATACGACAAATGCTATTAGTTTTAGAAATCTTCCAGATAAACTTATATGAATTTGTCACCACAAACCCATGAAAAAAACTTTCATGCATATTGATTAGGGCTTCTCTGTAGTAATGCCAGAACCCTGAGTCGTCCAACAGTAGCTGCCTGCTTCTAAATAAAGGAGAATATTCAGCTGTATCACTCCATGCTTTCAGTCTTTTTTTTTTTTTCTTTTCATTTTAAGCCTGTCATTTCTCACTAGTATGTAACACTGAAGAAATTACCTTCATACCAGGACTTACTTCCACAGAACACGTTGTATAACAGGTTAATATTTTACAGCTATTATCTGAATATTATTTGAATTTGGGTGTTTAGAAGAGGAGAATACGTACGGGTCTTCTGTAGAGATTTGGGGAGTGGGTATACACTTTCCAAAACCAGGGGTCTGTAGCGGGAGCCCTCAAGGCCTTTTCAGCCACAGGAAACTCCATGAGCCCAGTTCACCCCGATGAAACCTTACTGGTAGCAGCGTAATAGCAGATTTCCAGGGGCCAGACCCTGAGCTGAACTACGAGGCCTCATGTGGGAAGAAAAACAAAATAATTGCAGACAGGCGCTGGGGGGAAAGGTGCAACTTTATGTTACATGCCAGCACTGTCCCACCAGTCGCATCCTAGCCCATCCTTGCCAACCTGTGTCTCCTCTGGGCCCCAGCTGCTGTTCACTGTGAATCAAGGATTGGATCCTTAGAGGTCCTCTGTACTTCTCCGATTTTGGTCCTAGAGAGGAATACACACAGGTATACTCTTACTCCCTGCTGCTCATCCCTCTAGCTGGGTTTTCTCTACATTGTCCACACCTGCATGTTATCTTCATAACCCTCCCCCCGCCCCCATGTTGTGAATAAGAGGAGATCCCCACCTGGCATAAACTATCAGAGATCCATTGAAGTCACCTGTCTGATGATCTTCCTGGATATTCTATTGTAAAGGCTTAATAGCATGTTTTATTGATATGCTATTTGCATTAGAGTTACAAGCCAGATGTTAGGATCATTAGTCTGTCGTTCCTTGAAGATTGTACCAACTATTCTTTCCTTCCAGCCCTCCACCATCTCCTCAGCTCTTCCGTGGCTTACCCAAACAAGTGTTTGAAGGGTCAACTTATCTTCAAGGTAAGCATACAGTTTTGATCCAACCCTCTTCTATGAAAGGATGCACCAGCCTGACTACGAAGTGCAAACTGGTTCAGTAGAAAACATACTGAAGAAAGCTTTTTTTCTAAAACAATGGAAAGGTGAAACTACTCATTTTAGTAACTGAAATGTTGGCTATTAAGGCAAATAAGTGTTTAGCAATGTACAAAATCCCAGAAACTCATAGACCTCAACTCTTTACTCATGACCGTTAGAAAATGACTTTCACAAATGCTCTGCAATGCTTTGTGTAACCTGAGTTTCCCCATTTCACTTCATTGTATTCCTTTCTGCAATTCAGATCTGTAAATCATTCCAGGAAACTTTTTATTAACTCACAAGAGCCCTCCGAGACAATATCCTGCAATTTCCACTGGTCTGAGTCAGACCTAGTCGTATCAGCTGAGAAATATCCGTGACCTTTTCGTGTCATTTTTCTTCTGGCGCTCACAGAAAGCCAAAGTAACTTCTGGATAAAGTTCTGCTTCATGACTTTGAAGGGGAAGGTTTTGCCCATTCTTGCAGCCCAGCTGAATTCACACTGAATAATTTCATTATGCCTCTGTAAATTCCCCTTGCAGCTTAAAAGGCACCGAGCATTTTTCTTTCATTGATTACAGCTGAGTAGTCTAACACAGCTGCATGTCAATGGAAGTGAAGTGATTCCTTTATGTTACAGCTATTTTGCTAAGAGCATATGGTGTGAGGTGGATAAAAAGGGCAATATTGCAGACAGCCACAGCAGAATCTCATCTATCATGCTCTGAACCTCCCGTAGCACAATTTTTATGTCTCTCCATCACTAGCCGACTCCTCCTTGCTGGGACGTGCAGTGACAGGAACGCTAACAGTGTCTCCCAAGCAGCTCAGCCATTGGGTCTTCCACTTCATTTCAATCCCAGCTTAGCAGAACCCGTTTCCTCTCCAAGAGCAAGAAATGCCACTACGTTACGGCTGCAGGGGACACATTAAAGAGGGTGGCTGTGTTTTCCTGTCCTCTCTTTGTGGTGTTACAGCCAAGGTGCCCTATGGTGCAGCTGCTATTGATTTCAGGAGGGACTGGTGACAGAGGGATGCGGGGACTTCTGTCCCACCAGAGCCACAGGTTCTCAGGTGAATTTGCGCTGTGACTATGGCCTGGGCAATGAATTACAGGCTTAGGGTAGCCCTTCGCACAGTGGGCTCATGTTTTATTTCTGGCAGCCCCTACTGGAGAACATTCACTAATGCATCTGAAACCACCTCCTGACAAACACACTGCTTCCCAAGAAAGCCAGAAACTCATCCTCTTTTGTTTGCATCCGTTTTCACAGCGTACTTCTGTTGAGCTGACTGACATTTGAATAAGCCCCAGGAGAATTATACCTAGGACGTTTCTACTAAATATTGCTGTTGTAGTAGGAGGGTGCAAATGCAAGGGAGGCATTTGGAAGAGACTTGTAAACAGTTGCCTTGGTACTACCTAATTAGAGTGCTACATTGTCTGGTGGGATCCACTCCCAGGAATGTGCATAGCCTGGATTAACTTTTCCAGAGCCTGGGTGGTAGACTGCAAGCAGTCAAGATCCAGAAATCATTTGTAAAAGGAGTTGGGTTGCTTTGAATCTCTTTACCTGGGAGCTTTTTTACTGGTGAGCAGAAAAGTTGTTTTACCTGATACTACGGCACCTGCACCTGCATAGTCAAGGGGTCCAGGTTCTTTGATAAGAAAAATTGTCATTTATCCTCTGTCTGTGGGGTTGCTCATGTGGAATCAGCATGGTCCAAGGAACCATTTCCAGAGGAGGAATTCAAAGTCCCGGGTTTTACATCTAAGCTTGCTTTTGACCTCTTTGGCAACCTTGGCCAAGACACTTCTTCTGCCCTTGTTCATACTCTCTCTGTTTTATTTTCCTGGTCCTGGGGCTCTACAGGTGTACCTGTCCGTACAGGAGCCAAGGCACACAGGCATTGCTGCAGCTCAGGGTGGTACACACACACAGTAGGATGGTAATGTGTCGAAGGAGATTTCAGGACCACATCGCCTGGGTACCATTTGTACATCCTTTTCTCAACATGGCCATAAATTCTTCCATAGACCTTATCTATAGTCAAAACAAGCTTGTGCTTTTCAGCCCTTTTTTTCTATTCTTTTATTCACCTATCACACTTGCTTATGTCAGCACCCATTATTCCTCTGGATTCTCCTATGGCTATGGAAGAGCCATCAGGTGAGCATGTTCTGAGCTGCTTCCTTCTCCAGTACTAGTCAATGGCTTGGTACTGGGACGCAGAAATCACGTGTCCACCAGCTCTACTATCAGGGAACTTGGCAGTGCTTCATCTCTGAATACTCTAAGGGAAACAGGATACAGATTTCCTCCTCAGTCAGAATTCCCAGGAACTTTCTGGAAGTCTTTCCTGGGCAAAGGACTGCTGAGAAGACAAATGCTGGTACCTGAGGCTGGATAGTGGATGTTGTGCAGGAGATATCCCAAAAAAGGAAAGGAAGTGTTCTTAGCCCTCACCAGAGAATCAACATCACCGGGTGATCTTTCCTGTGCAAAGGATCAGAGCCGACTTAGGGTATACGAGAGATCTCATTAACACAGTCTAGCCGTTTATTGCACATACTAATTACTTACTTAATGGTATCGCTATTTGATTATTTAATGGCTGTAGCATCCCTTTTGATCAGTCTTTTGTACATGCTTAAGTGTAACAGTTTCCAATTAATTAAATAGCTTTAGATTTTGTATTACTATTTTAAATAAAAAGAACAGAGGTTAAAGATAGATGTTTGACTAAATTCTGGGATTCCTGAGATTTTTTAAATCTGTTTGCTCAGTTAACAGAGGAGAAGTATTTCCAGGTTCTGAATTCTGAATGTACAGAGGGAAAAGTGCTGGGAACCCAGCTCAGCCCGCAAAACCGAGAGCTGCTGATAACCATCTTTGTGAAAATTCTAGATGTTGTAATCTCAGCAACTTTCCCTACCATGATTTTTTTTATCTATAATGGCAGCTGAATTGTTGCTGCCTGTATTTAAAGCGATTTAAAAAGTACCAAAAACATCAAAATGCAAACTAAATGTGACACAAACGTGACACCACAGATCTGAGCGTGAGCTCATCTAACATAATATCCATTGGAAATTTAATCAATTCCACAATAAATTATTTTATTAACAAGTAGCTGATTGGATTTGGTTTCTGCAAATTGACATGTGTGAGTCCACCTGCCAATTTTTGTGGCTTTAACCATCATATCTTAAGAGGTTTTTCCTCTCGCTCTCTTTACATCATTATGAAAAAAACCTCACATGAAGAACAAAAGGAAACTACCTAAGTGACCGCACAGTGGAAACACTGAAACCAAATACCCTGTCTGCAAAGTGATATCGAATGAACCAAGTAAACAACCTGGAAAGAAAGAGAGAAAAGCATGCTGCTTATCTCTTTCAATTTGAGTAATCTTAGACGTTATTTTCGACCGCAGCAAAAGTCAGACAGAAAGGCAATTTTAAGAAGCTTTTAAAAAAATGTGACAGGACTCTGGTGGAGTCCCTCCGGATTCACCCCAGCGAGAGCCGAGCCAGGCTCGGCCAGGTCAGGCTGCGTCCCTCCGCCCTTGGAGCCGGAGATGGCAAAATTTCGGATGTTTGCTTGCTCGGTCTGAAACGATTTCTTTATATTGATGTTGAGTGAGTCACTAGCCAGGAACTGCATATCATGTGGACCATATGCAGGGAGCTGCAAAGATCTGACTCAGAGATGTAAATCTGTGTCGTGGTGAGGCGCCGGGGGGGTTAGCGACACTTTATTCTTTCTGCCTTTTTTGCCGTTGTGGGGGTGGCAATAAAAAACCCTTTTGTCATTTTAGGGACGTTTACTTTGGGAGAAATCAATTTATTCTTTGAGATTTTGATCAGAGGTGTGTGGAAAACACGCCGGAGCTCGGATGCTCCCCAGGTCAATCGCCCACAGAAAAATCCCCGGAGGTCTCCAGCGCTGTGCTGAACGGCAGCGAGATGATACGTGAATCTGATCGCTCGCATTCCTCTCGCCGGGACCACCCACATCCGATGGGAGCCGTGGAGGCATGGAAATCATTTCGCTTGTGTGTGTGTGTCTGAGCCTGTAACCTCAGAGCTACAGGAGCCGGGCTCAGTTTTGGGGCACTAAAAGCTAAGGCCAAGCCACCAACCCGTGGCTGGTCCTCAGCTGGTCGGGGATGGCTCGGGGAGCTGCCAAGAGGCACCCGGTGCTGCCCAGCTCCCATGGGGTGCCAGGGGGTTGGTGGTGGGAGCCACCTGGGTGGCTTTTCCCAGCTCCTTGCCCTAGGGCTGCTCTTGGTGCCCAGCACCCAGGGGTCTCCCTCCAGATCCCGTTCCCACCCAGGCGAGACTCCACTCTGGTTTTTAGGGCGCTGCATATTTTGTTCGTGACATAGGGACTGTCTGGGGGTTCACGCCAAGAAGTGGGGTGGACTTTGCTTCGGGAAACCTGGATCCTCACTGAAAAACCCTCATTCATCCAGAGCAAAGAGAGAAAAAAAAACCCAGCTGTGATGCCTGCAGGCAGGCTCTGCTTCACTATAAATAGACGCTGTTTATTTTACACCAATTTACTGCACCGTACCACCAGATCGCGAGGCAGATTTCTCTGGGTGCAGGCTATCTCCACCTTGGCTACCTATGCTGATGCCAGTGGGCTTTGCCGTGGTTCCTTTGTTTTGCTTCGATATGTGGAATTATTGTCTGCTAAAATCTTCCAAGCTGGGATGCTGAGGGAGAAGGAAATGAAAGGTGTAGGGTATTAATGGGGGTCACTCAGAAAGAGTGGCTTCTTCACGTTATTCGGAATTGTGAAGTCTTGAGACAAGGCCACAGGTGAGCATTTTGTTGGCAAAGTCTTCCTTAGTGTGAGCAAAATTTTGGTCGGTGCCTTTCCCATATAAAATTGCCCGTGTGGTCAGATAGAGAAGCTGCCGCAGGCTTCAGCTGGACAGAGGAAACCTAAACTAAAGAGTTAGTTGGCCTTTTAAACTTAAACAGTTAAAATTGGACCTAGGGAGCAAAGAAATTTTGAAAGAAAATGCCTTTTGTCTAATTTCTGAGGGCTGACAGGGCAGCTTGAGGCCCCCTGACGTTGCTTAAGGTTGGGTCCTTGGTATCGCAACCGCTACAAGAACCTGTGCAAGAGCTGCTTGAGGCTGGACCGTTGCGTCATGCCCGTAGACTGCAGATGGATTTTGCATAACTCTCCAGTTTTAATTCTGTTGTTACGGCACGCTCTGGATGCCTGCAATGGCTCCTCCGAGGAGTGCATGTTCAGAAGCTTTCCAGAGGCTGGAGCAGACGGAAGATCTTAATCTCAGCAGTGCTGTTCCTGCTGGAACAGTAAGGGGTTGTGCTCTGGGGCTGTGCAGAAACTCGCCTGGGGCTTGCTGTAAGCTCGGAGAATTTCAGGACCGTCCTAATTGTTATTCTGCTTCTCCCTAACCCTCAAAAGCTGAGCAGACCCGAACAGAGTGAATGCAGGCTACACATCTGTCTTCTCTGCCAGGGAAGCCCGTTAGTGGGGAATACGCTCAAGTGGCCACATCTTTCAGAAATCGTGACAAAGAGGTGTTAGTGCAAGGCTGAAAATCAGACGGTGGCTGCCATGTCCAGAGGGATGCACAAGAGCGGGTTACAGCAGCCACACCGTATGCAGGGCAAGAGGAGGTTGCGATGCCCGTGTGCCTCCTTCCTCCCATCTCCCGCTGCCGGTCCGGCTTAGGGAAACTTGGATTTCACTCTTGAGAAGAGCAACTGGAGGCTGGGGGTGCTTCCTGGCAGACAGGGCGCAATATGGGCTGGGTGAGGCAGAAACGATGTGCAATGGCAGAAAGAAAGAGGACGGGGGGAAGAGCAGGAGCTACAGGTCTGGGCACAGTCATGTCTTCGGTAGGAATTTTGCAAGTCCCTGTCTGCATAGTGTTGTTGTTGATTTTGCCATCTTTGATCAAGGTAAACAGGACTTGTGTGCGCAATGAAAACAAACAAGCCAGGCTGGAAAATATCATGACTCAATAAGGCTCTTTCGGTGCCTCCACCTTTCTTAACCCCGAGTCAGCAAATGCTTAAGCGCTTGGCAAATCAAGGGAAGAGCCCAGGACTCAAAGCCTGGGGCAGCCCAGCCTCCGCGCTGGGCTCCAGCCACCTTCTCCTGGTTACTTAAAAGGCCATCAGTGAAAGGTTTAAATACTGGGCAATCAGCGTTGTGTTGTGAATAATTGCACTGACACTACTGGAAAGCAGGTTCCCTCTGCCTCTGAGCCTTGCACTGACTGCGAAGGATCCTCCCAAATTCAATTTGTGCATCAGCAAAACATTATTCTTCACTTGCTGCAGAGTAGCAGCTCACTCCCTGTGCTCCTTCTCACCTCTTTCATACAGATACCATCAGCCAGAACTTACACTTTGTTACAGCGCAGATGTTTTCTTTCATCTGGAGCCATTTTTCGGGATGATGCAAAGTCTGCTTTGGTTTTTAAAGTATTCTGTGTTAGGCTGATAAAAAAAAAAAATAAAAAAAATTGGAAATCTAAAAGCCATTCTCTCTTTTTGTATTTTACTGTGGCTGGATCACTTCTCACATTATTTTTATGACGAAGGACTCACGCTTTTTGACATCAAGACAAATGCTGGCGACTTTCCAGGAGCCCGGGAAGTGCATGTTAAAAGCTGCTCTGTCTGTCTCCTGGTGTGAATGGAAGTTGGCTGGGGTGGAAAGAGTCTTTCCTGAGCACCGACTCTCTGCCCTCTGGCATGCTCTCTCAACTCTGCCCCTCAATACGTCACTCAACTCTGCAGCCCGGCATGCTCAGAAAATTAAACGTATGTCCTTAACACAGTGCAAACCAGTTGCACACCATGTGGGTGCTTTAAATGTAATTCTTGCAATCTTTATTCCCTTCTCAAAATGTGCTCACCCTTCTCCCTGGTTATGCCAGAAGGGCCTGGCCTCTCTGAGCACCATTTAATTGCTCGTAAACGTCTTTTTAAATTTTTCCTTTAGCTTTGAGGACAGTAAGAGTCAAGCACATGCTTCTCATCGTTAATCCTGTTCTGTTCTATCTGTCGGTGAAAACTGCGATGCTCTTCCCCACTCACCGGAGAGCCAACGGTGACTTCTCGATCCTGCCAAACCTGCGCGGCACCGTAGGCGATGGTCCAGGGAACACGGGATGGAAACTCCCGGCACATCCCCGACACAGAACAGTTGCTCCCCGTGAGTGCCCAGAGCGTGTGGGACACGTCTTCGCCTGGCATTGTCCTTCCCCGTAGGGATCCCGTGTTCCAGGTTTCCAAAAAAATGAAGTCAAACACTGCTGGGAGCATTTTGTCCTTTCTAGTATTGTCTTCGTGACTCTTTCCAGTCTCCTAATTTGCACCCATTTTCTCTCTCTCCTTGTAAGCGTGGTTCTTTTGCCCTTACAGACCACGGACCAGCAAGATGCCCCAGTCATGGCTTATCAGCCCTATTCCTTAACATGTTTTTCTTTCATCCCCCAACACCTCAATGACGGCCTCTCTAGAGAGAGGGCAAAACCCCCACCTCCCGCGGGGCAGTATGGGACTATTGCAATGAAGACTCGAGATGCCAGGAGCGAAAAGACGTTGGAGACTACCCCAAAAAACCAGAGGTGGGTGTCACCCCAACAGACTGCTGCCCTCACCATGATGCCTCACAGGCATGGAAAATCGTTTCACTCGTAGGGAGATGCTGGCATCTAAATGGCTTAATGGCAATTTTTTTTTTATTACTTCAAAGTCATCATGAGTATTGGATATTTGGGAACCTAGAAAGAGAATTCAGCCCCTGCATATATTTTAAATTATGTGCTTCGTTAAATAAATGAACACAAGGCACTGAATGATTTCTCTTTTCTGGGTGGTTTTGAATAGACAATAAAAACCCCCAAGATATCAGATAACATTTTATTGCAGAATATAAATTAATCTCTGTTTAGCTAAGCAAAGATTATACTACACAAAAATCAAATGCTGGATTCCTAAAAAGTAATAAAATTATTAAATAGCATAACTAATAATAAGAATGTCCCACAGAATTATCTCTGTTTTCATCACATGTAGCTCTTAGAAGCACTTTTGATTATTCATCTATTTTTCTTGTTCGAAAAAAAACCCCAGAATCTTATTTAGTTATTTCCATATTAAAAAAACTTGCCCACATACAAAATTAAACTTTTTTATTGCATTGCTGAAATTGAGTAACATTTACTTCTACCCCAAAAGTATCCTATGTAAAAGTATGAAAACTCAGTGGAAAGAGAATGATAGAACCGGTCTTCTATTTGCAATATTTGATTTATTCTTCAGAACAGTTTTACCATTTTCAATAGAAATATTTGTCTGTCTCTTTCATGAAGAACCATTAATTGTAACTAGTTTCTCAGCAACCGTTTTAATCTTTTTAAAATTTAATTATTTTTAAGCACAGATTTAATGTGAAACTTATCTAGACCACCACCAGTTGTTACAGTGAAACCACTTTACAAATGATACATATACCAGTCAATTCACTAGAGAAGTGTACAGAAAATTCTTTTTTTTTTTTTTTCAAACTAACAAAACATTTTGGTGTTTTTTTGTTTCCTCTAGAAAAAGAAGGGCTTTTTCCAATTCAGGGTTTGTAAGTGAATAGCCAGTAAGTGGAATTAAACATATTCAATTTTCCAATAGACTTCTGCAGAGGTTTTGTGAAGAACAGTCCCATACCTGGGCTGTTCACAAAGTACATTTTCCATTGGGTGTAACAGGAATTTTTCTGAAAATGGGCGCCAGGCTTTGCTTTGAGAGAGGTCTGATTTCCACGGCAGTACTAGCAGCGCACAGCAGGTGTAACTCCGCTGCACCCAGAGGAGTTGTATTGGTGTGAAATCACCCAGAGGAAAGCTAGAGGCTGAGGGCTTTAGCAATGTAGCTATTTTCTTCACAGGAATCCAACTTGTAAAACTGAGTTTCTCCCATAATCCTCAATTCCCTTGAAGTTGTACCCCTTTATTTTTAAAGCCCAGAGCTTCCCGCTACGTTCAGCCTCCAGATTTCCAACCAGCACCCACTCCTGACGCATTTTCACCCTCCGAGTGGTGGTGGGGACGTGGCTGATGTTTAGCCTGATGCTGCGCAGGCTGTTGGAGGTGGGAGGGTGGAAACTGTGGGCTAAACACAGTGTAAACCTCTGTTTTGGGAACTTGTTCAAATTCCAACGTGTGTAAAATACTTTCCAGGGGCTGGACTTCTAATTCATGTTCTGCACCCTGGTTTTAATTTACAAGAAAAAATGTCCCAGTTACTTGCTTTTAAAGAGATGCACTACCAGTCTGTACAGTGACGGCAAATAGTTTTTAAGAAGAACGAGTGCCGGCCCTCTGTATCCATCACATGGGTAACCAGTAACCAGGGCCATGATAAAAAAAATCTGAGTTATTACAAACATGTGCTCCAAGTAGTAACCAAAATACCAGTTGTTAAAGCGCCGTCATGGCTCTCGTGGCGGCGGGGGTCTGCCCTACCCCCAGAGAAGTCAATCCTATGGCAAAGCGTCCGCCTGTGCCGCTTCGAAAAATAAAGAAAGATGTGGTAGGCTTAGTTTGTACAGGTTTATCAGCATGCCTCTCTTTTTTTTAATTGCATAAATTGAGTGGTACATGTAAGTGAGGAGTCTTAAAAACTTTGCTTCTGATACCTGTGTACGGTCCTTTCGTGGCATTAATGGCCATCATTAGGATTATTAGAATAATGTCTGGAAAACCCAGCTATGAAATGTGATGCCGGTGGCCCAGAAGCTGTACAAACTCGGAGCCAAAAAGATAATCCTTAAATTCCTCAACCTAAATAAATCACAGTGGTTTTCAGGAAGTGTTTGCAGGATTGGTAAGATTTGCCTGAACTAGTATTTTGATTTTAAATTTGTGATGGCAAAACTACTAGCTCAAATGAAATTAAAACAAAATTATACCTTTCTGTAGAATCAGTCAAGATTTTCCCATCACAGTTTTGTTACATATTATATAGAGAGAGTATATATTATATTTAATATATTATATTTTAAATATATTATATAATTGCATGTATTATTTAGGCTTCCATCAAAATGGGAGAAATGAATACTGACATTCAGCATTACATACATTTTTAATCATCTGAAAAAAATACCAAAAAAAAGTGTAAAACTAATGGTTTTTAATTCCCTTTCTTTTGCAAGTAAATTAGTAACTTTCAATCTGATATGCCTTTTTCCCATTGACTCCTGTGTTTCCTGATTGCAGCTGTGACCAGGGTCAGAAACGATAAAACTCAATGAGAAAGGACAATTCCCAGAGCTTTCTGAGCCTCAGAGGTTAGGATCGTTCAAACAAAGATCAGCACGATATCAGAACTTTCGGCTCCCTGTCCAAACAGCTGAGTCTTTTCCAGCTGGCCCATCACAGCTCAATAATCATATAGTTATATCAGTGATGCTCATTCATATTTCACAGGCTATAATAAACACAGCAAAAATTAGATGAGGTTCCATTTGAGGTTAAATGTTTCCATGAGATAATAATTTCTGTTTATAACAAGGAAAAAAAAAAAAAAAAAAGACCACTGGTCTATTTTTAAAACCTAATTTAGACGTGGTATCCAAAATATCAGCTCACAACAGACCATGAATGAGACAGGATTATGCTCTCTTCTTCATAGTTTTAAATGTAAATGAGGGCGTTGGGAGCCCTGCTGTGCAGAGGCTGAGCGAGAGGGAACCAGAAACCTTTGTCTTGCCCACATTGCAGGTGGTTTTCATTGTATCATCCCCAACGATACTCAGGATAACAGATTTTCCTGCCCTGTCCATGGCAGAGCCTTTTCATCCTTGTGCCACGTTCTGGTTTCTTCCTAAAACTTGAAATCATCCCAGGGAAAAGACACCGCATCCCTTTCACCTTCCTTGTGGCTGCTTGGTGGCTTGGTGGTCCAGCCCTGGGGAGCCCTTGCCAGCGCCACGGGTAGGATGGGACATCCCTGGCTGGGGTGTTGCCGTCCCACACAAGCACGATCAGGCAGCACAGAAGGAAAAACAGGGGGAAGTGATAACGCAAAGCTCACGCTGGGAGGGATGCAGCCAGGGAGCTCACCCGGGGCTGCGGGCACGTGGGAACGGGCAACATCTGCTGAGGAGTGGAGGCTCAAAACCCAGGACTGTCTAGTGCAACAGTAAATTTTGCTGTTTGTCCGTGGGAACCTTCAAACTAGCACTGAGAACGTACCCCCATTGATTACACCCAAACGTGCGGTCATTTGGAGCTGTAGGTGAGCGGGACGCTAATAGGGAGAGCAATGCTGCCGTCGAGCTGAAGGAGAGCAGCACCAGAGAGTTACCATTAACTGTACCTTACCAGCGTGTTCAGGGCTCAGCTGAAGTTCGAGCTGCAGTGCGCTGGGAGATGAGCAAACGCCCCAGCAAGACACGATTCCTTGCTGCAAAGAGCTTCCCAGTCAGATCAAAGGGCGAGAGGTAAATGCATTAGTCTTGTTTTGCAGCGTGGAAATAGCAGCAGCAAAACATTTGCAGGTGATTTTCCCTAAGGTCCTACTAAAAGTCCAAGATAAAGGTTGAGCAGACCTCGGAGGTTGTGTTCAGCACCGTAATCACCCGGCTCTTCTCCCTGCTTGAGCTTGCGGCTGCGTTTCCTGCCCTCTCCTTGACTTCAATAGATTTTTAGGGCACACAGAGAATAAAACTTCCATAATTACAGGCGCTGATGTGTTAAAGCGCACTCCAAATGCTTTTCTCTGGTTTTGCATTGGAGCAAGAAGGGATAGTTTCTTTTTCCCTAAATTATGTGGTTATTTGGAGGTTAGGTACTCCTGCCTACGGAGCTGTACGTTCTGTTTTTACACCATGCTGTTTGTGAGCCATAGGCTGCAGTCTCTTTTCAATGAGAAAACAATAAAATGACTTGCTTTTGTTTCTTTTCAGACACAGAACATTATACTAGCTAAAAAGTGCCTTTTATAAAGATAGCTTTGCTCGTGGAAGAGGGCTATTAACATGTTAACCCATCCTCCAGCAACTATAATTCATTGTGCCATTAAGACGGTGTCACGGGCTGATAGCAAAATAAATAGCTATGAGAAAACGTTCAGTAAATTATTTTGCAGCTTGAGTTTATTAAAAGCCTTTAGCCTGTCTGCCTTAGAAAATTTAGGCAAGGCAACAGGGGCTGATTCTACTCTCCTGAGGGTGGACAGAAAAGACATCCTGGGAAACCCAGCGGGTCCCACCATGAGGAAGAACTGCTGCTGCCAACCCACCCGTGGGATGGAGCTCAGGCCGTGGCACGGGTTCTCTCGCTGCTCTGCAGGCAGCTTGGACCAGAGGCTTAAATTCATGCTCTACAGGAAAAACCTACATTGGCGCAGGTGGAAACCACGTTTCCATTGCAGGAGTGAAAAAATCTCAGATAACTCCAGCGACCTGACCCTGCAAAAAACTCCAGCAAAGGGTCCCAGAGGGAAAGGTGGGGAGGGGGCACCATCCCTCAAGCCGTCCGCTCTCAGGCACATTTTTGCCGATTGCTTTTCAGAAAACCGCAAAGCCGGTTATCGAGCATTCAATGAAAATCTCCAATTCTGGAAGTTTTGTTGTCGCAGAGCCAGATAAGCTCAGAAACGTGAAGCCAAGGCTTCAAAATCAGCCAGCCAGTAAGTGCTTTTGGAGAGTTTGCAATCTGGAAGCCCTGTCTCTGGAGACAAATGACGAAGCTCCTTTCCACCGAGGAGGACCAGAAGCGATGGGCTCGTGCTGAGCGAAGGGCACGCAGCACACAAGCTGAGGGGTAACGGGATTTTTCAGCCTGTAGGTAGCACTACCAAGAAAATTAGTAAAATTGATATCCCCTGGAGTGTGTTTTCATTCCTCCTTCCACCGAGACGTAACTAAAAGAGACCATCTTATGTCAAAATCTGAAAAAAAAATCAGGAATCACGGGAGTTAAGGCTTCCTTCCAGAAAAATAAATCCCGTTTGACAGAGACCTAGCTGCCCATTCAAAGAGGCAGCGAGCAGAGGGAGGCAGGGAGGGATTTTGGACATCAAAGCAGTGTTTAAATCTCATAAGATATGGCTTTGTTTTAAAGTAGACAGGTAACTGGGAAAGTTACACACAGCCCAGTTCGGGACTGGAGATACCCCATATGTTTTGCACATTCCCCTCATGCTAACCATGCTTGCTGGGGGCTAACTGAGCCCCCCAAAATCCCTCTCCTCCAAAAAAACCCCTATACACAAGCCTTTTCCCGCAGCCAGCCCGTCTCACCTCCCCAGCGCCCATCCGTGTGTGCTGGGGGCCGGATCCGGGGCTCCGGGGTGGGTTCCCACCAGGCCTGGCAGAATGGCAATCTCCTATGAGCAGATTTTACACTTCCAGGTGAAAAGGCTCGACAGCGTGGGAAACTGAAAAATCCTCAGCAATTTCCTCAGTTTAACGACTTCTAAATTGCATGGCATCGATTATTTTAGTGATGAAGTGGATTTGGAATACGGAGACAACACAAAAGCATGAATGAAGGTTAACTCTTTTTTCTAACCCTAGAAAATGTTAAAAAGAGTTACCAGAGTATTTGAAAATGTTTTTAATAGTTTGGAACAACTAAATTTAGCTAAGCTGCAGATAGGCCTCTCTTTATTACAGCTAGAGTTACTATGGCAACATGCTACAATTATTTATCACCATGACGATCCACTGTAGATTTTTTAAATGCATTATCTATTTTTGTTTGCATTGTCATTCCTGCCAGGGGAGGGAAGACACCAATTTAGTGCGCTGTGAAATGGTCAACATTTCATCCAGGCGATTGGGGGGTGGAGGCTGGGGAGATTTTAAAATGAGCAGCAGTAAAAGCCAAGGAACAACCACTCTCAGGATTTATTTTTTTTTTTTCCCCCTTTTTTAATGTAAAATAGATTACTGTTTCTAGCTGACAAGTGAACAGGAGCTTGTTCTTTGCCGGTCTTCCTCCTGATTGCTCTTTGATAATCTGAGATACCAGAAACAAATGTGAATGAACGAAGTTCTGCGACACCCGCGAACTGTTATCATCTCTGCCATGGAGAAAGGGAAACGCAAACGAGCTATATTAGGCAACTTCTCTAAGGTCACATCACCAGGCAGCGATAAGGACGTGATTAGGACCTGCTTCCTTGGCTGCATTCTCCGGTGTGGCAGCAACGTCGCGATTACAGTGCCCCTGTCACAAGCGCTCTGTGTCTTTATTATATACACCAGGTCAGGGGAAATCGGAAAAGCCTGTCCACCCCTAGTTTGCAGGAGAAAGAGAAGGATATCTGCTACGTGCTGCAGCTTCAGTTGTTCAGCTGTGACAGCACAGGCGCTCCACCAGCTCACTAAAGCTTGTGGGACTTTTTTTGGGTACAGGGTGGGTTTCCGCTGGCCTCGCTCAGCCCACATCAGCATTTCAGGGTGGTGGAAGCCAGATGCTCCAACCCGGAGATGTCTTGCCCTGGCAGAGGCACGGCAGACCTCCCTCCATCCCCAGGCATGGTGCGTGGTGCGTGAGCCACCCCGTCTCACGCAGGAAACACACCACCCATCTCCCAGTACCCCTCTGTGGGAAGATGCTCAAGTGGAGCGGACGTGCTTGAGGGAAGGATGGTGGATATTGTTTTAACACACCCAAATAATGCACTGCTGGTCTTGTCCAGAGTGATAGTTAAGTAATCCTAAGGAGGACTTGGAAAGAGCTCCCTTTGTGACTCTCTGACTAATGAAAAGCCCTTTATATAATCCTGCAATCAACAGCATGGGGCTGCTGGGACGGGTAATTGGGCTACGAACGGGCTCCATTTACGGGAGATTATGTAATTTACAGTTCGGTCATCGTCCGCTCCCAAAACTGTGATTCTTTCTCCACAGCTTACATTCCCAGAGATACAAGTAATGACCAAGACTTGGCTCTTTGCATCTTAGATGATGAACAGGATCTTTCCGGATGCAGCTTGTTTGGATTAAACCCAACTCCCCGGTGCGCTAAGGTGGGGAGTCTCCTGGTGGGAGATTCCAGATTTTCACTCTTGTACAGCGCATGTAGATGTGAAAGTGATGGGCACTCAAGAAATGAATAGACAGGCAAGCTAGATAGAGGCTCGGACTGTATCCCAGCTTCTTTCTTATCAGTGGGTGTCCCCTGAGGGCTTTGTACAGCAGGTAAAATAAGAAAGGTATTTTAGGTGAAAGATGTACCTCAATAAAAAAGGACATAGCATGCAGAGATAGAAAATACTACATTACACACCCAAATACTGGGCTGGCAGAGAACTTGCAGAGCTGCTTGAACTAGCAACACATTAAAGAAGAGATAAGTGTTACTTTTATGAAAGAAAACCAAACTTTTTGCTCTTTTAGTCTTCAGGGTCTAGAGACAAGCAATGACTGTCCACTAACAAATGCCAACGACAACTGGTGAAACTGGGGAGGAAAGTTCACTGGTGTTACACGTTGAGAAAGACTCCCTGGGGCAAGAACCATTTTGAAATACCTCTGTACGCTCCTGAACCCAAACCACATCATTTTAATGCTGGAGAACATGGGCTATATTGAAAAAAACCTCACTTACATAGCAGTTTTGAAATTATAATCCAGCAAAGACACCCTCCTTCTAAGGGAGCTCTTGGGTCACCCATCTGCTCCTCAGTCTAATAGAGCAGATCGTGCTGGTGCTCACCCCTGGTGTCTCCTGGTACTTCATACTGCAGAGCAACCTGGTGTTTGCTGCTTGTGAGGGTGTTGGAGCCAGGTCTTTACTCGTTAGCAAAAAAGCAGGACACGCTGCTTCCCACTCTTCTGTTGCCAAACACGCACCCAGCAACACCAAAGCAGGGAAGAGTTTTTACAACAGCCCCAGCCGTGACTCACCCGTTGGCTTCCTGGTCCTTATCGGGGGAGATCTGCTTTGCGGAACAAGCACGGTGCTGCTCTGCGTCCCCGGGCCTGGGCAGCTTCATCCCCACCATTGCCCCTATCTATGGGTACCAAACACCCGCAAACGGGGCAGCGTTCCCCAGAGCTGGCACCCACGATTTGCAAACTCAACTGGTGTGTCAAAGATGAAGGGAACGAGCAAAGGGAGCGGGATGAAAGGGAGTGGCAATAAGCCCAGTGGGATTTCACATGGATTTGGTAGGTGCCCAGCTTGCAGGGTGGCAACCTGCTGCTGTCAGGTGTATGTGGAATAACAAAAAAGCCTGACCATCTCCAAAGGACAGTTTAGTGTTGCACTGAGATATTAGGACTAGCGATAAGCAGGCTTGTGCGACGCTTTGCCGTGGGTAATTCATCCCGCTTCTCAGAGAGCGCTGTTGGTCCAAGCAACGCGTCCCATGAACATGGCTGTGGGACTTGCTGTGCCTGAGTGGAGCCCGACGGACGTTGCCAGACAGTCGCGCTCTATTTATGGGACTATTTCCAATAGTCTTCAAGGGACATCTTGCTGTAGGTCAGCGCTGCAAGACCAATAACCAGACTGAAAAATATAAAAAACAAGTGTAAGAAAGGCTTGCTTTCCAGCCCTGTTTCTGAGGTGACGGTTCCCTCCCTTTGGCACAGAGACTCCTTCGGAGTGGTACGTGGTCCTGCCTGCAAAGCCCCATGCCACGTCCTGTGGCAAATCAACTGAGACGCACGGCTGCAGCGAGCCCCAGAGTGCTCCTGCTGTCATGTCAATAGTCTCTGGGCAAAAAGAGTTTAGGAACTGCTGGTTTAGACCACAGAGGTTAACAGTCGTTGATTTAATACTTTTTCTGCACCCTCCAAGGTTGAGCCATTGCTGAGTAGATGCACTCTTTTGCTTTCCCCTGACTATGTGAAGCACAGGTCTGAGTACAAAATCCACTGGTGACTGCTGATAAAAGCCAAAGAAGCGTTTGCAGAGAGCCTGAGCACAATCAGGCTCTGTGGCAGGAGTGTTTGGTGGGTGATGGTTGGGTTACGTTGAATAACAAGCTCTTTTCCATCTGACAGTGGAAATACCACCTGAAGGAAAAGCCAGAGGCAGGACCAAAACTGTTACGACATCCAGAGTCCATTGCTGCCGCAAGGGTCCACAGGCGGAGAGAGCAGGAGCGTCTCTGCCATCACGGTTTGAAAGCCTGAGGATATGGAAGGTGCGTTGCAGTGAATGGGATTTCCCTGATTTTGCAGGCTTGATACCATGGTAGGAACAGGGCGAACGTACCCCTGATGTAGATGCCCAGGGGGACATGAGGCCACTTTTGCAGTGCACACCAGGAGATGACAGCTGTGGCACAATGGGAACTCTGCAAGTCACCTTGTCCCCCAAGTTACTCTGCTCCGGTATGGGAAGCTGCGGATGTAGGTGGATTATATTTTATGAGTTTTGCAGGACAAGAGAAAACCTATGAGGAATTAGGCCCTTGTTGTACTAAGCACTGCAAATATGCAAAGTAAAGGACAATATCTCTCTCCAGCTGCTTATGATCTGTACAAAGAAAAGGTGGGATTTCAACAGGAAATGGGAAACACGGGTATATTCTGTGATTTTTTTCACAGGTGACACACATGACGGAGTGTTTTCTTTGCTCAGGCTATTTACTGATGTGAAAAACAAAATCCTGCTTGTAAAATCAGACACTCACTGTTTGGAAAGATGTGTTCTACGAATTATATCTAGTTAATGTCCTGAGCCAGTCTTTGCAGAGACTATTGCATTGGCTATAGGAGGACAGATTTAGTTTTAGGACAGGTCTGTGGGATTACAACGAGCCCTCTGATGTTTCTGAAGTGATGAATTATTTTAAGGAATAACCTGGGCTGTGGCAGCTTCTGTGCCATGGTGGCAGGGTGAGAGAGGAACACTTTTAAATGTTAATTAGTAGGGAAGGGCTGTCTTGCACACTAACCACAAAGATCTCCGGTGATGGCAGGAGGCAAAGGAGAGCAATGGAGCATTTCATTTGTAATGCATGTTTTTATTTCACCTTGGAGATCGGCTCATTGATGGATTTGGCATGCAGATAAGGAAACTGCATTGCTGTGGGGTTCCTGACTGCAAGGTGCTTAAGCACAAAAGGAAGCCCCTCGGAAACCTCCTGGCAGGGGGCAGGAAGCGTGGCACTTGGATTACGGGAAGAGGTAGCGGGAAAGAGTTGTACCTGGAAGCAGGTTAGAAACAGCAGAGCCTGATGACGCACAGTCCCCAGCTGGGCACGGGGAGGGTGAAATGGCAGAGGGAGACGAAGCACTCCTACACAAGTAAGACAACATGGATGAGCTGGGCGATGGGGACAGTTCAAGCTCACGTGCACCTTTCTGTTGCTTCCTTTTTCACGTTGAGGATCTTATAAGCAAATCCCACTCATACACCTTTGCCATCAAGCTGGGAACAGTTTCCAGTCCTCCACCTTCGTTTCCCATTGCACACATCCTTTTCATTAAGCAGACAGAGGTACCATAGCTCTACCATGTACAGTTTTGAAATGTGGCCAAACTGGGGGCATGGTTCTCTTCTGCCCTGCCCCAGCGTCGTACTTTGCACCGGGGCGAAGTGGGTGGGGAACACTGCCGCATCGGAGCAGTTACGGGTCTTGAGCTACATGAGGTTTTGCTGGAGTGGTGATGTGCCAAACGCAACACCAGCGGCCATCTGCTCAGAGCAGACCTCCGTCCTAGTGCTCTGCTTTGGTTTCCTCCACTGGGGTCAAACTCATGCTGCCCTGAGGGTCACCTCTGCCCCAGGATGGTCTCCTGTCCTGTGAAGAGCAATGGTGGGGTAATGCCATCCTCCATCCTGAGCCAGGGGGCACATTTCAGCCACTTCTTGGGTTGCAACAAAAACCACCTACAGACCCTCCTAGACTGGCATAAATTAGGAGTGACTTCACTGACATTAGAAGGGCCAAACACAGTGTCAGACAAGAATGAAGCCTGAATCCTTCCCTCTAATTAAACTTCAATTAAAAAACAAAAATGGGCAGGGGAACTGGCTGATAACGCGTGCTGGACTGGTGCAACCAGCAGCTGCATCTCACCCCAGGGGCGGTTGACTTCAGTGGCTGCATTTTGCTCAGTTGCACAGAGCTTTTAAAGTGCTTTTTGATCCCAGGATGAAAAGTGCTATATAAATGTAACGTTCCCTTGTACAGCTGTCTGTCTGTCAACTCCCAGAGCATCGTCTGCAGCTTGCTTATTTTCTGCGGTTAAAGGGAACCACAGTTACAGCACTCCTGCATGTTTAACACTATTTGAAAGTCCCTCTTGACTTCCCTTTTCATCCTTCTTCAGGGCTGTGTTTAGACTCCGATTTCCAATCTCCCGGACTGAGATTGTTATTAAAATGCAGCACTGGTAATGCTCCATGCACCCCAGCCATAACAAACCACTGCAGGCAAGCACAGCACTGGGGAGAGGGGGGGGACACGACCACGTAGTGTTTAGGCTTTAAAACCAGTCAGGTTTACTGTGTTTATATAGATCTAAAGACTATTCCCATCTACTATATACAAATACGGCAACAGGGAGAGGGAGGGAGAAAGGAGGGATAAGAGTGTAATCTGCAGAACCAAATGTAAGGGCTATAATTAATCAGGTAATTGCAGTATTTGCGTGGAGTGTCTGTAAATATTACCTCTATTTCTAAGTATAGTACTTTGGACCACGTATCTTATCATGAAACAAACCGTCAAATAGAAAACACATCCACTTGACTGGAATATAATGAATATTAGGTCAGACAAAATGCAAAGTGACTAAATTAATTTGTAGTTGTGTACCAACTGATGTTGGTGCGATAATTTAATGAAACCCTTCAAATAAATATCCGCTGGGGGAACAATGCAGAGGAGCAAACGGAGCGTGCACTGAAGGATTACGAGGGGTTTGTGTGATTAGAGAAGGAGGTCCCAGAGAGCAAACAGGAACGAGGGGTGATCTTGCAGAGCACAGGGGAGGATGCAAAGGCTGAGCAGGGGACCCTGTGGTGCTTTGTAGAGAGCCTTGGTCCTCAGAGCTGCCCCTGAAGGACCTCAGCTGGGACACCCACGGCTGGACTCAGCTCTCCGGAGCGAGTGTGACGCAGGCGGAGGCTCCGTGGGTGGCCCTTGGCTCGCATGGGGCTCCGGCTGCCCCCGACGCCGCGTCGTGCCGCTCTCCAGGAAAGCCGTTGGTTGACGTGATGGTGATTTGGAGCCATTTGAGAAACGCTGTCTCAGTCTCATGAGAAATGCACAGCAAAACAAACAGGTTTGAATCCTGGTTTCAATGCTTTGGTTCCTCAGGCAGATGATTGGGGGTTTCTGAAAACTGAAACACTCTCTATCTGTGCCTTTTTCACAGCCCTCCGTTTCCTTTTTTGTTTGGGCGAGGTCAAAATAACCATTGAAATAGTTCATTTGAGGAGCCACAGTATGTTGATCCCAATGGGAATTTGGGGGAATGAGCCATTTCTGAAGGGGGAGAGTGTCTGACTTCTGGCGTGGGAAGGCTGCTGCCCGTCATTCCAGCACACACTGCGTCGGATGCTATTTCCACAGAAACAGACAGCGGAGAACTAGGGTGCTCAGGCAGGACCCTGAGCAGTGCAGCGGGGCTCAGGGCCACCATCTCGCAGCAGCACTACAGCCCACCGCGTACAGAGCACAGGCCACGCAGGGATCCTGCTGGGAAAACCTCCCAGAGCCCTCGTAGTGACTGGGGGGCTCACGCTGCCCTGATCACAGCACAGGAGCTCTGCAGATTGAAGCCTCTCAGCAGCAAGGCTGAGTGATCCATGGGATATGCCGGTCCTGATGGCACCATCTCCCCTGAGCACCCCGTGGGATGTCCTACATGCTGCTGGGGTCCCAGCCCAGCAAATGCAGCACACTTACCCTGCAAGAACCAGAACCCTGGGCTGGGAACTAGTCTACCTCTGAGCTGCCAAATCTTCCAACGCAAATCTGACTCCATGGGCAGCTACAGAGCAGCTACAAGGCATGAGCTGCCTCCTCTCAAGGGAGACTGTTTTCTGCACTCCCCACAGGGAATGCACTTTGCTCTAAGCCCCAAAACTCAGTTTCAGTTTGGAAAGAAATGAGCAAGTTAAAGCACGGGAAATGGCTAAGGAACAATTCGTGCTGTTCTACTAGTTGGTGAGTGGAAAGTTCTCCCGAAGACCTAAACACCCATCTTATCTCCAGCTCAGCACAAGCGTTTCACAGTGCTCGGAGCTTCTGCTCCGTGGTCCACGGTGAGAAGGGAATCCCTCTGACCAGAAAACCTCTGGTGCTGTGTTCCCAGGGAGGCACAGTAGGTAATTTAGTGATGCTGACATAAGAGGTGCCCTTGAATTTATTGGGGGGGGTGTCTATTAATTTGGCCACATGACACATGGGTCACGCCAGCACAGAATGAGAGGAGCTGCTTGGGGGTTGCAATTGACCACACTGATGAACCAGCATGTGTCCCACTGGGAGAGTGTAGACCAGAGGCCATGGAGGGCCCTCGCCCCCCTAAGGTGGATCGAAGTTACCTCTTCTCCTCTGGGACGCAGAGGATGTTTGTGCAGACCGATGCTGGAGGCATTGCGTGGGGTCCTTCCTGCAGCCAACAGATAGGAGAGCAAATGCGGGGAGATGGGCTGAAGGTTGAGGAGCAAACAGGCTCGTTTCAGGAGTGGGGGACCTGGTGGCATGGGCTGCAGCAAGGGAGAAGGCAAATGCACACATTAAGGGACAGGCGTCACTGCAAGACTGCACTAAATGCATGTTCTGCCACAAACACGAGGACCCAATATTAACTCTCAAACTCCTTATGCTGAGAAGTACCCTCCCGTATCACCATGGGGTGAGGTAAACACCAGCACAGGATAAAAAAAGTGTAAGCACATAAGGATAGAGACAGAAGGAACTGAGGGGCTTTCTCAGGATGGATACACTCACCCCACATGACGTAGGTGTTCCTGTCCCCACACAACCCAAGGCACCGCCATCTCCGGTGCTGCTGCATGTTGGCCGGTGGCTGTGGATACCCTTGACAGCTCCAACCTCTACATTTAACCCATTTGGCACGCGGGATTTGTTGGGTAAGCACTGTAGCTGCGTTCCCAAGGTGGCTTGTGGGCTCTCCCTTCCCCCAGGCGATCCGGATGCTGCCCAGCGAGGTCCTGGGGAGTTTCTCTCCCGCCAGCCGGCTCTGCTGGCTCTGGCATAGCATTGCCATAACTTGAAGAGCAGGAGGAGGAAGGAAGCTCTCCTCCTCGACTTGCTGCTCGGCTGTGGGGGCAGGGAGGGGAGGATGCCATGGAAGGGCTCTCCAAAAAGTGCCTTGGAGGCAGAGAGAACCACCTCTGTGCAGAAACCTGCCTGTGCCAGTCCGGGCAGAGCCTCCCATGACATCAGCTCACAACCGGCTTCACAACAACATGCCGGAGGAGACCCTCCCGTGCACCACAGAGGGAACCCACTGCTGGCCGCGGCAGAGGCGTGCTGCAAACCAGAGACAGCCTGGCCCTGGTGACATGCGGAGGGACTCTCTGCTCTGTCCCCAGAGCCTCTGGGACTCTGCCTGCCACCCAAATCCCTGCCAGGGGCAAAGAGGATGCTCCTGTGCGTGTAGAGGTGGGCTTCGTCTTAAGCAGTACTGGCCTAACGCAGGCTCAAAGCACACTGGGACCACACTTTTGATAACTGGGCATTTTATATAGGTTTAACCCCTCCCTCACCCCCCTTCCCCAGTGAAACCGTCCCTTTTACTCTCACCTGATTTACACAGTGGCAACCAAGGCCAGGACTGGCCCCCACCCACCCTCAGAAGCAGGATAGTACCCAGTCTGTTGTGCTGGTGTCAACCTGGGGGAGCCCTAAAGAGCCTCAGGAACACCACCGGCAGTCCACAGCTCCGATGGCCCCCGGGGCTCGCTCAGGCAGCAACAATCCCAGGAAAGCTGTTTTCACGCTGGTGCTTCTCCAAGTCCTCCCAGCCTTGCATTTAAGCCGGTCATCAAGTTGACTACAAAATGGCATCAAATTAACCTGGCTGTGAGCACCTGTTTGTAAACGTGACCACTCCGGCTCTGCTTCGGGGTTGTTTCCGAAACGCACCTGGGAGAATTCAGGCTCCCACCCCATAATGCTTGTCAGGCAGGAGGCTTTGCTGGGAGCGGTCAGCCCGCACGGCCCGGCTGCCTGCCAGGGAATGAGCCCTGCCTGACTGCGGGCAAGGACCTACAAGCCCACAGGAGTCCGGGACAGGTGTTTTTGCTGCTTTCGCTTGTGGAGGCATTGCAAAGTGTGGGAGGGTGCCGGAGACTCTGTAATTATAGCCTGTGAATTTAAATCCCACAGTTTGCAGGAGTTCTGGGATATTTCATGCAGCGTAAGCTCAGCAACACCTTCGTGACAACATGAAGACTCAGAAGTTTTTTGCCTCCCTGTAGCAAGGTGCAAGATTTCACGCATTAACCCTCGCATGACCAGTGACTCCTCTTCGCCTCCTGTAAATGATGGGGAAAAGGACAGAAAAGAAGGAGGAAAAGGTGAAGGAAAACACCCAGAGATGCCTTTAGTAACTGCAGAGCTCAAGGGAGGCCTTGGCTGCTCTTGGTTGCCTGTTTGGGTTTGTTTCTGCCTCTGAGCGTAGAGCAGTAAATAAGGTGAGAGGTTCACATATTCACTTTGAATTTTCTTCACCTGAATTAATCCCTGCTGGGTATGCAGAGGCACAGTTTCTATCACTCTGCATTAAGAACCCCTCATTCTCATCTCCTTTTTTTTTTCCAGAGCATTCCCTTTCATTTAGAGAGGCTTGTATGGGGCTCCCAAATTCAGGGACATCATCTGGAAACGGGATCCTTCAGGCTCTGCATCTCAGTTTGCCTCCCGCGGGGGAGAGCAGCAGGGCTCCACGGGTTGCTTGCTAATACGTGTAAAGCACTGGGAGAGGTTAACGATTTCCAAGCAACAAGTACTAGTTATGCACGTTGTTTCAGCATTGCCTGTTATCTTAGCGTATTTATTTAAGAAACGTATCTGTATCCTCTACTTTGGAGGCAACACCGCCCCATTTGTCACCTACAGCCTCAGCAATGGTTTCATTTGCCCTCCTGCTCTCCTTATTTATGCAGACTTTCCCCCTGACTAACACGCATGCCTTCACACCCCAGGTTTGCCCATGCAAACTGGGGATGAGACGTGTGGAGTGCAGGCACCCTGGGCGCGTTTCCCGCACCTCCTTGGCACCCTCGTGCTCAGCCGGGAGGAGCATGATGGCAACCAGGAGCTCCAGGGCCAAAGACGCTGTCTCACCACCCCACCAAACCCCACAGCGATGCTCATCACCACCGATGTTTCTTCGCTTTTTAGAATGTCTTTAGCTTGGAAGAAAAATACAGAAGCCATTTCCATCTGTTGCTTTGTGCAGTGTAAGGGATGGAGGTTCTTGGTCACTTCTCTTGGAGGGCGGCTCGCCCTGCGGCTATTGCCAAACTCTCCAGCAGTCTCAGGTGGCTTGGCTCCTGCGCAGCCTTCCCCCTAGAGCTATGGGAGCTTTGTTGGAGTTAATTCCCACAAACTTGTGACAACTATACTGAAGTATACCTTCAGCTACCTGAGTTTTCCTTGCTGAACCTGTAATACGCTGAGGCTCAGGCTGCCCCGAGTTTGAAAGCCCATCATTCACTCTCTTATAACTCACGGAGCCAACAGGCTGTTTCCTCTGGAATAATAAATATACCTTGAAATGAAGGTTAAAATAGGGCCAGAGAGTGCTGGGAGCACCAGGGCAGGCAGTGACATGTCCACGTCGCTCCTTCTCTCTCTGTATCAGCAGCAGCCCTTCCTGCTCGCGTGCTGCCCCAGGCCTCGGACGGGGATGTGGGGACAGACGGGTTTGGCACCTCCTGGGTGAGGGGAGCACGAGGTGACAGCAGGGAAGGAGTCGCAGTGAGGTCTTCCCTGACCTGATAAGGAAACCAAAGAGGTGGGTTGCAACTAAACAACATCGTGGCACAAAGCTTTGCCTTAAGCGTTTTGCTCTCCCTGTCCTAAAGAGATGGGGGTGACCAGCAGATGCAAAGTCTAACTAAGGAGGGAATCTTCCCCATTCCCAAAACTGCGTGTAATGTGGGTCCTTATATTCCTAAGTACCATTGGAAAATGTTTGTGAATAAGATACCAGAGTGAGAGGTGATAATCACGCGTACTGGAGCATCAGCTTTTCACACAGCTGTGGGTTTTCTAAAACTTGGAGAAATTTAGTGTCTTCACGTCTCTGCTCCTCTGTCAAAAGTGATTGGGATGTTCAAAAATGACTGTGGGGAGAGAGGGGTGCTGGTAGACAGACAGACAAACTTTCCTTGTGTGACCACAGAAAGAAGTAACAGCCTGCAACGGGCAGGCGAAAATACTGGGTAAGCAATGGTGAATTCTGCCTTTGTGTGTGCACATCCTTCTGTGCAGCTCTTTAATAAACCAAGTAGATGCCAAAAAAATTATATATATCTGAGCTTGAACTTCCCCAGGATCCAGGCGTGAGCACTTCAGACTGGTTAGTCTTAAGAAACAGCAGGAAAGTTGGGAGACGTTGGGAGGTTTTTTTGGTGTAGCATGATTGTACCCCAAACTTCAGCAGGTCATGTCATAGATAAATAGATATTTTTCCATGTCATGGCTGGCTTTGGCTTTCATCGCATTTGTGAGAGCAGAACAGCAGGTCTGAGCCTCCTGCCCGGGTGTAACTCCATCGACGCGAGTTGTGAGACTCGCACGACCGAGAGCAGAGTTCGACCTCCGGCTTTGAAGTATCCTTGACCCAACAGATTTATCACGGGGGCTGCACGAAGGTCTTGAAAGAAAGGAAGCGGTTCTGTTTTGCAGCCCTTTCTTCCTGCAAGTTTGTTTGCAGTTGTCCTTTTTTAGCTCCAGTGATTACACATGTGGGGCCCTACGTGCTTTGAGGTCTTTTTGCTTTGTCGGAATCTCAGGGCTGTTAATGAAAAGGTTATTTAAAAATAAAAATCACTTGTTAAGTGGGTTTACCTCGTTGTGGACCTGGTATCGGATTTTACGTGGTGAGTCGTAGTTAGTCGTTGCTTAAGGACTGTCGAGTGGGAGGCAAAGGGTTAAGAGCAAATGCTGGAGAAAGGAAAGATACGTATCATTAAATAAAAATGTGACCACCCATGATTACAAGTGTTGTAGTCCTCCTTTTAACAAGCACACACCGTACTTTCATTAACCCGGGCCTGCCTGAATAGCAGCCTGTCTGGCCGAGCCGGGCAGTGATTTTGTAAAAGCTGTCCCTAATGACAAAGACAGGCCACCTACCCTGAACTTTTCTCTATGACTTTATTCTTCAGCAGTGCTCAAGTGTAAATAAACTTGTTTACTCCCATCGGGATGGTAATGATAATGAAGCCTTATTTGTTTCGCCACAATGACAAAGTAATTTGTGCGTAGCCCAAGCGGAGAAAGCGGAGGGGCGAGAGTGCAGCTCTGCTTTATGGTTTCTCCATAGGCAACGTTGCTGCAGTCAGTGTTTTCCATTGCTCTTCGTTGTGGGCGACGGGTCAGCGAGGGAGAACTTCGCATCCCGAAGCTCGGCCATAGAGCGCGGGCTGGAAAGGGAACGGCAAAAGAAAACAGAGTAATAATAAGCTGGGAGTGAAGTGAGGAGTCAGACAAGCCTATCTGGGAGGGAGAGAGTGACTAAGTGAGAGGGAAGGGGAGTTATCTGGTCAGAGTTGTGAGTCACTATAGAAAATGTACAGAGCAGCACAACCTGATGTTTGGTTAGGTTTTTTCCATTCACTGGTATCTCTGAAGCTTTAATGAATCACAGGCATGGCAGCGAGAGGATGTACAGAAGGGGGAAGGGGAATCTGAGACAGGACGGGCAGAGGGTGCAGCCCTGCGCGTGCTGCAGAGGAGAGGGCCGAGAGCAGCAAGGGCTGGAAGGGGATGGAGCGTCTCCAGGGAGGAGGAGGAGGGTGAAGTGAGGGTGTACTCATGGGTGGCTCGAGCTGACCTAAGACTGCTGTGACAGAAAGGGCCCGTCCTGGCTGCAGTCACCCTGCTTGTGTCCCACTACCTCCCCCTTGCCCGGGGTTTGGGCATCCTTGCAGGCGAGATGGAAATCGGTCGCGTCATTTTTTGGTATGGTGAGTTTTCAGCCGATCACGACGAACTGCAGAAAGCATGTATGGAAAAAGATTTGTTTTAAATGTTGAAACAAACAGTTTAAAACTGGCTTTTGCAATTGCTGCTGGAACTAAGAGCAGAGATGGAGCAATGTGGTCCCAGCTCACTGTACCCGTAACAAGGCAGGCAGTGCAGATTTAGCTTGTGTTTATGATCTGTAACTTCCCGAAAAAACACGATTAATTAAAAACAAAAGAAAAGAAAAACCTATTTTAAAAAAAACACCCCTACCACCCCCAAAAAGACTCCAGAATTGAAGGAGGGAAGGAAAAAGTCGGCCCAGACAAAATACCCATTGGCAGGCTCCTCAGGAAAGCTAGTCAGCAGCTGGAGACTCCTCTTCCAGAGCTGGGGAGTCCAATGTGTCTAGAAGTTGGAGAGGATTTTGCAGGGGACCTGCCCAGTGGGGTCTCCCACACAGGGGACCAGATAGAGGAGTGAGGGATGGGGAAACTGGAGCCCAATCCATAGATGCAGAAGTACACAGAGCTGTGCAGTGATTCCCAAGGCCAAATGGGTTTAGCAGGAGTTTAGGTGGGGCTGGAGAGCAGCAGATAACTGAAAGGTGCTGAGACACTTGGTAGGGAATAGAAATGTAAAATCCCTTAGGCTGTAGCATGTTACATTCCTGAATTGCAGGCAAGTATGGGGTATTACCCCACCACAGCATCGGGGTGCAATCTGCTCCGGGCTGTACCAGAGAGCTCTGCATTCACACCACTGAAGTCAGGAGCAGAAACTGGCCTCCTAATTGCAACTGGATTAAGTGGATATACACCCCTGAAGCGGCTGGATATTTTAATAGCAGTAAATAGTGTCTTCTACCAGAGCTTTTGGGGGGTGACCCTCACATCCAAGGTGGCAGTGGATCCCCAGTTCCCCCTGCTGTGCAGAGTGCTGTGAGCTCTTGCCCGGTCTGTCCTGCTGGCTGCTATGTCTAGATGTGCACCAGAGCACATGAACTGTGCGGGGCCGTTTCTTCTTATGAATTCCCTCCATTTTGCCCATGTAAATGAGGCTATTGAGCCTTCCAGAATGTATTCCCTGTCTGTCGGCAGTTGCAGAAGTTTCACTCAGGCTTCCCGTTGGTGTCGAGGTGACTTTCTGCAGCACGGGCGTGCTGGCAGAAGAGCTCTCCAAGAGGCCATCGTTAGAAGAAGACCTCGCTCCCGTATTCTGGCTTCCACCAAGAACAGCGAACACTCACAGCTGTGACTCCAGGGCAAAACAGAAACAGTTAATCTGAGGTAATAACACTTTGCTCTATTGTAGCACCTTCTTCAAGGACCTCAAAGTGCTTTTCAAACATTAATGCATTAAAGCTTTGCAGCCCTCCCTATGGAAGTGAAAAGGAAGGCGAAACACAGCACAGCAATGCTCCACAAGCTCAAAAACTCTCCAAATTGTTTCCATGGGGACTGAAGCGCAGCCCGCTCTGCTAACAGCAGCGAGGATCAGCCCACCCCTCCGAAATGCCAAGGGAGCGGGAGCACAGTGCTTGTCTGGGGGGAGATGGAAACCAGGGAGGGCACAAGGAAGTCTGGCTGGGAAAAGACCTTTCTGCTGAGGAATGTATTTGTACGACTCACTTTCTGGTCAAAGATGTCTAAAAACCAAATCACCAAATCCTCCTGAGCAAGCGCCTGATCCGACGACTCTGAGAAATGACGGTTCGCATGAAGCTTCTTAGTTTGCAAGAACAAGAAAGTCCAGGCGAGGCTGAGGAGCTGCGCACGCAGCTTAGCTTTAAAACCTTCCTTGAGCTGCACAACGCACAGCTCTGCTGTAGCACCAAGCCACCCAGCATCCCTAATGACCTTGTTTTCTCAACTCATCCGAGACAGCACAACACAACGCCCTTCCCCACACCACCTCCGCGCTCGCTCAGAAATAACAGCAGTGTCACCTGTGAAACCTCTGGCACCACCTCACACGCTTCTTCGAGGGCTTTCTCCCCACGCCTGTCTCGTTTTGACATTGTCTAGCAAGGAAAACCTGACAGGAACCCTAACACAGGGAAATACAGGAACCACGTTCCCTGCCCAAGTCACTTTTGCTGCGTGACTAAGGATTCGGATGCCCTCAGGCTGCAGGAGCAACTGCATCGACACCCAAAAATCACAATATCATCATGCTTCTTCCTTTTCCAGCGGTCTGTCCAGAGTCAACTGCTCTGCTTGCCCTCACGCCCGCTGCAAGCAGGGCTGAGTTTCTGTGTTTCCAGTTCTGCACCCTTCACCTGCAACACTGCAGCCTTCACCCGCAGAGCTGAGGCTGGTCTCCGGGGAAGAGCTATGGGGAGAGCTCTGGTGTTATAGAAGATCCCAGAGCAGAAACCAGGTGGTCATAATTTTGGTTCTTAATGTAACTGTGCTCCAGTGTTGCTTCAGAGGCGCTTGACAAAGGTGAGGTAAGGGCCAGGTGACTTTTCTGTCTGTGACAGACTTAACGGGGGAAAAAATGGTTCCAGGGCAAAACCTGAAATTTGGACTGGGACTCTGAAATCTGCAAAGACAAAATAATTGCTTGTATTAATTCCTCTGAACGACAAGAATTCATCACTCTGATGTGGCTAAATGTTAGTTCCTAATTCAGATTTGTTTCATCCAGTGAATCGGAATAATAATTAAAATGGTAGATCCAGCCTGCTTCATAGGCTTTCCAGTACCAAACCAGAGCTAAATCTGATGAGCACCAGTGAGTAAATACAAAGGCCAGATAGATTACTATAAATGAGTGTAACACACTTAATAAACACTGAGATCAATAAAAAGAGCAGAGTACAATTTAATGGTGGGGGTCTCTTATAAATTATTGAGTTATTTATATTTTGGAATTGATTGCCACAATAACTGTCTTGCAGATGTTCCTGTTGTTAACTCTCAAGGCCTTGAGCGGGACAAATGGCTGAGATTATATTTTACAAAAATGACTCCTTTCAAGGCTTTTTAAACTTGCGGTTAAATATTGTCCTAAATGAGGACGCAAGGTTAATAATATTGCTGGAATAGCAAATTAAACTCACCTCCCTTAGCTGACTGTCAAAATAGGTAAGGGCATGGCAGGAGGAACATTAAGATTTGTCCTGCAAATTTAATTGCTTGAACTTCATACAAGTCTGAGACAAAACCGGGGTAGATCTGAGATGGTCTGTCTCGCCGCTGCTTTTTAGAAAGCTGACAATAATTGCATGGCTTGGAAAATGCATTTCTTTTCTTTGTGCATGAAGAAACTTGAAATGTGTCTTCTACGTAAAAACAGACAGAACAAATCGAATGGCTCAATGGGATGCGGAGAACTCGGAGCAGAGGGCGTTGCATCAACATGTGGGCTGAAAACATCCATTTGGAAGGTTCAACCCAAGCTATCAAGGCTAAGAGGAGACGAGAGACCAGCCCAGCCCCTGCAAGCTGCCCTTGTCGGGCTCTCCTTGCCCTGTGCCACCGCTCCAGGTGAGGTAGGACCACCAACGCAGGAGGTACCACCCTCTCCCAAGAGCAAGAGGGCTTTTTATCTTAAATAACAATTACAGCTGATGCTAAGCCACGGCCAAAAGATTGTGGGGACACAGGAAAGCAAGATGATAAGGCTAATATCAGAGGCAGTGTATCTGTGTGAGCAGATCTACCACTTCTCCCCACGTTCGCCTGCACAGATGCCCAGCTGACAGACGAGGAGAAGAGGAGCCCTGTTGCTGAGGCTTCTCTGCATATTTCGGGCCTGATTAAATTCCGAGTGCAAACGCTCCCGGCAGTTTCCTTGCAAACAACCTGCTGTTAAAAAATGTGATCAACAACCTCTCAGGTGTCTTTTCCAGAATCTAAAATAGCCCAGCTGCGGTGCTGCCCTTCACAAAACCCCCCACAGGGGCAGCCAAGACACGGATGGGAGGGCAGGAGGAGGTTAGAGGCCAAAAAAGTGTAGAAAGCTAAAAAGGGGTGAGAGGATGAAAAAGGGGTGCCAGACTGAAAACAGCGTTGCAGGCAGAAAAAAAAAAGGGTAGCAGGCTGAAAAAAGGATTGCAGGCCCAGAAGGGGAAGGAGGCCAAAAGGGAGGAGGAGGAAGGAGAACATGGCGTTAAACCAGGACCCAGCAATGACCACACGGCTGTTCAGCCCTGGTCACATCAAACAAAAACAGAGAGGGGCTCAGCGGGAGGGGTACTTCTGATGGCATTTATGGGCCTCTCAGCAATCGGGAAGCAAATATCTCCTGGTAAAAAGCTAAAGGAAACCCTCTAGCAACACCCTGCCATAACCACATGAAAGCCTAATTCCTGCGTGGTGGCCTTTCGTCAGGGACCCGCCAGCGGAGTGTGGAATGTCGCAGGCTGCAGCGAAGCAGCCCAGGTTGCGCCCTCACTCCTCCCTAGGCTGCTGCTGGAGAAAACAGGGTGTTTAAGCAGACATAACAAAGCTGTTTACATCCTAAAGTGTTCTTTCACACTTGGGAACTGAGACCGGAGCCTCAGCATCAAAGATAACTCCATAATAGCCTTTTAGTGGAAATAACCCTTATTTACAAGAAAGTTCTATCGCTAAGTTGAGATGTAAAATAAAAGCAGGAGATATTACTCATAATGCACTAGAAAAGTTGATTCCTTTTTTTGAAGGCCTTTTTTTTTAAATTCTAAAAGCAGCAATTTCAGGTTAGAAATCATGGAGAAAAGCTTGGACCCATTGACGCCGGCATGAGCAATTTCCTTACCTGTCTTATGAAGAACATTTTAGCTTATGAAAGCCCAGCAGATTTTTTGATCTAATTTCTTTTTTATCATATTCTATTTGATTACTTTATATATGTTTCAGTTGGACAGTGCGAGCAGGTTGGTGTCGTTTCTGCACCGAGTTAATTTATCTGTACCATGCCTATGCCCAAGAACAGTGAAGGCAACTACATGTTTTTCAATTTTTTAAAAAAATTTGAACAAAAAATCCGCCAAAACAAAAAGCGGCAAAACCAAACGGCCCTTATCCCTGGCCCCAAACTAGTGATATTCATTCTCTATGTTCTCCTCGTTGCTTTTCTAAAGTGACTAAAACGGGGGGGTTAAATTATCTTGTGTTGTTCCTTCAAGCAGGGAAACGCTGACATTCAGAAGGAAACCACTCTCTATTTCAAGTAAGTCACAAACTGTATCTTGGCTATTTGGTTAACCAGGGCATATCACCCACTTACACTCCTGGGCATTGAAGGGTATTAGAAAACTAAATATTAGAGAATTAAAACAGGATAACATAAGCTGTGGTGCTCGTTCTTCTCGGACATACTTCTGTACACTTTTCCTCCAGACTACCAAAAACCTGGTAAAAAATAAAATCACAAGTCCAATAATAGATCAGATTTTGATTCTTCCCAGACATTTCCACAGAGCAATTCCATAAGGCCTATAGCACAGCCCTATACACACCTGATGTGTAACTCCCTGGTTATTGCACATCGCACAGCAAAGCAAATCTCAACCCGCCATCCTCTTACCATCAGGGTAAGAGTTGTGCCTGCTAGGATGCAAATTCAGACTGCAGGGAGTTGTGATCGTCCTCCACGACTTAGATCTGATAGTCGTCGTCTTTATTGTCTGTCCTGAACTGCCGTGCTACATATTTAGAGCAGCTGTGATGTCCTGAAAGGGGCCTGGGACATAAAGACCATGTCAGGGTCACTTAATCAGCCTCACAGAAATTAATTAATTAATATTTGAAAAGACTTCTTTGGCTTTTTGGGCAGCATGCCCCACCGAAACCATCTTAAAACAGTCAGGAATCATCTGCCCAAGCCGCCTGCAGCTCTCAAAGAGCTTCAAAAGTTTGTCGGAATGTTACATGCTTGCTAAAATTACGCTTTTTTTTTCCTCCAAAGCTTCATAGCTGCATCCTATCCTCTCCAGAAAAAAGAAGTATAAATACTGTGGATGGAGTTAGTTGTTGCAACACCACCACCACCATTTTAGCCTTGTGGTATTACCCATCTTTGTTCCTTCCCTCTTTCTTTACATTCAAATACAAGAGCAGAGGCATTGTACTAGAAAAAATTAGATTCTGTTTTGATTTAGTTAGCACAGGAATGAACCCAGAAGACATGCAGTGCTACCCGTTACACAGTAGATACGTTACACAGTAGATACCTCACACGTCCAACCCAATGTGCCATATAATACACCTTTTTGAAGCATTTAAGTAATATATTTTTACCGTTTTTGCATTACACTGCAGCCAGATCCTCATGTTAAGGAAACAAGGGAACACTAAAACCTGCGGGGTTTGGTTGGAGAGTGTTTGCAACCTCAGAGAATGGAGCAAAACTTATGTAAAGGCCCAGGCATAAAGTTTTTCTGAGCAGAACACACCATCTAGAGGTGGACACTACTTCTGCAAGCGCTCTTCAAAAAAACTGCAGAGGGCGGTTAAAGCGCTCACAGAAGAGAAGACAACTCACCCCGAGAGAGGCAACAAAAATACCTTCATCAGAACCTCAGCCTTCTTTGAAATAAGTATTTCTGAGGGTGTTTCTAAAAAAGGCACTTCTGCACCAAGTCAAATAAGGCTCCTGTTTTCAAAGGCCTTTTGAGAAGAAACCCAGGTTACTCCTCACCCTGCTGACACCCAAAGGTCACAGAAGGACGGGGCTTACTCTCAGGGGTGGTGGCATGTATGGACAGCAAAATTCCTCTGCAGATAGACTCTAGCTTTCAGGTTATGTATCTGCAAAGGTTTATCCAAAGGGGTGCAAATAAGGCAGGATGGCATGTCGGAAATTGATCTTCCTAGGTACCTCTTGCAGAAGAAATCTATAAACTGTGAACCTCTCCTGCCGAAGTCAGCGAGGACAGTGGAGGCACCGTGGGAGCGGCAAAGCATCCCCCCTGGTCTGGAAGCAGAGAGAGGATCCTCAGTTCCAGCCCCTGGAGAAACATCCCCTCCCCGGTGGCATTGTAGCCAGTTTTTGAGGGTTTCCAAGCTTTGTGGAGCCCAGCAAAGGGGCTGCAGACAGGTGAAGTCCAGCTTTCCCCGGTATTGAGGAAGTATCTGATGTTCATTAAAATAGTAAATAGCTGGTGTTTGCTTTATTATCTCTACTATAAATGCAGGGTAGCCATGAAAGCCAAAAGGTGAAGATGGGAAATACTGCACTTCACACTCCTTCCCCCCCCACCATGGAGGAATATTCCTACACTGATCTAATTGCAGGAACTGTCTGTAAACAAACTTGTGATTTGAAACTCCCATATAAACAGGAATCACAACATCGTGCACCATTTTAATAAACTATGTTTTCTTTGTGTCAATCTATCTCAAGAAGGCGGGAATTGGAACATTTCCCCAGTGACAGCTTCATCCTTTAAACTCCGCAGATGAGAGAGCAGGCAGAACAATCTGTGCTGAAGCAGGATTAGGAGTTACCAGGGTGACACTTTGTAGTTTGTAGGATGCTGACAACGAGACTCGCAGCAGCACAAGACCTTCACTGGCGCTGAAGAGACCACAGAGACCCAATTTGCCTCTGCGGTCACTGAAGTGGCAATGAAGATTGTAAATTCCCCCCCTTCCTTCCCTCCCCAGATCTTTGGCACTACTGCCTGTGCGTTACAGCCAACTTCCCAGGGGCAGGATGTGGCCCCTGGCACCAGGGATTTACCTTGGGAAGAGGGATGCTACGAGCCATAGCTTGTCTCGGTTGTGCCAAAGGTCTGCTGCTTCACTTTCTTTTCTCTCAGGCTCTCCTGCAGCCACCTGCCAGGTCAGTGACAGCACAAAGTTGTGGCTCCACCACGCTTCCTCCCACAAAGAAAAAGAAATAAGTGTGGCAGCAAAAGCCTCTGGGTGTTTTCCATTTGCCCATCATTGGTAGAGCGCATCAGGTTTCTTTCCCTCTTTCCGCAGGTGCAAATTAATTCATTAAAGTCTTCAGGGAGAAGGACTCCAACGACTCATTTGCATTTCAGATCTCCATACACCCTGCATTGGTCAGGGGAGTCTCAACCGGCTACTCGATGTTGGAACCCAGTTAACCAAACTTCAACATCTGTTTCAGAAATGGCTTTGCCCATTTCAGGCATTCCCTGTCCTAGACCACACATTCCTTGCCCAGTTGCAGGTCCAGGCCCAGAAATTGACTGCAGGCTGTTTAGCAGGCATCGGCATATACAACTTTGATGGAGAAGTAGATCCTCCAGCCTGGAAAGCTATGCAACATCTAGAGAGAGGTTTACGGTGGTTTTTTTCAAAAGAGATAAAAGCAGAGGTTCAGTATCTACTACGTTTTCAACAATGAAACCATAAAAATTGATGAATACAGATGCAGGAAAAATTAGTCAAATTGTCAGTGAGAAAAGACAACGGACTGCTAGCTTGACATCTGGCAGGACATCCACAGTGAACCCCAGAAAGCTCATTGAAGCCAGCTGCCCTGCCCCTGCCAATGCAGCAGGGCTGCTCTCTGCAGTACGCTGGTTGTCAGCACGCTCTCTACTTGGGGTTTTTAGGGTAACGGTGACATCAGAGGTAGAAAAAGCCTCGTAAACCACAGGAACTCACCTCTTTCCAGAAGCATAGCGGTTTCCCTCATACAAGAACAGCAGGTGTTAGAGTGTCACCGAGGGACTTGCTTTTGACCACAAAGCCAAGAAAAAGCAAGTGTCTCTAGTAAATCTCAGCCTCTCGGTGACCTCTGACAGAGCAAATCTGCCGAGGCTAAATTGGCTGACTTTTAGGCCCAAGCCAATGATTTATCTGTGTTGGTTGGACTCAAATCCTGGAGGCTTTATTGAGATTAGAAGGAAACTTACTCAGCGGAGAGCGAAGCAGCGGCCAAAATTCCGCCTGTCTGCCAGCAGGGAGATGTGGTGCTGAGGTGGAAGGCTTCGGGAAAGGTGGGACAGAGCAGAGAAGTGGGTGGAGTGCCCAGAGCAGGTTGGTGTGGTACATCTGTGCCCTCATCCCAGCTGTGCAGGGCTTGTGCCAAATTCCTGTCCTTTCCCTGTGTGAGCTTTGGTTGGGAGCGGTCCTGAGGAGCAAGTGCAGAGATGGGAGCAGTGCTGCTTTATGGGAAGCAGCAAATCTCTGCAAAACTCCCAGTGCTGCAACACCGGGTGAAATTTAAATCTGTGTGTGCGTCTGAGAGAGAGAGAGGGAGAGAAAGAACGCCTGGGGAGATGAAAAAGGTTGAAATGAGTCACTGCTCGTCTTTTTGTCTAATTTGGTAGATAATACAGGGTGTGATGCTTCACTGCCTCCTTGCTGAGCGGCTCGTGCAGAGCCAGTTCCGGTGCAGTCAATGAAAGGACTTCTCTGGATCCAGCCCATATATGGTGCAAAATAAGGGAGAGGAGAGTCGGGCACGGGGACGCTCTGGCTGCGGGTGCGTCTGCTGTGCGTTAAGCCCAGGAGGTGGGATGCTTTTCTGTTGTGCAAAAAATTTTATGAGTTGTGACACAAGCTCAAAATAGGAGGCATTCCCGTAGCTTCCTCAACTTAAAAGTGGCATTCTAAAATGGCATTTGGCATTTTATACTACCTTAAGCCCAGCCACGGTACAGTAACAGCGGCCGATGGCTCACAAACGGAATAAATACCTCCTGGGGAACAGAGCTCCCATGGCACAGCGACGGAAAAGCAGGCTGAGCCTTAGCCTGTATGGCCCCACAGCGGGGAAGGATGTCAGGGAAGGGGTTTTGCTGGGCGCTGCCAGAGCCAGGCTTTGCTCCTGGGACGGGCTTTGCTCCCTAAGCCGGGTTTTGCTCACTGAGCGGGATTTTGGCCTCCCTGAGCCGGGCTTTGCCCCTTGAGCCGGGTCTCGGCTTCCCTCTCGGAGCCCCTTGGCGGGAGGCACCAAGAGCCCGGCAGGGGGCGCCGCAGGGCAGCGGCGGGGCTGGGCTGGGCGGGGCCTGAGGGNGCAGCGGCGGCAGCCCGGGGTCCGCGTTGGCCCCGTCCCCAGGCAAGATGTGGCGGCGCTGGGAAGCGGGATGGGACGAGAAGAGGGAGCTGCAGGAGCTCAACTCCCGGCTGCGGG